>JBBPDE010000015.1:11918043-11938043 GCA_037974605.1 Nannopetersius ansorgii | reverse complement strand
TGCGCTCCTGCGTCCCTGTGTGTATGTGTATGTGAATGTGAGTGTGTACGAGTATTTATAAGTGCTCACTTCCTCTTCAGAAATTTGAGAAGTGTTTTCACTTTCACTTCTTCACTGGGCTGCCCACAGACACTCCTACTGGCCCCCTCTCCTATCATCCTTTATTTTATATGCTTAGAAAATCTGGCTTTAAACATTTTCTTTCCTTAATGGTTCCACAAGTAATATTCTGTGCAGATTGGTGCATGTTTGTGTCCTCAATGACTGCATTGAAGTGAACTACACTGAAGTTAAAGCTACTAAACAGACTACAACACCATGCACTAAAGTTGAATACAGTTCATTGCAATGAAACACACCATACAGTACGATACTATATAATCTAACAAAGTACCGTACAATACTATGCAGCACAAAACAATACAAGAGTACTGTACAATACAGTACAAAATAATACAGTATAGTACAATACAACACAATATAGTACAATACTGTACAGTACAACACAACATAGTTCAATACTATATAGAACAGTACAATACAACACAATATAGTACAATACTGTACAGTACAACACAATATAGTTCAATACTATATAGTACAGTACAGTACAACACAATATAGTTCAATACTGTACAGTACAGTACAATACAACACAATATAGTACAATACTATATAGTACAGTACAATACAAAACAGTACTGTACAATACTATGTAACACAAATCAAAGTACAATACAATGCAACACACTACAGTATAACACTATTCAACATGATACCATGCAATACACAGTAAAGTACAAAACAATACAATATTGTACAGTACTATAGTGCAGCACAGTGCAAAATAATATAATACAGTAAAATAAAACAATAGAGTACAATACAAAACAGTACAGTACAGTACAATACAATGCAAAACAACAAAGTACAACACAATGCAACACAGTACAGTACACAGTACAATATATACAATGCAATACACCACAATATTATACAGTGCAATATTATACAGTGCTGTACTGCACAGTATAACACACTAAGGTATAGTACTATACAATATGACAGTGTAATACAACATAGTACAGAACAAAATGCAATACAGTACAATACTTTACAACACAAGGCAGCACATTACAATGCAACACATAATATAATACTATTCAATATGATACAGTATAAAGCTGTAATATAAAGCTGTACGGTCTAGCCAGTCTTAGGCCTCATCAGGCCCATTAACACATAAACAACATGTACTCTACACAGTAAAATGCATATATCACTAGATATATCATTTAGGAGTAATAGATTATTATTCTAACACAGTCAGATATATGAATCAGATGAGGAACAAAAGATGCTCCTATGCACCTTTTTGCTAACTGTTATGTCAACCCCAATGAATGCCCTGACAGAAAAAATGACACTTTTTATGTATGGTTATATAAGTTGTTTTAACTTAATTTACATTAAACAGACTTACATGGAAGCCCATTTCAGTGAATGAAATCTAGTTATTATAATAATATTCAATTGATATAACATCTCAACGGTTCCCAAAATAGTATTCAAGATCTAACATTGTATTCATATTGAAACCATGTACATTTGAAAGTGTTTTTCTGCATAAAGCTAGATAATACAGTACCATGGCCACTGTATGTCATTGTTATTTTGCATTGTGACGTTTTTCATGCTATACAAAATTCTGTGCTCTTCAATTAAATAAGCAGGGAGACAATATTCTAGTCACAGGATGGGAATAAGAGAACACCTCGTTCTCCATTACCAGCATGCACAAGTGTGTTGCGAGATCAGTGAGCAGGCAGCTCTTTTCCAAAATCAATTAGATATTCTGTTTCATTTAATGCAAGACACCTGGAGTCCTTGACAACCTGTCCAGGTGCTGACATGTCCTTGTGTGTCCTTCACTGAATGTGTGTGCGCGTGTGTATGTGCCGCCTATGTCTGGAAAGTCCGGTGGTTTTGGAGGTGAAGGCTGGTTCCCTTGAGACCCACAGACTAAATGAGGAAGAGTGTTGCCTTTGGTGAACGAATTTAGTGGCATATGGGGTGCAGACACTATTAACCTGAATGTGCAAGTCTTGCATATTAACATATTGATGAAATCCTTTGTGTATGTGCACAAACACTCACTCCCTTTGTAGGTTCTAAATGGTTTGGAGATCTTTCACAACTGAAGGTTCTTCTCCGTTTCTTCGTCCAAAACTACATTAAAAATGTTGGCAAAGGCCGATTTAGTTCCGTCTCACAGAGACGTCAACCACAGTACTACTTCCCCTTTAGCAGATCATGAATTATTCTGACAAACTATTTTCTCAGAGTTTGTGCATCATGTGACTGGTGTGTGTGTGTGTGTGTGTGTGTGTAAGAGAGAGAGAGACAACGTATTAATTTGGTCATGCACCAAAATGAAGAAAGCAACAACATTTTAGTGGAAAATATTTATTATAATGATTACTCTTGAACAAAAGTCATCACATATGTGTGGTAATTTCTGCTATGACAAACAAATGGCAAACTTTCCGACATACAAACAGGTGCATACAAGGACACATGCACAGCTTCTCTCCCTGTTAAGAGGAAAGAAGTCTGGGAAGACGAAAAAGAGAAGTTGGAGGTTTTGAAATGGGCAGAACGGGTGCATCATTGTGCGTATGCACCAGTTTGGGTCTGCGTGCAAGACCATACAAAATTTAGGAGTGGCTCTTCATACAATGCAGCTGAGTCTAGCCTCAATAGTGTGGCTGATAGTGTGTATGTGTTCTTGCCATTTGTTGTCCTCTTTAGAACAGGCGTTTCTCGTAGCTGAAAGACAGAATAAAGATGTGAATAAATATGGTAAACTGGTCACATTACTGGAGACAAAACAGATTTCATCAACAACTGCAACAACAGTGCTGAACCACTTGGGGTCACTATTAATACCAGCACTAAAGTCCCAGGACAGTCAATAGAATTTGCTAAACAACAAAGTTGTTTAAGATCAATGATTTATAAAAAAGCATGACCATCTGCATAAACTGTCAAGTTGAGTTAGCATTAGTCATCTCCATAATTACTGATACCCTCAATAAAGAATATTTTTTTTAAAAGCTCAATCTCAAACTGAACATTTAATTGGAGTAAATGTATTTAACTTCCTTTGACAAAATTACCACCATTTTTGTGGGTCTCATTTGTGTATTCTTATACATATTATTTACAAATACACACCTTTTGTCTGGTGTATGTCTGTGTGTGTATACCTGTGTAGGCTGTGCACTCCGCCTTCCATCTGAGCAGATAAGGTTCTCTTTTCAAATTTTAGATCACCAGAATACATCATTGCCCTGAGACAAAGAGCAAGAGAGAAAGAGAGAAAGAGAGAAAGAGAGAGAGAGAGAGAGAGAGAGAGAGAGAGAGAGAGAGAGAGATTAAAGAGGTAGGAAACACTTCAAACGGATTTACTTGTAATAGTGATCCTTTATGATTTTATGATGTTAAAATGCTTTGTTTAAAACAGTCATTAAACACCTATGCGGCACATCAGAGGTAACTACAAAACTTTACAACAAATAACTGTGCATGACTGTTACGTGTGTGTGTGTGTGTGTGTGTGTGTGTACCTGAGCTGCGTTAGACTCTTGGCTCCTATGTCCTGGCAGGAGTGCTGTATTCCAGCATGGAGGTAGGGAACAAACTTATGGATGGAGCCTTTATCTTGAACTGCTCCTGATACACCCTGAGCTACTTTAATCTTATCGCTTTCACTGAGAGAGACAGTGACAGAGAGAGAGAGAGACATAAAAAACATGCACTTTACCACTTGGTCATTACATTACAACGTTCAGGTCACATTACATGAAACCCCCTGGGTCATATTGTTTGGGGTTGAGGCTTCCAATCAGTCAAAAAAAAAAAAAAAAAAGATTTACAAGCGAAATCTATTTTTAAAATCATATGAATTTGGGCAGCTCATGACGACCAGACCTCAGCTGTTTGTAAAAAGCACTGAATAAATGTTTGTGGGGGAGTGAATGAAAAAGTAAGTCAAGAGAAGTAATGATAAAAGGCTGAGCACACATTGTGTGTGTGAGTGTGAGAGAGAGAGAGAATGAGAGAGAGAAAGATACCTGAAATATCTGGTCTGAGAGCCAAGATTTTTGTCCATGGCATCAAGTGAGCCCATGCCCCTGTACTTCTTCAGTCTGATTCCATCTGAAAAGAAATATTCACCAGGGGCTTCACTAGTAGCTGCCAGCAAAGACCCCATCATCACTGAAAAAGAGAGAAAAAAAATTATTGGTAAATAAATATTTACTTATAGAAACATCTCTGCCACAATATCTGAATCACTGGCTGGGTGCCTCACCTGTGGACGCCCCCAGGGCAAGGGCTTTGGCGATGTGCCCAACGGTCTGAATGCCTCCATCTGCAATGACGGGCACTCCGAAGCGGCGAGCGTACTCAGACACTTTATACACAGCTGTAGCCTGTGGCCTGCCACACGCCAGTACTGAGGGAAGAGAGCGAACTATCAAACAAACACAGATACAGCACTGTGCAAATGTCTACAGATGTCCAAGAAAGTGATATTAAAAGCTATTAATCTGAGCTGTCAGTCTCTTAGTTGTATGGAAACAGCTCCAAACTCAACATGGTGCATCAGCATTTGGGTGTTGAGCAACACTGAACTCTTACAGTGTCTTAGATGGGTCTCAGAAGTAGCAGGTTTTGAATTTGGGTTAAAAACATTTATTTCCAAGATTAAATGCGCTGACAACTGAGCTCTAAAACTGGCACTATATTGTACACTTGTCTCACATACACACACACACACATCCACACGCGGAATAATGTCCTCATCAGTGACCTCTTTCCCAGTCAGACTCAGTTTAGACTGCTTTAGAACTACCATGAGCTGAGGAGGAGGACCAAACCCACCTCTTCAACAAATGAAAGATAATGAAGTTTGCAGTGAATGTTTGCAGTGAAGGTTCTGCACTAAAATCAAAAGCATGAGGGATGTTTAGATGGAAAGGGAAAACGTAAAAGAAAACAAAACATGGGAATATGAATAGGTAAAATATGCAAATGTTCAGTTGATGATCAATTCATGTTAGATCTGTCTGTTAGATGTTTTATGTGCAGTGGTAGCAGTCTACTCTACAAACAGCATCAATTAAGCTTTTTTGACAACCTTTGCCCACCCCCCCACCACAGATTAAAGTGTGAAGAGCATTCATATCTGCAATGACTTGACCATTTGCGTTTTTGAGGGCTTGTGGGTAATGAGGGCAGAGTGAGAGGGGTTGTCAAAGATTATGTCTGACAGGTTAGTCTGACAATTCCAAGCATCCAAAACCCCAAAAACCCAAACATCAGCAACCACTACTACTACTGATGCAGAGCCGTTAGGCAATCAGTGCAGCAGGCTGTGAAAGGTAGCCGGGCAGAGTGTAGTACTAAGTTGGACCCAACTGATATATCTTTTCTCTAATAAAATTGTCTGAAGTTAATGTTCCACGGACTTAGCGGTCTCAATGGAAGAACTAAAATACTGATTTATAAGCAGTGTATTTACGGTTATAAACACGCTGCTATAATATGAAGATGTTATGGTTTTACGGTCTTATGCACATCTTTATCTGAACTTGCACAAGGCTGAACTGGTGAATCTGACCCAAAAATTCAAACAGAATAAAAGATGCATCCAAAAGTAGAATTTGTAAAGAAAACAAATTGAACTAATAAACAGAAATCAACAAAACTGCTAAACAATCTGAAAAGCTCCAAGCCCAGCATTACAATATTTACATAATTGAAGTGTTTTACACCATTGCTGTTTTTGATTTGGCGAACCAGCCATGATTTGTTGGTTTCAGCTAATTGGAAATCAGATCAGTCGGCAAAGCACTGTTTAGTTAATCAACGGGTCAGTGTCATTTTTGTCTATATTAAATTATATTAGCAGATGTTATCAGCTATTTGACCTTAAAAACTACATCAGCAGCAAAATGATTTATATCGGTCGGGCCCTAGTACAGATCCAAGAGGAGCTCTGAAAGGGGTCTCAGGACGGACTTACTGGAGTATCCCGTTACAGTGCTTGGGGTTTTGGGGCTGTGGAGCTTTATATCAGGAGGAATACTAAGCGGAACTAGAAAGAAATAAAGAAAGAAAGCAGGAAACAGAGCCAAGCGGATGACAGACATGATGTATGGAGAGGTGACAGTGGTGTTGGATGTAGAGAGATAGAAGAGATTGCAGTTGAAGGGATGAAGAGAATAAAGTAGAAATGATGGACAGCAGAAGACACGAAATAGTAGGAGACAGAAAGACATGACAGAAAAAAAAAAGACAAATGTGAATATGATCATATTAAACAAAAGAAAGAAAAGAGAAAAAGAGGAAAGAGAAACAAATAGAAATAAGTAAGGCACCTTAGGAACTGCCCACAGTAAAGCAGTAAGACCTACACACTCCTTAATGTTACTCCACAATTACTGGATAGCAGTAGTCTAGTAGATTTGAATCCCAGTGAGATGTTTACTCCAGGTATTATACAAACTCAAAAATGAAACAGCTGTATCTGACAGAATGAACTGAACAAAAAAACAGAAATCAACATACCTGGGTTTAGTGGGTGATTGTGATTGGCTGAAAGCAGAGAGGTGTGAGACGGCTGGACTCACCTTCCTGTGTGATGCAGATGGATCCACTGCCCATGCCCACTCTCAGAGCGTCAGCACCGGCATCAATCAAATTCTTTGCCTGAGCTGCTGTCACCACTGAAAGACAAAATAAAAAGTTTCCTAGAGATACTTAATCCAGAAACCAATTTGTTTTGTTTAAATTAGGCTATGTTAAAACAATGTTAAAACTTAGAATAAACAATAATAGATACATATTTTGTAAAACTGACTTTTACTTAACTGAAAATTTCATCTCAATTGTTCATTAAACAATTAAAGATTTGGATTTGAAGTTTTGTTTTGTGAAAAAGTAAGGGTTCTTTGATGTTTGGCTACTGCTATTTTTTGTAAAACAAAAAAAGAACATGTTAATAGGCATGTAAATATAATACATTCTGTAACCAAAAATGGCATGAATCATGTTATGTAATTAAATATAATCAGCATAGCAAAAATGACACCTGACTAACTGTAAGGTCACATCCATTTCCTCAACATTTAAAAAAGAAAACTGCTACTAAACAATATGTACCAAATATGGCTAAATTCTGCCCTCTAGTGGTTTGACTCTACTACTGCAGGCTGAGACCAAGTGGTTCACAAAAATAGCATTAATATGCAAGAGCAGGGAACTGCAGACTTCATGTCAGATTGACCTTTGTGACCAAAAACCGTTTGTGTTACAGTTCCTGTTAACAGTTATGACTAATTGCATGCCAAGATTTCTTTTCACCTTGCAGAAAAATTTTATTAGTAATTTGATAAGCTGCCCACATATAATACGGTTGTATAATGTTTTGCATGAAAGAAACATTTGTAATTGACTTCCCTACCTGAAGTGTGGCAAACAGTATTATCTGTGCAGATTGCTTTGCTGAACATATTAAAGTGTGTGTTGCACAGAGACACCTACCATTGCCCCCTACAACCTGCAGGTTGGGGTATTTCTCCTTTATGTATTTAATCATATTGATCTGGTAGATAGAATTTCCCTGGGAAGAGTCCTGTTAAGCAAAAAAAAAGAAATAAAACAAATATTCAAATATTTAATAAGCTGAGTGCACATAAACGCGCACACACACACCCACCAGTACGACCACATCCACACCGGCCTGCACGAGTAAGTCGAGCCTATATTTGTCATCGTTGTGTGTTCCTATAGCAGCCCCACACAGCAGCTGCTTGCGAGAGTCTTTAGAGGCCAGCGGGAAATCTCTGTTCTTTTTCAAGTCTGTGCGAGCGATGATGGCCACCAAACAGCCCTCCTCATTTACTATGGGCAGCTTACCTGAGGAAGGATTAAACCTAATGAGTGTTTGTCAATGCTATGATACAAAGGCAGAGCAAGTCATTATACAGGGATTTAAATGGTAACCCATTTAACTTTAGGCTTATTCATCTCTTATTAATAAGTAAACATCAAATTATTAAGTAATCTAAAACTGCACTGATACGGTGCATCACTTGTTTAAATTTTTTACTTTATTTTTTTTTCACCTTTTTTACTTCTCTGAAGGATCTCATTGGCCTCTTTCAATGTCACTCCAGCAGGGGCTACAACAAGATCCTCCCTCTTGGTCATCACCTGAAACAGAAGCCCAGAACATGAGAATGTGACCTTAGCAGACGATACTGAATGCAAGTGAAAGGGCAGATTCTTACATGTCAGTCTTTGTTGTAATAATGTAAGTAAAATGTTGTAATAATGTAAGTAAAATGTAATAAAATGTCAGTAAAATTTAACTGGTGTAAAAAATAAAATACACAAAGGGTTTTGATATGACAGCGAAGTTATTTCCGTTTTGCTCTTCTGTAGACATTTAAATCCCACCTCACTGAGTGGAAGGTCATGTTCTTCCCCCTTCAGGAAGTCAATGTCTCGAGATGAGATGATGCCGACGAGGCGGCCGCCCATTTGGCCGTTGTCTGTAATGGGAATGCCGCAGAATCCGTGCCGCGCTTTTGCCTGGAACACGTCTCGCACGCGCTCGCTGGGACTCATCACCACAGGGTCTGTAATAAAGCCTTGCTCGTACCGCTGGGAGACGGGGTCAGGGAAAAGGGAGATTATAGGAAAGGGGACAGAGTGGATCAAAGGGGAAGAAGGCAAGGGTAGCAGCTATTAGGCAGGGAGATACCACAGGGAATCACTAAAGGCACACAACACAATATCACCACAATACGCGCGGCATCATATGACTCTACTCTGATTTTTCAAGTCTGATGTGCAAAGTATTTCAATTACATACTGATATAGGAATCTAATGATAAGACTTATGATAGTTCCCAATGATAGGAACTAATAATGCAGTAGTATTACTGTTTAAATGAATGGCTCACAAACTTTTTACAGTTCTGTATCCCCTCAGGCATTAAGCATCCCACTGTGTAACCACTGCCACTTTTCACACACCTATACACATACTGCATGAATGGGAATCACCAGTGACCTTCCACTATGACATTAAAATAATATCTATGTATCGATTTGATATGTGCAATACTGTAAATATTGTGATTCTAAATATATTTCATACTATGACTAATTTCCCAAATATTTTTGACAATGCTGTAAGGCCTCAGATCTTTGTGTATAAAATGAGCAAATTAGTGATGAGCTTTGCTTGATCTGAACGGCTAGGAATCTCGTTCACGCCTGTGTCCAGTGTTAGTTGACGGCTGTTGGCAAAAGGTTTATGTTTCTCAGTCTCAGGATGATATCTAGAAATATGTGCCTTTATGTTTGTCCTATTATCACAACGCTTAGCTTTTGCACGATGAAGCTTCTTTTTACAGATTAAAATTTGAAAGATAAAGTTCCTCCATTCATTGGATTTAAACTGTGGAGGAGCAGCTCTGCTACGTCGTCTGACATTCCTGTTACAGTTAAACAATTTTTTAGTCTCCTACTACTAAGGATGCTGTGCTGCCTGCCATGTGCAACTAGTTTTGATCATGCCCCCTGTAGGACTACAGATGAACTGCAGTATTTCTCCATCTCAGATTCAAACCTACATAAATTATAATGCAACAAAACTGTATTTTGGAATCAGTGTGGTGATACATCGTTGCATAAAAGAATTGTGGTATATCGATAATTCCCCTCCCCCCATTTCTAACATGGGGCAGCTGGTGGGCTAGTGTTTACGGAGTTGCCCATTCAATCAGAGGGTCTTGGGTTCGAATCCCAGAACTGCTAGCAGCACCACTGAGGCACCCTGCCATAATTCATATACACAACATAGCAAACTACAGCTGTCAGTCATAGTTATGACATTTTAGCTTACATTTGCCATAAGAAATTATGATTAATGATTTTGATCATTCTATGCACAAGCCTAAACTGGCCAAATTGATTACGTCTTGCTTGTTAATTGCTGACAGCTCCCGAATGAGGTCAACACCAGTCAAATATAAAAACATTTTTGTCTATATCTAAAGCTATTCAGTAATAAAATATGGGTACTTTAAATATTTCCTCGTTTTACCCAAAGTATTGTGATACTATAGTTTTTTTTTTCCATCCACACCTAAGGAAAAATACCACAGGGAACCACTAAAAGTAAAGCAGCAAATATGAGAACAAAAGAAAATATAAAAAGGTATGCACTTAGTCATATGAAGAAAGACATACAGAATATCCACATATTCAACATGATAACTAGTAACTGTTTGAGATGGAAAACATGGAAGATTAACATTCATTCATTTCTATGTACAGCAGCATTTAGATGCATTTTGTGTAAGACTGGAAACACCTACTGTGTCTCTCTAATACACACATATAACACACAAACACAATACAGTTTATATTATACTGTGTTGAATTGCTGTTATTCTATTGGTTGTGCTTTTACTTTCTTCTCCCTGTCTGTGCATTTGCTCCTGAAACATCGCAAATTTCCCCACTTGTGGGACCAATAAAGGGTTATCTTATCTTATCTTGTCTTAGAAGAGGAGAAGACATTTACCTTGACCTTCCTCACTTCATTGGCCTGGAATTCTGGTGTGCAGTTATGGTGAATGAATCCAATACCGCCAGTCAACTGCAGAACATAAACACTTTAAAATAACAGATATACCTGGTTGACAGTAATAATGTGAGTGAGAAGGCTAAAGAGGCAACACTCTTAATCAGATTTAAACTCATTACAAATGATTGAGCATGTATGCTTGCTTGTTTATATTGTGTGTGTAATTCTGTCTCTCCCTTACAGCCATGGCGATGGCCATTCCTGACTCGGAGACTGTATCCATAGGTGAGGAAATCAGCGGCGTCTTCAGTGTGATCTGTTTGGTCAGTGCTGATGTCAGGTCCTACAGAGATCACCAACAATATTACTCCCCAAAGGGATCATTATTGAATAAGGATGTCCAACTCCTTATTCATACAAATTGATATGAAGCTGGGCTAATTTTGAAAGCTTAGTTTCCATTTATATACTGTATAGGTGGAGGGCTGAAAATACATTTTGTAACAGTAACAACCTTTATTCATTTTAGAAAAATATTGATCTAGGCACTTTAATTTGACAATGGGCAATACGATCAATATGTAGCAGCATAACTGCAATACTAATATCTCAGCATATTGTTCAGCCTTAGTTTGCAGGTCAAACTGTCAGACCCTCCAGTACTTACCACCTGGTCAGCTGTGAAGTCAATGTAGCCTGGGAGAATCAGGAAGTCACTGAGGAAAGAAGAGATTTAGGATGATCTTTAATAACATACTGTCAGGAGGTTTCCCAAACAGACCATAAACTACACGGCGCTGGCTATCCTATCTTCCCTGAGTGCTTGACGTCAGTACTGCCCTACAAAGCCAAAGTGCCGTAACTACAGCAAAGCAGTAACTGAGAAAAATGGCATTAAGGTTTTAGTATTAGTATGGATTTTGTAGTTGCTGCAATTTTGACACCATAATTTCTCTGAAACAATTTTCTCACAAGACAAAGGAGATGTTCTAAACCCCAGTTGTAGTGTAAGGTCAATTTTGACCAAATACGTAGTTACTGCACTTTGGCTTTGTAGGGCAGAGTAGCTCACCTTTAAGACATGCAAGTTGAGCTGCAGAGAAAGCACGTGTCTATTGCTCTAATTCTGAAGCCCTTTCTGGAATAAAGGGACCGCTGACAGAACCTGTAACGTGAAACCATGCTTCACTTGGGAAGACTCTGCTGCAGTTGGCATAGCCATGATCAGCTGATAAACAAACACGAAACCCTCTTGCAAAAGTGGTGACAACAGAAAAGTGGAGAAAACTGCCGTTGGGTTACATGAATAAACACCACCCTCAGTGAGGTGTGTGTTTTGCACTGCTCTGTCTTTCACACGACAGGGAATGCTGAAAATGGAAAGCATTCAGACTCTTTCTGTGATTAGTAATTTAGTTTGTTTAATTTATTGGCCCCTCATAGTCATGTCTGAACACACCACAGGACAGCACACAATGTGAACAATGTAATTAACTCATTCTTCAAGTGAAGCAGTGAGCAGCCAGCAATGCAGCACCTGGGAAGCGATGTGTGGGGAAAGTTGTGCCACTGGTGGTCCTTTCTGATTTCTTTCTGATCGTAGGAGCAACTCCCTAGCTAACCTTCCAGACGACCAGATGCCGAGAACATGCTTCACCCCAAGTCAGAGTTTGTAAGCAATGAATAACAGATGTTTTAGGCTTAAACATTCCACCTAGAGAGCCCAACCGGCCCATTCTGGCATTTACCTGTGCAACTATGATAGCTAATAGCCCAGCTGTGCTTTGTAATAATTAATACAAAATACAATATCATACTGATGTGCTTTTTTTTATTCATTTTGACCATTTGCCGCCTGTCACCCAGAGGTATGTTGACATTACAAGTAAATGAACTTCAGAGAATAACAGAGCACAGGTCTGAAGTGTCAGAAGTAACTCACAAAGACTGCTTTCTCAAAACTGAACGTTCTCACACATTGTGAGCAAAAAATATTCAACATTTACTACAATACTGGTGTCAAGACAAGCAGGGGAAGTGAAGTGAAGCTCCGTACTTATATGTCAGGCCGTCCCCACAGTTGAACAGCTGCTGCCCCGTCAGTCCGTCCTCAGGCACATAACCCGTCTGTCCACAGATTAGGTAGTCTGCCATGGTGTCAAAATAGAGAAAATAATCTAAACTTTTAAAAGGAGAAGTGGTGTGGAGGACGGATGAGTGATCTAGTCCGGCTGAGTGCTGCAATCCAACACTGCCGGCAGAAAGTCCACGGTTTCACCTTCCTCGCGTGGACCTATCTCGTTTTCTAGAGTTTCTGGTATAAAAGCAGGTATTTGTTTTCATCTGATCGCTGGTATAAGGAATAGCCCCAGCTCCGTGGTGCACACTGCAACACCACGTGTCTCTCTGAAGCACGACCTTGCGCTCCACGCCTTTATATGAACCACGCGTCATGTCCGGCTGAGCCGCCGAGCCTGACAGGCTGCGTCCCAAATCCACTCTGCACTAGAAAACTGAGCTGCACTCACTGTACTACTATGGCTTACTGTTTTGGGATATCAGTAAACCACTGGTTGGTCTCACTTGCTGCTGCAGCAATGCAAATTTCCCACTACAAATACTAAAGGATTCTCTTATCTAAATAATCAATATGGTCACAATTTACACACTACACTGTGGTTTAGTGTGTTGGGATATTCGTATGGTAGTATTTGATTTAATTAATAGTAGCAATAATAAGTCATAATAATTAAATAGTAAGACTATGTCCCAAATACACTTAACACACCACAATTCTGCACTGCCTGTGGTTTACTGTGTGGGGATGCTAGCATGATAACACAGACACACAAATAATTTGTAGTGTATTTTTTTATATTGTACTGTTGGGTTGTATAACTTTTATCCTATTGGTTATGCTGCTTCTACTTTCTTCTCTAGTTCTGTCCACTTGTTAAATAGACTACTCCCTGTAGTGTACCTTTTTCTGTACACTACTTATTGCACTAGTATGCAGTTTGGGAAGCATCCATGTCAAAACAGTGCCAGCTCTTGTTCATTCATTCACGTGGTGTCACTTTCCTCTCCAGTGCATGGTTTTCATCACTGGCCCCAGAGAGTTAAACCCTTACAAGTATTCATGACGTGGTTTAAAAAAAACACACCCTGCTGTGAGGTCCAGAGTAGGGTGGGCTTCAGCTCTATCTTGAGCACACATGTTCAGATCAGGGGGCACCATGATAGGGTTTAAATTTATCTCTGCCACGCAGTGCTGACTATATTTGGCCCGCGTGAACTGACCTGAAAACAGGGCTGAGCACGCCATGTGTGTTATTGAGCACAACGCACTTGTTCTGAACATTATCTCCCTACTTATCTGGGTGGACTATTCAGGCATGCAGACAAACACTACATGGACAAATTGTTTTGGGGCACAACTATTTTTCAGGGTTCGGGCTAGGCCCCATACCAAGACATTTTGGACGTTAGGTGTCCAACTTTGTGGACATGCCCAAAGTCCATTAACACATGGTTGGAGGAGTTTGGTGTGGCAGAACTCAACTTCACCAAACACCTTTGGGATGAACTGGAAGGGAGATTGCAAATTCCCCCAGAAGCTCCAATATCTTGTGGGAGGCCTTCCAAGAAGAGTGGAAGCTGTTACAGCTGCAAAGGGAGAACCAGCTTCATATTAGTCTGTGTTTAAATGCAATGTCATTAAAGTCCCTGCTTGTGCAATGATCTGGCATCCCAAAACTTTTGTCCATATAATGTACTTCAATACTTCTGTACAAGTTTACAAGATACAAGAACATGTCCTATTCCTGTGGATGCTGCTCTTCTCAAACATGATCAACTACCTCTAAACCACTATACGTACGATATTAGAGATTAGAATTCATGTATTTTATGTAACATTGCATACAGACACCCATTGTCCATTACTGATGAATGCTATGGATTGAGACAAGAACATGTTTCCACATACTAAACTGTTAAGTTTAAAGATCTAGTAAGTGGTTTCTGCTCAACAAATCAATGGTTGCTTTTCTGTGATGCCATTTTTTTAAAGGAGACTCTGTGAGAGCTTTCAGGGGGCGTTCTGAAGTGCTGTTCAAACTGTTGAATACAACTTTGTGGGCAGTACTAAAATCAGTTGCAATGAAAACAGTGCCTTTTCTCCCTCATCTTTCAAAGACTGCCAGCCAAACACAAAAAGTCATCACTTTCCATGTAGACAAACCAAAGAACAAAACACACAGGACTCAAGTGTCTGGTTTAAAAACCTTCTCTCAGTAACTCTATTTCTGTATTAATGTACAACCGTTGAAAATTACAGCATTTGTTTTTCAACTTTTTCATTTTTTTTCTTTTTTTTTTCAATGATCTATCAACAGCCATTTTTCAGGAAAAAAATCAACTCAATGTGAAGAAAGAAAGAAAGAAAGACAGACCGAAAGAAAAATAGGAAAGTGGTTACTGCGGAAAGGGGGGAGGGGGGGCAGGAGCTAGATAGGCAGTTAGACTGTTTTAAAGGAGTGTTTTAACTGTGCATGTGCGTGTGGGTGCGTGGGTGGGTGCATATGTTTCTGTATTTTCAGCTGATATAATGATGTAAGAACAGGGCATGTGCCAGGAATACAATCGTGCTATTCTGAACCCCTGCAGCTGAGAGGGCAAAAGAGAAATCAAGCAATAAGAAAGAAGTGGGGAGGGAGAGAAGGATGAACACAGGAGAGAATACATAATAGCAGGTGGCCACAGATGTGCAACAGGGAGATGGTAAGAGAATGAGAAATAGAACTAAGCGGAACGAAAAAGAGGTGAGGGGATCTTTGGAGAAGGGATGAGAGGAGAGAAGAGAAACTGCTGCTGGTGGGTCGGACGGATATTCAGGTGTCGTGGAAATCCTTCAGCAGTGTGCGCCTCCTCTGCTCTGCAATGTGCATCTGATTCTCCAAATCCTGAGACACACAGAGTTGAGTTAACATGTAAACAGATAGGATGATGGAAGAAGCAATACATGCACAGACAGAATAGAACATGAAGGAATAGGAGCTTCATTTGTGATGCATCGCTGCACAAATGGACATCGTGGGCGAAAGTGTGCGTATTGTCAACTGATTACTCATAGTACATACTCAGAACTATGCGTTCTGAACGCTTACGAGTTGTAATGTGTCAAAAAACGCAGTGTATCATAAATGAACATAATATATGAGAGAGAGAGAGAGACAGAGACTTCATTGTTGAGCACATTTTACAGATTCCCTTGCTCACAACAAACCAAGCCATTACTAGCAGTAACTCACACATTCCTCAATGAACTCAGTGAGAAACAGACTCAATAGTTATCACAGAGATAGAAAACACTGAAATCAACATAGTAAAAATTTCTACCTATGGGGAAAAAAACCCCAAGTGAATGTATTATAGTATGAAAATATTCTAAGAGTTATATAATGATGAAGTAATAACATACTAAACATAAAATAATATAAATATAACAAAAGTTTCCTTGGGAAAATATAGACAAAAATGGCATTTTTCAGCACTGAAAACATGTTTTAAAGATCTGTGGCCCTAAATGCTTATGGAAGACCATTTCTAGTGATTAAACAATATTAATTTCACACAGAATCAAAACTTGGCTGCATGAAAGTGAAAACTAGAAGAAAAAACATTAAAAATGAAATGATATATGTACATGAAAAACACCGTATTAATGTGATTACTCAAACATTCAGAAAAAAACTTTGTAATGTTAAGTGCAGATATAAGACAGGACAATTAATTGGTGAGGCTTACCACACACATCCAAAAAATTACGAAATTTAGATTTGAGGGCCAAATGTTAAAAATCATAAATATTAAGTAAGTAAATATTACTAAAATTACTAAAGTATTTGGAATAGATGTAGATAATCGTGCAGTCACATTAATTTAACGTAACACATTTTTATTAATTTATGTATTTTATTTAATAACTATGACATTATCTGTTAGGTCCTAGGGGAGTTGGTATGGAATCTCTCTTAATTAAAGGGACACTTTAGTTGCAAAAACTATCACTACATCTGTTAATAAGCTTGGCCAAATCCTACAGTGGTGTCAAATAAGTCTCGAGAGTTTTAGGTTTAAAGATGAGGAAACAGTCTTGTAACAATTACTGCATACTTGCCTGATCAAAACTGTTTACGGTGATTACTCAGGTTGACTGATCATTTTTAATTGTGATTACATTTTACAGTGTTCTCATCCACTGGGATAAGATACATTTAAAAAAAACTCTCACTAAGAAATGTCACATAATTTCAGAATATAACACATTTAACGGGTAGCATGGATCAAAAGTTTGTTTTTTAAGTAATTATCTCATTTCAATTAAAGAAAAAACAGTGTTTTTGCACAATTTTACCCTCTCAAGAGAACCATGTAAGCTTGGACATACATGATCATGCAATGGCTGACATTTGTGGAGACATACACAGAAGTACATCACTTTTTTAGTATCATGTGCTTACTACAGTGTGAAAGATGCATACATCGGATACCTAATCAGCCAACTACAGGTATGTACTTAAATAGTTGCACTAAATAAAATATTTCATTAAAGGTCCCATGACATGAACATTTCATTTAGAGGTTTTTTTTTTTTACATTAATACAAGTTCCCCTAGCCTATCCATGGTCCTTCAGTGGTTAGAAATGGCGGTAGGTGTAAATAGTGCTTTGATTATCCTGTTCCGCCGTTGAGAGAACGACAGCTCAGATGGCATGATCTGGAATTTGGCCCTGTATGTCGTCATAAGAGGAAACGTTCACCCCCCTTTCTCATGCTTAGCCCGCCCAGAGAATTTTGCACCCCTCGCTTAAAAAAATTAACTCCACCGACTGTGTGTTTTTTTTTACTGTAGATGCTTGCAAATGAGTAAAGCATTGCAGATGCTCAATTCTTAGATGTACAAATGAGCACAATTGTATTTTTTAGTTCCTTCATGCGAGCCTCTGAAGAACCAGTGGGTTAATTTTATTTTCTCTGGAAATGCACTGACAATACAGAGCTGGTGTTGCTGAATGGTTGAAAATGAATCCTGGATCAGTACCTTGCTCTCCCTTGCTCCTCCTCGTTATCATCATTTAAAGCTACAGACACAGAAACGGTGCGCCCTCTGGAAATGTCATTGTGTGTCTCAATGAAGTAGCTATAATTCTGCACCAAGGCTGAATTTCTTAAACTTCAGATACAGTATTAGGGGATCACTAAGACCTACATAAACAAATTAAAAACTAGCATGTCATGGAACCTTAAATAAACAAATATTTACATGGCAATTAATCACAAGCCAAAATGTTAACATCAGGGCTTATCTTGAAGGAGTTTAGAAGAACTACTTCTGTGGATGGACCATGTTGTTTTCTTTGCCATTAGCTGGCTAATGCAGACTTATTACAAGGATCTTATTACAGTCGCATTAACTTTAGTAATGAACTTCAGATCATCACTACAATGGAGAAAATGGTAACATCAGAAATTACTGTTCAGAAGAAGTAGTTAACCACTAAACGGAAGCAAGGGAGCTGGCTATCAGCAAGTCTTACCCCAGTTTGGCTTCGATTGTCTGGCTAAAAGAGTAAAAATATGTCTTCGGCAACCATTTTGTGCAGAATAAAGCTAGAATCATGGTTAGAGTAATACTAAAGCTAGCTGGCTCTATTGTGTAGCCTAAGAAACAGTGGTTGTATGATGTATTTACATAATGCAAAATTATCATTCAAATATTTACTTTCTTGCAAGGAACTAACCAAGATCCGTCAAAAGTTAACTAAAAACCTAACCAGAGTTTGTACAGCAGGGGAAAAAGCACATTAAACATCCCACTCACCCCTCTGTCGGTGGCATTGAGCTCTCCCTCTCCTCTCTCGTAGCTGTCTGCCCTTTCCACCTTCCATGATAGGTTCTCGATCTCTGCTTCCAACTGGGCTTGCTGGTACTCAAACTGTAAACAAATCAACCATGAACTAAATATTAGACTAGGAAAACTCCCCAACAACCATGAGGGAAAAAAAGAAAAAAAAACCCAAAACAAAACAAACAAACCAAAAAATAAACAGGCACTACAGTTAGTAACCTTGAACTCACTAGTTTTTTGCGAGGCCCAGACTCCATGTAGTAGGCGTAGGGGTAGGTATACTGCAGTGTGTAGCGACACTATAAAGGAGAGGACAACAAATCTCATTCATGCGTGATTTTCCATGCAATATCAGCCAAGAGGTATTATTTCAGTAGCAAAGAAAATAACTATAATTACTGTCTTTATATATACTGGCAGGGTATCTTTGTGAAAATGTATACCTTGGCCAGTAGCTTGGCAGCGTTCTGCATATACTGCCAGTCGATCCAGGTGCCCAGGTTATTCATCACCCTCTCCTGAATCTTTTCCTGGATGCGCTGGTACGTCTGAGCCTCGAGTTGCAAGCTCTTATTGTGGTTCTCCCACTGATTACATTAATGAAAACATATACAGACACAAACAAAAACAGTCAACAATACATATATGGTTAAGGTATGCACATAAACTGCTCCTCTCTGATAACACGGTAAGATAACTAGGAGCCAAGCTCTCCTGTTATGGTCATGTCCAATGTCCATACAAGACTTCTTTTAAGCAGCATTGTGTAGGTCACAGTAACTTTGTCTGCATACATGTGAGTGCACGGGCAAAATAAATGGACAAGTCAGTCTGTGCAAAAGAGGAGAATGTTTTTTGGTCTTTTGTGTGTGTGTGTGTGTGTGTGTGTGTGTGTGTGTGTGTCTCACCCTCTCAAAGTAGAAGAGGTATTTTTTCAGGGCCTCTCTAGCCTGCGCCTGCTGGCTCTGGTTGACAATGTCAGGGTTCTCTTTGTAGCGACTGCATTCGTAGTACTCACTGCCATGAGTCTTCCAATCTCCCAAACACATCCAGCAGAAATCTATTCACACACATGCATGTACACACACACAAATGTCATCCAAGCACAAAATGACTGTATATGTCAGGGTGTTTTAATTTGATTAAATAATCTTGCATGCACACTACTGCGGCTCCTCTTACCGTGTTTACACTTGGAGCATTGCTGCACAGAAATGGGGGGGAAAAAACAAAGGTTAACTTCAGAAACACCCGCTTCAGGTGATTTCAGTTGACTTAAATTTATATACTTTTCATGAGATGATTATCTCATACATTTGATGACTTTACTCAAATATATGAATAGGAGCAAACTTGTCTACAAATTACCGTATTTTTCACCGCATAAGACGCTCCGGAATATAAGACGCACCCAA
>JBBPDE010000015.1:11895308-11907970 GCA_037974605.1 Nannopetersius ansorgii | reverse complement strand
ACACACACACACACACACACACACACACACACACACACACACACACACACACACACACACACACACACACAGATATGGCGTGTTCTATTTAAAGGCAACCTGTGAGTGGCCTAAGGCCTAGAGTAACATTCTCCCTTCTCAAAGTTCCCCCATTGCAACTAAAAACATGATTTTGATTTATCTGTCAGTTCCAAATTAAATTAGTCAAACTAGGGTCTGACTAGGGTCTCACCAGTGGAACAGCTACATTCTGTAGGGGACAAAACTCAGACTGTATCATTTTAAATTGTGAGTTTTTAAGAATTTAACATTATTATTTCCATCCGACATATTATAATGAAATATATCACAGTATTTGCTGGGTTGGAAAAATAATCAAAATATTAGAACATTTGTTAGAAATAATTTGACATTTTTAGGGCTATTTTCTGCTTCATTTGCAGCTTGTTGTCAATTACAACATGTAGCTCAATCTTTATTTTGACTTCTGTGTTTGTACATTATTTGTATACATCCTTTACACTGTGTGAAACCTTCATGGTGAATGAAGTAATGAAGTAAGTGAATGATGTCCCTTTCTCACCTTGCCATCAACAGCTAGAGGAGGCTGGTACTCCTCAGTTTGCCAGGGGCCGAACAAGGCAAGGTCCTTCTCATCCTTATGCTCTGACATCATCCTAGCTTTGCGTGAGCGGTTTGAAAAGCCCTTGACCATCTGAAATAACAGGAGGTTTGAGAATCATCATTTTAAACTCAATTATTCATGATAAAAATAAATGCAATAAATAAAATGGCCTCATTAATAACAAATGAATTAATGTATATAGAATTTTTCAAGTTTTTATAACTGAATATGGTACAGAATTATATAAAATTAACAGTTTGTTGCTATACACATTAAAACAATATTTACAAAATGAACAGCTCTAGTGTCTTAGAGACAGTGAAGAACTTGCTCCCACCTTGTAGGGCTCCTCACCCAGTCGGACAGTGCGTGCTTCCTTCAGCCAGGTGTCCCTGGAATGCAATGTGTGGACGCAATCCCTAAATATAAAAGACATGCACAAAACTCACATTTCACATTAGGGCCAATACATTACAAAACCTTTTATAGCATAACTCTCCCATTATTATGTTCCTTCTTAAAGTGTTCATAGGAGCAGTAAAGACCCAAATGGAAACACAAAAGGATGCAAGTGAGTTTTGCGTAATATGTCCCCTTTAAGAAATTTATATGTACATTATATAAATAAGTAAAGCATATATATACTGGTATTTGGTAAACAGATCTTTGTTTATGGCAGAACAGTTTAGCGTGTGTGTACGGATCCCTTTGCTCAACTCTTTGCTAAACTCCTGTAGTCATTTTATTTTTGTTGCTTGAGCTGGTTAAGTGGAGAGAGACACTGACTGTGATAATGAACATTGTGAACAAAACAGAAATCTCGGAGCTTATCAGCCTGCCGCGTTACCGTGAGTAGATGGCTTCTCCTCGGCAGTAGCCCAGGATGGCTGCAGTGCGGGGGTACAGCGCTTCGTACTTCAGCAGGTGTCTCTCCAGCGCATACAGCGGGTGGCTTTTGTACTGAGCTACTGATGTTGGCAGTGGCTTATCCAACAACATAGCCTGGAGCTGGGGTAGAGGAATGAAAATGTGAAAGAGACAGAGAGAGACACACACAGAGATAATGAAATAAGCATAATTAGATGTGAACGTATAATTTGCAACAGACTTATGTTGATGACACTCCACTGCAACAGGTGTGGAGATGTCTATGATCAATGTGTGCATGCTAATGTTCAAGCATATTACTTACAATGCTATAATATTCGTTCTGTTAGGTACAGCAAAAAGTATAGGCTTCGTTCACATTGCAAGACAACCAAGAAATCAGAATTTTAGACTTGAGTGCTCAGAGCAGGAGTTACGGTACGGTAGGAGTTACGGTAGATTGTAGTTGCATTTGCTTGCATATGGAACATACAATACATTAATGATTGCTATATTTCAGAGTCTTAATGCTCTTTTTAGCAATAGTAACATGCAACAAACATGACATTAGATTACAATGACCAGGTCAGAACCGAGATCATATCCAATTTACATACATCAGTAAAGCAGCAAATATAATTGTTAATATCTGAAGGGTTGGAAAATGAATAGAAGTCATTTAAGTGAACCTCATAGGGAATACTGCAGGAAGAATGCAGGAAATAGGGTCATTAATATATAGAGACAAGCTTTACATCATGTTCAGCACTAGTTTTCTTGGTGCTAGTGCTTGGTGCATCATTCTGATGTCAAGGACTAAATGGTATCTAGGTATGTTTTATTGAATGTTTTTGAAAAAGCAAGATGACGTTAGGTCACCTGCACCGATCATCGTTCCTCTTTTCATCACTTTGGAAACATCTAAATGAGTTTTTTACACTGGATGACAGCAGTAATACTATATTTGTCTTTTTGGGCTGAAACCAGTAGTGCATATGCCAGAGTAGTATATTTGCATGTGAGTGCATTTGTATATGCATGTTTCAAATGTAGAGCACTGGTCTTCACCTCCTTGTCTTCTTTCTTTTCTCTTTCTGAATTTGGGCACTCGTAGCATTCTAATGTCTCCTCCCACCACTCTGAGTCGATGCGCCGACGCCGTGATGATGTAAGCCAGGTGGAGTCATACCTGGTGCTCAGGTCCTTCAGGTAACCATCACCGTCCACTCCTACAACGTATGTAATGGGCTGAGTGGCCTGACTGGCACAGAGTTGTGGTTTTCCTATCCCTTGATCAACATCAACACACACCCACTTCATTCCCCCTTCAAGATATACTTCTATCCATTCATCATCTCCTTTTCCTGCCCTTTGCCTCCTTCGCCCTTTGTTTTCCTCTTGCTCTTCTTCATCTTCATCCTCCTCTTCTTTCTTTGCGGCCCTGTTGGCTCCACTTGACCGCCGCGGAGCACGACCTGTGCCTTTTCCTTTAGTCTTAGACCTCCTTTTAGAGCTCTTCGGCCCAGAGTCGTCGCTCTCATCCTCGCTAGACAATTCAAACTCCTCCTCCTCACTAGGCTCCTCCCCCTCACTGCTCTCTTCTTTGTAGGACACTTTTGACGCAACACTTCTTCTCTTGGTGTTTTTCGGCCTTTGTCCTCCCACTGCTTCTTTCTCTTGGTCTTCTCCTCCACTCTCGTTCTTTTTCTTTTTCTTTCCTCCTCTCCCCCTCTTTCCCCCTGCGTTGGCAGCAGATGGGCGTTTGGACCCTGGAGAGACTTTGGAATCTGCTCTCTTTTCATCACACTCATCAGAATTCTCTTTATCAGCAGTGTTGCTGGAGGCTTGTGCTTTATCCTGCAACAGGAATAAACAATCAACCAGAGGAGGCCTATTAATAAAACCCCCAAAATCTTTACATACAACACAACAGCTACTATACGGGCACTGCTGACATTTATGGGTACTACCAGATGCAACATCTTACATGATATCGCCTATGTGATTCTTTATATTGCAGTGTGCAGGACGTTTGGCTTTATGTTTGTTTATGCTGTGAGCACTCCCACACACCTGCTAACACACCTTTTAGGACAATCTGATGATCTTGTAATGGTTTTTGTCATCAATATTAATATTCATACCCCTCCCCTCAATACAAACCCCGAACTGTGAACTGGACTAACAGTAGGAAAACGTGGCAGCAGGAAAACTGCTTTGGAGATCCCAGACTGAAGCTTCAGACATTAAGCAAATGCCAGTAAAATATAAAGGCCGTACTTTTTTAGTTGACGGTTTGAAGGGTACAGGCTGTAATGACAGCACCATTCGACAGAACAGTCGCAGTGACCGTAGCACCAACAGGAACAGCTGTAGAGAGAAAAAAAAGACACGTTATGCAACAATTCTCTATGTGCTAAGAAAATTTACTGTGAGCCACAATATTGTGGAGCGCTATCAATGTTTGAGAAAGACTGCCGAGCATCTGACGCACTATTAGAAACACCTGGTTTTACTTTATTACTTTAGCGGCACTGAGTTATCTGTCTGCATGACTCGCTGCCTGAGTGCTCGCACACAAAGAAATCACCAAGAGAGGCAGGATTTTATACACCTAATTATAGGCTGATGATGTGAAATCGTCACCCCTCTTTGTATGTACAATATACACATAGTTTTTAGTAATGAAAAAGAATTAGTGATAATTATGATAAATAAGTCCTAAGACATACAGTTGTTCAGGGCTCCAGAACAATAACAATAGATATGACATACACAGCAAAGTAAATATCTCATTACAATGTCCAACTTTTGTCCAGAACATTTGACTACATTTATATAAGTGTCAAAGGACTAATAAGCAGTCAAATTAACTCACAAAGGTCATCTCCTGATGATTTCGTGCTGACAAACACCCCAAACGTCTCTCCAGGACCTCCCGGAGATCCACTCCATTCCCATCAGGGAGTTCAGAGTTTAGCGTAAACGTCATCCTGAACCTGGGAACAGCCAGCCCAGACCCGATGAAGCACACAGATGAGAAAGAGCACAAATTAAAGCAGTCATAATTAAAGTGTTTGATTATTCTCACCACTTCAGAAGCCCCTCCAGGAAAACCGTATTGATACGTTCTCCAGGAACATCGGTGAATTGGGCAGGAAGTAAAGACAATGCAATGGCCAACAGGTCGGGCTCACAGCAGAGGCGGTTCCGGAACAGTCCACTGGCCAGCAAACACAGCAGGTGAACCTAAGAGACAAGGTCATGACAGCAATATGCTGAAACACCAAACCAAAACCAGTTCATAGTAATAAACAATAAAGTCAGCCAAATACTCTAAGCAATATGTTGTGCAGGGTAGCAGGTTAGAGCTACGCATATATTAATGCAAGCATTCACATTCTCTTACACTCACACACACACACCTTGTGTGTATCCTCCAGCAGCTCCTTGTTAAAGCGTTTCATCATTCGGCGGAGGTAAGTCTCAAATTCAGCTTTCCTCTTCTCCCTGGCAACAGTTACCATGGTGTCATATTTTCCAGCTGTCTTTCACTGATCCCTACTGGTTATACTGGTTGACAGGTTGACAGGTAATAGCATCTGTCTAAAGCATGTTTAAGGCATTTACGTATGTGCAATTTTCAGTGATATTGTTTTGGGAAAAAGCAGTTTAATTATTATGTAATTCATAAAAATATTTAAGCAATCACATTAATTGAAATAGGAAAGATTTATCAAGACACAGCAGGTTCTATTAGTTTTGTCCAAACGCACTCACTTCCTCTGCCTCTTGTGCATGGCCTCAGCTGTCTCGATCTCAATCTCCACAGGCTGAGATGGAACTGCAGGCTCCTGCTCTGTGTCCTCCGGCCCCAACGGACCTGCCAGTTCTGAGAAAACACACAAGCACAACAGTTTTTAAACCATTCTTCAGTAAGTAACTCAAAAATAACTCATAACATTTATTCTGAATTTCACTCACCTTCCACTTCCTCCCACTCCTCATCCTCTTCACTCTCAGCACTCTCATCATCTTTTCCTTTCTCTTGTTTTATCTTGTCGTTCGGTATGGTTTTCTCTGGAACAGTCACACTTTTGCCCTCACTGGAATCACTCATATCATCAGGCTCTTCCTTCACCTGTTTGCTCTCCTGGAAGTATTTACTTGATTGCCTGCCTGAAGGGTCGTCTGCCTTTTTTGAAGCCTTGCATCTGGGTTTTGAGCTCCTGGGGATGTTTTTGGCTCCAGTATTGTTTTCTAATAAAAACAAACAAACAAAAAAAGTAAAAAAAAAAAACCCATCACATATTTCCTTTTTCACATATGTCTCTTTAAACATATCAGTACTGCAGAGATGGATATCACGATAGCGATTAACAGAGGATATATTGTGCAATAAATGTATAGATCTAAATTCATACATACATATGTGTTTTAACGTCATGTTTATTATTGCCACTCAGCTTTACTTGTGGCGCCACAGTCAAACACCTCAAACACTCATACACCTCTCTCTCTAAGCTAACTTTGGCACTAAATGGAGCTGAACGTGTTTGCAGAGTGCACCAGTTATTGACAACAGAGATGCACAAGAGCAGTCATGCAAAGTCCCTTCCAGCTGCAGCCTGTAACCCCCTGCACTTCTTCACTTACTCAACACATTAACACCAGCAAACTCCAGATCACCGAACCACACAAAATCCTGTCCAGACCAAAGCAAACCGAAACATATTCATGATCTACTGGTGTTGGTGACGAGGGTCTGTAGTGGGAGCAACTCTCTACCTTTGGTCTTCTGCGTTTTGGGAGCTCTGCTCTTCTTCTCAACTTGCTTCAGTTTCTTTGTTGTGGCATTTTCAGCTGCAGCGTCTGTGTTTTTGTGTTTAGCCATGCTGCCGACTCGCAGTCCGCCACAATGCAGAGTTCAATGGTTCGGTGTAGCTGCAGGAAAGGCCTTCGGTACACACCATGTGAAGCTACTTATGTAACCCCATTCACAACTTACAGTTACTCAACACACCTCCATCCTTTCATAACACCGACACACAGTAGTCTGTAGCTGGAAGTCTCAGTCAACGTCACATCCCCTTCCTACAGGCTCTAGACAGTTTCGACCACTAGAGGTCAGCGCTTCACCAGATTAATACAAAATAATACATCAGGCCCAGAGTAGTGCATCCCAGACCTGGACTACCCCCTGCCCTAACATGAAAGTGATTTGTATTCACTAACACAGTTTTCCAACCTTAGTCCTTGAGGCACATTTCCCTGCTCATGTTTATGCCTCAAGGACCAACTTTGTGGTAGAAACCCCACTTTCTACCACTGTGTCCTTGAGCAAAACAGTTGCTCCAGGGGGGCTCCCTGTAACTAATGATTGTCGTTCTGCATTAGAGTGTTTGCCAAATGCCATAAATGTAAATGTGAGTTGTCTCCAATAGAGCTCACCAAGGGAATTGCACTTGTGATTGGAAGGCTGTAGGTTCGAATCCCAGTGCCAGCGGCACTACTGCAGTACTCTTAAGCAAGTTATGGCCCAGCACACTGCTCCCACTGCTTCACTTGGGTGAATGGGTTAAATGTAGAGACTTGGGGCAGCTGGTGGTGTGGTAGTTAGGGAGATCTGCCCCTGCAATTAGATGGTTGTGGATTTGAATCCCAGGATTGCTTGTGGCACCATAGCAAGGTACTATCCCCACAAAGTGCTCCACGAGTGCAGTGTTCCTGGCAGCCCACGGTCTCCCTTGGGTGAATGGATTAAATGTGGAGAACAATTTTATGCTATTCAGGCTGTGTACTGTGGTGTGATCACATATAACAAATGAAAACTTGCACATTCAAGCACAGACATTCCTGTAATCTTTGTTTTGTTTGCATACACTTTTTGCTGTATCTTTAAATTACCATAGTAAGAAAATTTGCTTTAATTAAATTGAAATTATCACTATGATGAAGTGGGTGTGTGAAAACAGAGAAAGAATTAAATGTGCAGGGCAGTGAGAACAGGGATAGGAAACAAAGCTCTAACACATCTACTTCAGCACAGGGATTACTTAGTTAGTTTAATCAAGTGTGTTGGAGCTGGAAAAACGCTCCAGTGTGCAGGGCAGAGGGGAAGGATCCTCCTGAGCCAGGTTTAGGATACACTGGCCTAACACTCATGCTCCTAATGTTGGACCTGGGCTGGTTCTGAAATCTGTGTTGCTTGATTCCATCCAACCTGCAGTCCAGGATTTTAGTAAATATACTGGCAGACTTGTGTAGCATGTGGATCCACATGACTTTCAGATCTGATAAAACCGAAAACAAGAAGTTTCCAGTCACAACTCTGGAGTAGGTGAACCCTTGCCCCGCATGTTTTTGTGTTTTCATTGTTCCCAGCACACCTGATCCAACAAATCAGCCAATTAAGCGGCTTTTCCTGAGATAAGTAGACATGCTAGAGTAGAACAAATTCTAAAATGTGCAAGACAGAAGGTGCTCCAGGACCAGATCTGAGAAACAGTTTTTCACACCCCGTTGATCTTTGGGTTGATTTATATCTGGGAATTTAGAAATCATTGTGCTGTATAACAATATTACAGTAATCATATAAACCCAAATCTTACATCTCAAAATTCCTCTGTTCCATATCAGGAATAGACCGTTTTTATGATGCATTTCCAATATAAAACTTGGTTTTGCCATTTCTATTTGATTCCCATTTTGTATCAAAATACTTTTTGTATTTTATAGCTTAGAAATCCTGTAACATCATAAAGCAGCAAAATGATGCAGAAACCACAGAATGGTCATTAATCCAGGTTTGCTGAGACCAGCATTAAAACCAGCAGGTGGGAGATTAACTACCAGTTTTTATCATTTATGCCAAAAATGTTAACAGTTCCTTTTGCTGTTTATTTTAGTAGCCTGTAGGCTTTACAGAATGTTCCAGCTTAAAAAAGTTAGTCACCCTAAAGTGAGTTTTAATTGGTTGTGCACAAAAAACTAAACAAAAAAAAACATAAAGCATTTAATAGTTGTTGTTCAGCATTATTTTATAGTTCCAGATGATAAATATTGTAACAGCACATCCTACAGTGGTGTTTGTTGTAACTCTTCTTCCTTCAAATCCAAGTGTGTATACTGGGAGCTGTTTAATGTTTTGTGACAGTTGCTCCCAAATGAGCCTGTGCTATTGAACAAGACAGTATTTGAAGATGCACAGCTCAGTTTTCCCACTTGTCAGAATGTAATTAAAGGCAGAGAGAGGAGAATCGAACGGCAGATTTCTGTGAAAAGTAAGGGGGTTGAGCTGGTTTAAGCCTGTATGCTGCACTTCTGAAATGCTATTATTATATCCATAATTAACAATGTAATTATTATATCCATAAGTAACAACCAAATTATTAATTAATTACTTAAAAACTTGTTGCTATAGGCGTTATGAGCTGTCTTCTTATAAATGACTTGTTTGTCATTTAGTCAAAGTTGCTGATGCAAAGTAGGCCCCTGCCCAATACCAAGTCACTAAAATATGATACAATTATGAGTCATTAACAAACTGTAGGTTATTTTAAAACTAGCCTTCATTTGGGTGTTCACAGCGATGTGTGGGACTCTGGGATGTAACAGGCAGGTCAGAATATTTGATCTTTTGACAGGTTACATATGTCAGATTTATGGGAGGCCTCGTTAGGCAGATAAAAGCTGCTCTCCTACACTGTCCTCTTAATCATCTGAGTCAGTGTGGTGGCTCAGGGATAGATCAAAGAGGCCGATAGATGGAAGGTTTGCAAAGTCATTTCATGATCCCTTGGAAACATATTTTTAGCATTTTTTTAAATATTCAAACACAGCAGTTCGTTTTGATATACTTTCAACTAGAGTATTTGGTATTTTATGTCTCTATGAACTTACCTTTACACAGAGCTGCAATTTTTTTAATTAATAAAGCTTCAGTCTGTTTGATAGGACTACTAAGCCAATTAAACTTCAAAATGACGTGATAAAACAATTGATAAAACAGAACAAGAATGTATTCTAATTATAATAAACGTTGTTCGACATGAATGAGTTCATCTGAAAAAGAGCTACTACTGGAGGTCTGTCTGCATTACACATTTCTTTCCCCAAATACACTTGATTTCATTAATGAACAACCGGATCATTAGCTGATATGAGACACAGTTGGACTACAGGATTGTCTGTGTAAATGGTTTAATGCTGTAGTGTGGTGTGACTTGGGCTGTAGGTATTCTTGTCTAAGTTCTGTTGATTTTTAGAGTGTTTTGGAGGAGTTCATAGGCATTTATGTTCATGAATCCATTTTAAATTTGTTTCTGTTAGTTGAATGTATACAGGAAGTATACCTGTGCTATATTACTACATTTAAGCTATTAGGTATCAGTACTTGAAGAAATCTGAAGAACGTGAAAAGTACATTAATGCAATAATAGACACTTGTTATTCATATTTGATTGACAGTCTTTGTTTATATTTTGTCTCAAGTACTCGAGTCTTTGTTTTGTACCACAATGCAACTGCATTATACAGCATTTTTAGGAAATAAACATTTGCCATCACAGTATTATAGTAACTGCATATACTAAATGATGACCCTTATGACTCATGAAGCATATCCAGCTTCTTGAGATGATTCAGTCGAACATGGCATTGATTTATAGCCCTGGAGTGTAGCTAAGAGAGTGCAGTTTGCAGTTTATTTTCTGACATGATGGTGGATGTGTGTGGTAAGTGTGTCTTAAAGTGTTCATCCTGAATATATTGTTTGAAGAAAGAGCAGCAAGGAATTTGCGTAGAGTTAAATTATACAGAATTAATGTCTTTACATAACCTTACACTACAAGTTAACATTTTTCTTTCTACTGCAATATTTTGCGGATATGATGTATGAGTGCTTGGCTCAAATGAAATTTAAGCATCTCACTGGGTTGACATGAAATGGACATAAAGCTGCTTGAGACAAAATGACCAGCAAAAGTGGACTTGCCCAACCTGGCAGACAACACACACTACACCAAAGGAGACAAGACTTTTAATGCTACGGCAGTAACAAGATTAAACCTGGATAAGAGCATCTGACAAATATATGAAAATATTTGACAATAAATTGTTCATAAACAGGGCAGGCTTTATTCTTTTAATGTGTTGCTATTTTCTAAAGGTCAGTATGAAATGAATGTGCCTAAAGGACTGCATGGTGAATGTAAAGAACACCAAGTTATCAATATACCACAAGTGCAAAAAACATACTCTTTTACTGTCTAGACCTATAAAATAAATTGAATGCCAGTATGTTACAGATCCAAGTTGGGTAAAATAAGCTGATGAGCAGGACAAGAACATCATGGCCTGCTAATGTACACATTGCTTGTTAGGATTCTCAACTGGAAGCCATTTAAGATGGTATAGAATGGTTTAGACAGAGAAGGAGGAAGAAGGCACCCAAAATTCTCCATCTGCATTTCTATCTATGGGCACCTTATATCTCAGCAAACTTTGCAAATCTGTTTTCTTCAATATATAACAATGTCAAGAAAATTGATCATAACAGTGTTTCAAAAAGTGAACCAGCAGGTTTCGTACACATCAGAGGATGTGTGTGCTGTGTGTGGCTGCTCTCTGTCCCAGATGGAAGGTGCTATTTTGTGATACAGGACAGGAAATTAGTAACAATTAAATAAAAGAAAACCAGGAGATATTAAACAAAAAAGCATTGAAAACCAAGTATTCGTTCTGTGATCTAGCACATAAATGCTATGTACATAAACCAAAATCAAGCATGTCAGAGTGATAGACCCCAGTACTGAATTAGACCACCTAAAACACTGCAGGAAGGATCAGTTAACTTGTCCTTGTTGCATAAAAAACAACATTAAAGGCTCCGTGTTGAAAATGAAATTTTATTATTTATTTTAACACAGTTAAAAAAAAACACCTCTGTGGATCACCATGGGGCAGAGGATGAAATATCTCATCAGAAAGGGCTGATGGGCAAATGAATCATGAATATCAAAATTCTCCATCTGCATTTCTATCTATGGGCACCTTATATCTCAGCAAACTTTGCAAATCTGTTTTCTTCAATATATAACAATGTCAAGAAAATTGATCATAACAGTGTTTCAAAAAGTGAACCAGCAGGTTTCGTACACATCAGAGGATGTGTGTGCTGTGTGTGGCTGCTCTCTGTCCCAGATGGAAGGTGCTATTTTGTGATACAGGACAGGAAATTAGTAACAATTAAATAAAAGAAAACCAGGAGATATTAAACAAAAAAGCATTGAAAACCAAGTATTCGTTCTGTGATCTAGCACATAAATGCTATGTACATAAACCAAAATCAAGCATGTCAGAGTGATAGACCCCAGTACTGAATTAGACCACCTAAAACACTGCAGGAAGGATCAGTTAACTTGTCCTTGTTGCATAAAAAACAACATTAAAGGCTCCGTGTTGAAAATGAAATTTTATTATTTATTTTAACACAGTTAAAAAAAAACACCTCTGTGGATCACCATGGGGCAGAGGATGAAATATCTCATCAGAAAGGGCTGATGGGCAAATGAATATCATAAGCAATGTGAAAATAAAAATGGCTTTTAAAATGCCTGATTGTGGCTTTAAAGCTTAGAGTGATGGCTCCCTGCCTGTGTTAAACTGGCACTCACAGACATGAATCAGCTCAGCGAAGGTCCACTTTAATGAGCACAAGACTGCACCTTTACTCATTAAAGTTCAGCAACTGAGGTCTATTAGAGTTTATATATATGTGTGTGTGGGGGGTGTGTGTGTGTATGTGTGTGTGTGTGTGTGTGTGTGTGTGTGTGTGTGTGGGTTGGGTACCTGGTGCTGTTGATGCAAATGAACAGCTGTCTTTGCATCGCTCCGCAGCAGATGTCCAGCTCGAAAGAGTGTGTGTGTGTTTGTGTGTGTGTGTGTGTGTGTGTGTACATATTACTTCAGAGAGCTGTCTGTAAACTCGATTGGCAGCACAGTTTCAAACAGTCTCCCTGCAGCAAAAAGGGCTCGCTGGGCATCTGTGCCCGGATCCGTGCCAGCACAAGTATGTGTGTGCCAGCACAAAGATGTGTGTTTGTGTATGTGTGTGTGTGTGTGTGTGTGTGTGTGTGTGTGTGTGTGTGTGTGTGTGTGTGTGTGTGTG
>JBBPDE010000015.1:11824042-11835895 GCA_037974605.1 Nannopetersius ansorgii | reverse complement strand
CAGCATCCTTCTCCCAACACACTCAGTCTCTTCTCAGCATCCTCCTCCCAACACACTCAGTCTCTTCTCAGCATCCTTCTCCCAACACATTCAGTCTTTCTCAGCATCCTCCTCCCAACACACCCAGTCTCTCCTCAGCATCCTCCTCCCATAACACTCAGTCTCTTCTCAGCATCCTTCTCCCAACACATTCAGTCTTCCTCAGCATCCTCCTCCCAACACACCCAGTCTCTCCTCAGCATCCTTCTCCCATCACACTCAGTCTCTCCTCAGCATCCTTCTCCCATCACACTCAGTCTCTCCTCAGCATCCTTCTCCCAACACACTCAGTCTCTCCTCAGCATCTTTCTCCCATCACACTCAGTCTCTCCTCAGCATCCTTCTCCCATCACACTCAGTCTCTCCTCAGCATCCTCCTCCCATCACACTCAGTTACTCCTCAGCATCCTCCTCCCAACACACCCAGTCTCTCCTCAGCATCCTTCTCCCATCACATCCAGTCTCTCCTCAGCATCCTTCTCCCAACACACCCAGTCTCTCCTCAGCAGCATCCTCCCATCACACTCAGAGTCTCTCCTCAGCATCCTCCTCCCAACAAACCCAGTCTCTCCTCAGCAACATCCTCCCATCACACTCAGAGTCTCTCCTCAACATCCTTCTCCCAACACACTCAGAGTCTCTCCTCAACATCCTTCTCCCATCACACTCAGTCTTCCTCAACATCCTCCTCCCAACACACTCAGTCTTCCTCAGCATCCTGCTCCCAACAGTAGTAGATCAAGTCCTTTTACTGTTGTTGAAGTTAGGCATAGAGAGGATGAAGCAGCCTTTGTGGAAAGCCTTCGTATTTTCTCAGCATCCTTCTCCTGACACACTCAGAGTCTCTGCTCAACTCATTCCCAAACCAATGCAACCTTGCCTCACTGACTTTTTCTTCAAAAGCTCCAACTCGAGGTGTCTCTCTAATAAACTCATTTCTGGTACTGTCCATCCTCATTGCTCCCAACACAGATCTTAACATTTTAAACTCTGCCACCTCTAGCTCTGCTTCCTGTTTTTTCTTTGCACAAATAAGACTTTTATAATCCCCTAATAAGATATTTTATAAGACAAAGAAAAGACTGTGGTGAGCAGCAAAATCTTCTCCTTGTCATGCTCTTAAACAAGATTTTAAGTCTGTTATTATACTAAATAATGTTTTTGTGGGTTCAGCTGTCTGAGACACCATCATAACTTCATTACTTTTTTGTAACGTCTTAATCCTTCAAGGGTTGCGGGTCCCCGGACTCACTGGGGACTCACCCAGCGTGGGACACCAGCCCACCGCAGGCACCATCATAACTTGAAAAACAAAGTATGAAATACATTCAGATATATCGTCAATAACATCAAAACATACCATGGAAGAAAGTTTAGATGAAGACAAGTCAAAAAAGCAAGGGCAGTTGGTAAGTTCCACCCTGGTACAGGCTACACTCCCCAATATGCTTGGCAAATAACAGCTAAATGCTGTAAAATCATTTTAACATCTGAACTTTTTTGACAAGACTCTGGGCCAAAACACATATTTCTTTACAGCAGTGGAAATACAAAGATCGGCTACAGAAAATTTACAGTGTTTATGACACACCATCACCAGCCCCTGCTATGAAAAAGACCACTACAAGGATTAAAACCTGATTAATTTCCCTATTAATGGGAATCAGCTTACTGGTTACCATTAGAGACCACTAGTTAACTGAAGAATATCTTTTGACCCTATTAGAAAATCATCAAATGGGTCTAGAATCAGTGCTGGGTCACCTTTAACCAGATTAATTTATTGGGATCCTTTACACTGCGATTTCAACCCACTAGTACACAATCACTAACCATCAGATACTATTAAAGAAACACTGTGAACACTATGTAAGGTAATTTATAAAAGTACTGTCACAGGACAGGTATGGTGTGTTAGCTCTGTTGTTAAGGTAGACTAAGGAATCAAATGAGAGGTATAGCCCAGCTTGGTATGTTTCATTTTGAGTTTGAAATGAGTGGATTGTGTGTGCGCTGTAAAGCAGGAACGACTGATTTGCTAGATTAAGAACTTCACCCTGTCACCTGAGTACTAAACATGATTAAACACTCAGTAAATATGGTTAGGCGTCGTAAGATGAGCTTGACTGCTGAGTGGCCATGGCCGTTAGTATTTCAAGACACAACACGGGACCTTTTCAGTTTTGCCACCAGGTGTCGCTTTAGTATAAAATAAAAACCAGTCACTGAACTCTGCAGTGAAACCAAGACCTGTTCAAAAGAGCTCGCTTAAAACGACTTGATCACGAGAGCTCAAAAGGCCATGAGATCACACCCAACCACCCAACCACCCACCCACACACACATACATGATTTCATTCAGAAATCTGACGTATTGCACGTCACATTTGCACTAATCACATATTCCAACATCAGTCTCTCCCATGACTAAGGTAATCTAATGTTCACACACACACACACACACACACACACACACACACATATATGTATGTGTATTATTTGAAACCAGTTGTATAAACTATTTAGTATGTGAAACTTTTCACTCACTTTCTATTAATATAAACATAAATACCGAAAGGGTGTTGTTAATCCAAATAAAACTTTTAAACAGCTATTTATTTATAGTAACCTTTGTTAGACTTCTGCTCAAATGTGTTGGACCGAACATGGGATAAACCTTTATAGTCTAACAAGTGGGAAATTTGCTTTGTAGCGGCAGAAAGTGGACAGTACAAAGTTAGAAGCAGCAAAAATGGTTTATTTAGTGAACCTCACTAAATTCAGAGAGGAAACCAACTCAACCGCCCAACCGCGCTCGGTACCAGTTTAGACCAACAGAAATAGACCAAATAATAAAACCGGTGATGAAGTCTCTCTGCCACGCGAGGAAAACCCGTGACGTGGATGAGAACTCGAGATGCGTCGCGTCCCCGTTGTAGTCAGATAGACATTCTCCTTCTGCTTTCTGCATTTCCCCCGTTTATTTCATTTACGTAACTTTATTTCTCTTCATTTCTCTCTTCTCTGTCTCTATATGTGCCTCTCTCTTCTCTCTCTTTCTGCATTTTTTCTCGTTTATTTACCTTTATTTCTCCCCCTCCCTCTCTTTCTAAATTTCTCTTCTCTTTTCTCTGTCTTTCTGTTCTCCCGTTCTGCCTTTCTTTCTACAATTTATTTATGTTCGTTTCTCTTTATTTCTCTCTCTCTTTCCCATACACGTGTTCTTCTCTCTTTCCTCATTGGTTGAGTCACTAAACGATGAGCTCATTGGTTAAAAATAGTCTCGCTCTCTGACGCTAAAAATAGCAGAGTATAAAAGGCTGGAGTTTCGCAGAGGCGCGGCGCAGTGCTGTGGCGGAGCGAAGAGGGGGAGGACAGACCCCCGGAGAAACAGAGACAGCGAGCGAGGGAGGCAGCGAGAGAGAGAAAGAGAAGAGCAGCGAGACAGAAAGGGCGCTGTCTCTAGTTGGAGAAAGGCAGACGAGTAAAACACCACTGGCTTTTCTCGCAACCCGTGCTGGGTGGGGTTAACATGACGAGTTTCCTTCCTGAAGGGAGCTGAAATGAGCTCTTTTCCCCTCTCACTGCTGAGAGCAGGCAGTTTACTAACTAACAGTGCACTTTTCTTCTCCTCAGATTAGAGAAGTGAAAGCAGCTATGGCCAGCAGAACCAAAACCCACCCATTTAGAGACCTTCTCACAGTCTACATATTCACACACAGCCTTCCTCTTCTTCCAGAAGTGCATGGCATGTGTTCCTTCTGCAGATCTGTGTGTCTTCTCACTCTAAAACAACTTATTAATTGTGGTACAAAATACACAGGCTTTCCACAAAGGCTGCTTCACCCTTTCTAGGCCTAACTTCAACAACAACAGTATAAGGACTTGATCTACTACTGTTAGCTGGTTTGTTGGGTGTTTTTATTATTGATATAAACATACATACATTTTTGTATGTAAAAACATATTTTGTGTATAAAGGGTGGAGGTGAACTAGTGGGTACTTGGCCTGTGGACCAAGAGGTCATGGGTTCGAATCCTACCTTCATTACACCACCACTGGATCTCTGAGCAAGACCCAAGTTGCTCTAGGGAGACTGTCCCCTGTAGTTCGGGAATGGCAGTCACTTTTAGAAAAGAGTCTGGTAACTGTAAATGTATTATGTTTCCATTCAAAGAGACACTAACATTACACAAACAACTAACAAGACACAGAAAGAGACAGTTCTTTCTCAGGAGCATCTAAAGTGGTTAATGGGGAGTGGAAAGATAAAAGAAAGAACATAGAAAATGGGAGTTTCTAGAACTGGAGTTTAAAAAGCCAAGGATCAGAAAGACTCCAATAATCACACAGACCACAAAACACTTACCATCAGACAAGCAGCACTTAAAGCTTTGACAGAGAGGAGAAAACGGAACTGTTCAGACTATAAAAATCAACAGGTATTCCCTCTGTGAGAGGACCAAAACATGTTTTATAGATGTAGAGGAAGGTTTAACTGACTGGTGAATATTCACTGATCAGTCCTTTATACCCACCTGCCCAATATTGTGTCAGAATGGGCACTCTAAGCAGTCTATCGCTACTCAGCCCCACGCAGCAACCTGTATTCTGACACCTTTCCAATGCTGGACTGGCCATTGGACATACCGGGCATTTGCCCAGTGGGCTGTTGATCAATTTGGGCCAACCAGGTACATGACAGATGGGCTAGCTTTTACTGCCTATGTGCATCAAAAAGTCTCATTTTCCTGCTTTCAACACAACTTCAAGAATTTATGGTGTTTCTCAATACTTACGGTGTCATGGACTTCAGTTATAGGCCAAGTTTAGTTTTGCTTCCTATTCTGAGCCCAGTTCACCACTGAAAGTGCCTACAATGGGCATGTGAGCCTCAGAACTGGACCACTAAGAAATTGAAGTTGGTCTTCTCTGAAGAATTTTCTTGTACATCATGTGGATGGTCAGGTGCAAGTGCATCACTTACACGGAGAAGAATTGCTTCCAGGAGACACTACTGGAAAAAGGCTGTGTGATGCTCTGGGCAACATTCTGCTGGGAATCCTTGGGGCCTGGCGTTCATTTGAATATTCACTGACATGTACCACATATCTGAACATTGTGGCAAACCAAGTACACCCCAGTAGTATTCCCTATTGGTAGGACCCTCTTTCAGCTGGATAACACACTGCAAAAAATGTTTTGAAAAACATTACCCAAACCTCAATCTGACAGAGCATCTGTAGGATGTACTGGATTCACTAGTCCCATCTTCTATCAACCCATTTCAATAAAACAGTATCAAACTAGCACTCCTTATAGAAAGTATTTTATTACATAAGATTACCAAGTCTAGTTTACAAATTCCAGTCATGTGATGACCGTGTGTAAAGGTTACTACACACGTGTTTATATGTACATGTATGTATACATATCAAGCCCAAACCCTCCATTTCCTTTTGCTTTCAAATAATTTGAGTTCCAATCTAAAACATCCCATAAAAATGATTCATACATACAGATATTACAAATCATGTTCACATATTCAGCCCCATTTCACGTTTTTTTTTTAAAAAGAAAAACAATTAGAAGCTGGGCTGTGCATTTGATTGGCAGCTTGTTGAGTCACAGGGCAGAATTTGGCAGGTGGTTGTGGCTTTCATGATATCACAAAACTCAGGTAATGCATCATAAAAACAAACAAAAGTCCTCTGCAATTTCTTAAATACTGATAACATTTCAATGACTAAAGAAAAGATTACAAATAAAATTAATAAAACAAAAACTATGTTCAGGGAGTTTACTCTTTCTTCCAAAGCGTTTGGTGAGATTGAGGAATGAGGGAGTGTCCCAAAGGACACACACTCCCCCCATATTTGGGGATATCAGTCCAGTGCTGTGTGTTCACAGCAGAAGGCATTTGCTGTTCTTTTTGCCCCTACGTGCTTGAAGCGCCGCCCTAGTAGCCATTTCAAACACCTCCCGGACACCATCCTTTGTCTTCGCTGAGCACTCCATGTAGCCGAACGCTCCAATCCGATTTGCCATATCCCTCCCTTCTTCAGCCTTCACTGGTTCCTATTGGATAACCATCACAGTTAGTAAGAGAACTTACCCCTCGCCTCAACTGCACAACAGATAGGAAGTATAATGTGCTTGCATACAGGAGTTCATTAATGTATGCTTAGGACGCTTAACTGAGTGTGAGGTTCACCTGCTTCATCTTTGCTAGTTCTCTGCGCGTGTGCTCATCGTTGCGTAGGTCTTTCTTGTTGCCCACGAGGATGATTGGAACATTTGGACAAAAGTGTTTGACCTCGGGTGTCCACTTTTCTGGAATGTTTTCTGCACAGACAGAGGACATAAGTCAAAATTCAGATGCTAATTAGTTTTAGTAATTTAGTAAATTAAGACTTATGACTTATGTCCACAAGATCACACAGAAAAACTATTATAACACATTCATACTTATTACATGCAAGAGGTTGGTTAATGCTTCATTAGACACTACAAGGTTTGGGCATTCCTACATTCCTATAGGCATTCTGCCTGATAATATAAACAAGCAAAAAATGATTAAATAATCAGCACTGGGGACATGGAAACTGGGGCACTGTAATACACATACATTGTACAGACTAAACAACTGTGTCAACAGTAAGACATTTGTTATAAGGCTTACGACAAAAATTGAGAAAACAGCAAGTTAAAATAAAATGAGGTCTAGATTGGTAAAGGAAAGATACCTAAACTGTCTGGGCTGTCAATGGAAAAGCACATAAGAATGACATCTGTGTCTGGGTAAGAAAGGGGCCGCAGTCTGTCATAGTCTTCTTGTCCGGCCGTATCCCAAAGAGCCAGCTCCACCTGAAAAACAAAAGAGTTCGCTCAAATGAATCAACCAAAACACTCTGAAATCAACAAATGGCAAATAAAATTTAACTGGTTCATTTAACACAAAGGACAAGTGATACCAAATTAAGTGTAACAGGCTGATTTGGCAGCTAAGCCTTTTGATCTTGCCAATCTAAATTGATACGATTCTATTTTAAGTTGGTAGCACGCTTTAGAGATATACTAGAGGAGCATTAAGGACGCTATTCTAAATAGGGACACTGAACCAGGGCAGTATAACTCAAAATAATCTCATATCAAAGGGCTCCAGAAGACATTAGAGGCCTCACTAGCTAATTAAACTGGGTTTGTGGGTCAGAACACAAAGCCACAGAATCCTTATACTGCAGACACCTCAAACCACACCAATTTGTTTACGTACATCAATCCAGCCTTTCCTTTGCTCTTGTTCAGTACTGGGTGTACCAGCGACCTTGAGCTTGGGAAAGGCGCTATACAAATTAAACTTATTATTATTATTATTATTATTATTATGACACTGTAGTTAAGAATGTATGACCTTTCATTTAGGACCGTACACTGTAAAGGTAATATAAATGTTTCATTTCTACTTTCGCTGGCTATGGATAAGGCGGGTCAATGAAGATATACAAATCTGTATAACACCTGGAAGAGTCTGAACACTTTGGGCCACTGTGTCAAGCTAACTTCAGTGTGTGTGTGTGTGTGTGTATGTGTGTGTGTGTCAGTGTCAAGAAGGAAGGTGTGTACATGCTTTACCTGTTTGCTATCCACTTCGATGTCAGCTACATAGTTCTCAAACACAGTGGGTACATAGACCTCAGGAAACTGGTCTTTACTGAAGACGATAAGCAAACAGGTTTTACCACAAGCTCCATCTCCGACTATGACCAGCTTCTTGCGAATTGCTGCCATGCCTGCAACACACACACATACAAAAAGTTAGAGGCACAACGCAGCATCAGCTCACTGGTGATAGTTGCTACGGCCACAAACACACATGCCATTTGTCAGAGCACTTAAAGACAAACCTACTGATATCTCATGGTGTGTCACCTAGCACACAGGCTACAAGTCTACAGTCACACACATGAAAACTCAACAGTGGAAATCATATGTTTGGAAAGTTTGGATCATGTACTAACCAACCCAATACTCAAAAAGACCACAAATACAAGATTCTGTTGCAAGACCAACCGTGTTAGAATGGGCCTTGAAAGAAGCTCGTCATATTATTTATTCCAACCTTAGATTGCGAAAGGGCGGTGGCAGGAATATATTATGGACAATCTAGGTTGCTACTGACAAATCGAAACTTCAAAATCAATATTGACCTACACTGGTACTGTAGACCTGTGATGTTTGAGTGCATGTGAATGAAGGAAATAACAGTATCTTGACTGCAGTTCACCTCAGAGCATGTAGATGAAGGAAATAACAGTCTCTTGATTGCAGTTTACCTCAGTCTTTATATAAGTAAATTTACAGGATTATTGTTTTCTTTATCTGTGCCAGTGTGTATCTCTTGCAAGAGTTCACAAATAGACTGTAGACTGTTGTTAACATGTTTGTTTATTCATATCTACAGGCAGCCTTTTGGAAACAGATGCACTGTTAGACACGTGTGCTCTTAAAAGGGGTTTTAAACATGAACAACTGACACATTGCGAGAAACTGGAAAGAGTTTGATCACACACAAGCACTACAGAGCCCTTGTTATTGGTGGATATGACTGGTAGCAGTACATATCCACCACTAGCAGAACCAGTAGCCCTTCAGAGGATAGTGGATTAGAGCACCTGATAACTTGATGGATAGAAGCATGCTGTTTATATGCTTTGCTTGTCTGTATCTAGCATGCAGGTGGTTTGTCAAGGTCGGGCAGAGTAATACTAATCCGATCATAATTTCTTCAAAACATGCTGGGTGGGTCTTTGGGCTCCTCCAGCTTAAGATGGCGTCAAGGCAGCAACAGATGGCTTTACACGCCTAACAAACTCAACAGAGAAACGAGATCTTAGGAAATAGCTTTCCTTAAGATACTGGAATCAATTTAAGGAGTTAAAATAGTGAAAATAGCATCTGTCAGCTCTGTGGTTGAATTCCCATACTGGGAACCCAAGCCCACAATCCATTCTTTTTTTTGTAACCGTAACTTGGCTCCAGCTTCAGATTAACTCTTCCTAGCAATCAAGCTCGTATTTGACATTATTTTTGTATATTCATACATAAATTGCATAAAATTATGGATATACCTAGCTGTGCCACATATTTCGGCTTTGTTCATTTACTTGAACAGAAGCTCTTTATGTAACGTTGGAGGAACAAAGTCTATGGTTTGAACCCAGTAAGAAGTGTCCTAAAAGCTGAGGTTACATCCTCTCTTTCGGGTCTGGGACCTGTTTTGAAACAATAATGACTATAATGACCATCAAAGCCTGTTTATATTAGAGCCAGAAACCCACATATTAGGAAAACAGGGAAATGTCCGTCAAATAGCTGCTATTTTTAGACATCTAAAACACTTATATTATCTTTATGCCCTACTTAACAGACCTTGGTTTATTAACTTATTTAGCTGCATATATTTAGATAAGCCCCAAAAGGAGAAGGTCTACCCGGCCGATAAAGTAGACTGGGCTCGGTCACTGTAGTATCGAGCTAAAGGAGCTAAAGCTAGCTAGTCTCAACCGGCAAGGTTTATATCCATTAATTTGAGTTACTAAGTCCACCCACACAAAGTCCGTATTTAAAAATAAGTCAGGAAACAAGTCTTGTCAAAAAGTAAGAGACTGACTACCGTATTAATACGACCTGGCTCAGAACAAACCGTTTAGAAAAGCCCCTCAACAGACAATGAAGCTCTTTCGAAGCGGGTCAGGTCCCTGCTGGCGGAAGCAGCGTTAGCCCAGTGGGGGAAGACTTCACTCAAAATATCCACCAAATAAAGTGTCAAACCCCACATTCGGATGTACATTCGGATGAACTAGTAAGTTCAGGTTACACATACATTTTTGCCGACATATAAAAATATATCGTTGTCTTACTTGAAGCTTCTATGTCTCTCCGTTGTTGTCCGGCGGTTTGAGCTCCAGCCTTTCTAGCCCGATACAATGAGTCTGAGACGGGCACGCGCACACGGCGGGTACGCGCACAGTGGGAGGGGTCTGCGGGCGCGGTCATGAGCCACGCCTGCGCGGGCACGCGCACAGCACAACACTTTATTTTCAAGTTACAGGACCAATTATAGAATTTAGTAGAGTTACTCCATTATGTTTAGTGTAACGTCTGTTTGATTTTACTAACAAAATGTGAAATATGGTGGAGGCATTTTTTATTTCATTTTGTATTTTCCAAACCCAAACACAATAAATACATATCTGCACCTCATAAACTGAATTGGTTTATTTTCTCCTTTCTTTCTTTCTTTCTTTCTTTCTTTCTTTCTTTCTTTCTTTTTTTTTTCTTTCTTTCTTTCTTTCTCTCTGAATTCCATTTGACTATAAGCATGTATAGCATTAAAAATGAAACAACACACGATTTAACAAAAAGGGCAAAATATAGTGAGTTCTGATAAAAATAATATTGAAATAAAATATAACAACAGCCTTAAAGAGACGCAGAAAATAAAAGTAGGCAGTAAAGTGTCAGTAGAACATTCTACTAGAGTCAATGAACATTCTACTACAGCATTAATGAATCTCTCAACTTAACTTGAAATCTCATTAGAAAATACTATACGGGATGATTTTTATTATTGGACTCGATTTTGTTTTCTACTGTGTGATTTTTTTATGCTGTACATTTTGCAGACACATCCACTGTCTTTACTTTTTCTTTACTTCCATCTCAATTTTTTCTCATGCTGTCAGCTATGCTGGGAAAAGTTCAGGAGTTTCAGGGGGCGGGTGAAGGTGCCCCTCAGTGAAGCCATGGTTAATGAAAGGGATGTCCTGGTTTGGAAAGGTCTCAGCACCAATCCAACGCCAACCCAACATCTCTGAGAGGGGAAGCTCCTCTCTGTTAGGTTAATTTGCAGTTCCACTAACACACAATGATAATAAATAATGTTCGTGTACTGCACAGGTGTAAAAATATCAGATTATCCAAAGCAGGACATTTTCACTGACGTCAATCTTCAATGAAGCTCACTCCTGTGTGTTTCAGGCTCCCGTCCCTTACTAATGCAGACCTCTACTACTCAGTTTACCCTCTGTAATAAAACACATCAGTGGCGCCATCTGCTGGCCAGAGCACTACAGTACACACTAAAGTAAACTGGTCCCTTATAGTAACGCGTAAACATACCGCAGCACATCACATAGTGTCCTTCTTTCTCTGTATTTAACCTATTTACCAAGTGAAGCAGTGGGCAGCCACCGACAGGGCACCCAAGGAGCAGTGTGTGGGGACAGAATCTCACTCAAATGAACCTTAGTGGTGCCACTAGCAGTACTGGGATTGAAACCCACCACCTTCTCATCAGAGGGGCAACTCCCTGACCACTAGGCATCCAGCCCATTGGTGTGAGAGCTTCATTCCATAAAATAATAATCTTCAGCTTTCTTTATTATAACTGCATACTGAAACATGGTTGCATCACTTTCACCAATTCCTTAGAAATATGCAAACTGCTTGTCAGTATAACGGAAAGGAATTTCAACTATTAGTTCTCAGCTAACGTGTGAAACCTGTTTTTCTCTCTCACATTTGTTTAGCATAGCTAATTCTTTACACAAAAAATAACTTCAACCCTAAACCCCAAAAACCTGCTTAAAATAAATTCAATCATAGACATGTGTAATGCTGCTATCAGGGGAATATTGAATGAAAACGGTCCAAAAATCTTGTTCCATTAACCTACATTTAGGGTCATTTTTCTGCCCATATAAAGTTAAGGGACATTGTTCTGACAGCACATGCATATATATATACAC
>JBBPDE010000015.1:11813749-11823942 GCA_037974605.1 Nannopetersius ansorgii | reverse complement strand
GATAGATAGATAGATAGATATATAGATAGATAGATAGATAGATAGATAGATAGATAGATAGATAGATAGATAGATAGTATATACACACACACTATGGACAAAAGTATCGTGACACACCTCTTAATTTCTGTATTCATTCATTGCCACAGGTGTATAAAATTAAGCATGGCCTTCTTCTTTTCCAGCATGACTGTCTCCAGTGCATGAAGCACGCTCCATAAAGACATGTTTGGTTGAGTTCGGTGTGGAAGAACTTCCTACACAGAGCCCTGAGCTGAACCCCACCCAACACCTTTGGGAAGAACTGGAATGGAGGATGTGAGCTAGACCATCTCGTCCAACATCAGTGTCTGAATCATAAATTATCTAAAGAATGAATGGGAACAAATTCCCACAGAAACACTAGCCTTCCAAGAAGAGTGGAAGCTGTAACAGCTGCAAAAGGGGGACATTCAAGTTTCTGTATTTGAATGCAATGACACTAAAGTCCATGTTGGTGTAATGGTCAGGAGACCCAATACATATATATATATATATATATATATACACGCACACTATCAAAAGTTTTAGAACACCCCAGTGTTCAAACAGTTCAAGTCCAATGTATAGCATGCAATGGTACAAAGAACAGTGCTGAACTGCAAGAGGTTTAAAAATGGTAATGTTACCCAGAAGTGAGAAATAATTCTGTAGCTCCATGCAGTTCCTTTGGTATGTGCTTAGTTGGTCGGGTTTATCCTAGAATAAGATCTGGCTGATTTTGGATGAACAGGACAGAAAAGTGAAAGCAAAGCAACCTATAAGTGGCGCACACTTATGGAAACTTCTGCAACATAGTTAGGAAGAACTTTCTGCAGAATGAACAATGAGACATTGAACCGCTTGAACTTCAATAAAAGGAAGAGAAAAATTGAGGTGTTGATCGGTAGTGTATGTATATACATACACACACACACATCTATTTATATATCTATATATATCTATATATATATATATATAGATATATATATATATATATATATATAGATATATATAGATAGATATATATATATTACATCCAGCTAAAATCTTATGACATTTCCCAATCACAGTATTGAAGAGCAAAGGAGATCTCCATACAGTCTTTTATTGGAGACAGAAAGAGAATCAGAAACAGGTGGGCTTCTGAACCACTGAGTGAAGAGATATTGTGACTTACAACCAGAGGGAGAAAAATGAACAGTAGGTAATAAAAATCCAAAACAAACAAAAACTATTAGTGAGAATCCAATCATCTACAAAAACCAACTCCCTCACACACTTTGCCCTCTGTTGCTGTACGTCACTGTGAAAACTATGGAGGGTGTGCTTTATTAAAAAAATATCTGTATTCTTCCTTTTCTTTGCTCTCCCTCTAACACTAGCTCTCGCTGAAACTCTTATTTCTCACACACAGGAGTATGTGAGTTGATTTCACAGCAGTGAATGCTGCATTCTTACTTTACCCAGAAAATACTTTTATAATGGCTAAACACACACTAATCAACATGGAGATGAGATTGATGTCTGGAGGTCATGTCACGTAGAATGTTCTGCTGATCTAGACTCACACGGTCCATAAACAGTTATTTAGGATAGAAAAGTGATTAAACGGTCTCTAGTTCATCTCTCACTCTAAAAGCTTGATACATGTTATTTCAGAGGAAAGGTGAAGAGCAGCGAATAGCTGAAATGCTTCTGTATTGCCATCATCAGCTTTCAAACATTTTGTCTTCTCTATGTTCATACAGGTCAAAGTTAAAGCCTAGACATGCTTCCTCATCCAAAAACGTGGCGGCATGGACCAGAAGATTTTCTTTAGATGGTAACGGAAACAATTTGAAGCCTCAAAGCTTCACCAACAGAGGAGAGAAACGTCCCTGTCTCTCCTCATTACATCCAAATTTGAAAGCTTTACTGGTTCAGTATCATTAATTGCATCATTAACACCATTTAAGGCTACTAGATTGCTGGTAAAGTTGAGAAGTCATTATTCTAAATTACATTTCTGGGTGAGTACCATCCACCAGCAAGTCTGCTGTCTTGTGGCTAAACTTGCTTTAAAAAAAAATCACATAACTGCTTCTTAGAAATACACTTCAGGAGCAATGGACTGTCACTCCAGAACAGCAGGGGGCAACAACACATCAAATCAGGCTCAATACTTGTTCAGACAAGTGGCAAATTGAAACCAATTTGTAGGCACCAATAAACTGCACATTACTGTTTGAAAACAATTGCAAAAGTATTTGCTTGGTAGTCCATAATATAGAGTTCCGTCCCCCCCCCACTTGTTATAAATAGCAGTTTAGTATTGTTCTAATAGTTCAACCTTTGCGTTTCCAGTCTTTTTTCATAAGTTGTAAACTGCACTTTAGAGAATGGACCAAAATACCTTAAACATAGCCCTTTTCTGTATCTTAGCACACACTTTCTATTTATTGGGCGAGCTGATTATGGTAGGGAAAGTAATACATATAAGGTGCAGCGTGTCCTCATATTTTCATTCAGAAAATCAACAATTTGAACAAACTTTTGCATACAACTGCAAGTTAAGAACGATTACTGTGGAGGTATGCAAACCAACAATACACATTATAAACAAAATCTCAAAGTTTTTATAAGAACCTAATTCTGCAGCAATGAGTGTATAAGCAAACATTCCTGTTTGTCTCCATGCTAAAACAGGGCTGATGACAGCGAAGGGTGCCCCTCTGGTTTGTAACTCCATGTTGGAAATCTATCAGAACAAGTGAAAGCACAAGAAACACAAGGTCACAGCCTGCCGAATGGACAGTGTTTATCTTCTGAGGCATTATGATGTCGCAACTCTCCACCTTTGGCAAATCAGGTTATGTTTGAAATGATGTTTTCAGCGTTACTACACTGGCGAGAAACCTTAAGAGCCTTTTAACCCAAATTTTAAGCAGAAAGGATTTAACATGTTTTTTTAAAAACGTTGTAAACTGTCCTGCTGCTGGGGGTGAGAGGGATAAACAAAAAAAGTCTAGTTGTAACCCATAAGCCAGCTGGAAAGCCTGCAACCTATGTAATGTAAGGTGTAAGTCAAAAGCCCCAGCAGCAGTTTAAGCATTTATTTAGAAGGATCACCTCCCAGAAACCTTATGCACACATGTACATATATACTCATTCACATACATCCATACATATATATACACACATTCCCACACACAAACGTACAACAGGGAGACCAAGATATTCCTGTTTGCCTGTTTGTACATTGCCAAAAAGGAAGAAAAAATTAAAACAAAAGAAAAAAAGAAAACATTGAGTGCCATATAAATGGATTTTCAGGGAAGTCTGAAGTTCTTTTTGTACTTTTGTACTCAGAGCGGACCATGAGAGCGTATTTGTAGGCTTATTTGTGGCAGGGTATTGTATTTAACAGATTTAGATCTATGGCAATTCATCTTAGTTTTGAGAGGGCTTGCAGGTTGTTATAATGGCAGGTGTACCTGCATATCTTCAGCAGGTATCATGATTGTATCTTAACTTAAATTCTGAAGGTCAACTGTGAGGTTTTTGCACTCATTTATACACGTGTGTGTTTGTGTGTGCACGTGTTAGGAGTGAGCAGGGGCGTCTTCAAAGCTTATAATGCTGGACTCCTGTCCTGTGGGATTCTGTGTAGTGCTGGGTGCTGGTGGCGAGGCATCACGCTTCGGTAAAAGGGGCGCATCTGTTCGAACTTCATCATCGTCATCATCTTCCTCGTCTTCCATACTGGGCCACGCAGACTGGTCCTCCACTCGCTTTAGGCGTTCGTTTAGAGCTTTCAGTGCCAGTTGCCTGTGGAACAATCATAAATATCAATTATTATCAAAATAATGTCACAGTAAATTTACAGCAACTTCAATCTTTCTCTGAAACACGTGACTTTGCATTTAATACACCTCCTTGTCTAAGACAGACATGCAGTGCACATTTGCCTCTCAAACCAGTCCTCAGTGAGCGCTAGACGGTTTGCATTCCTGCTTTGGCCCAATCTACAACAAAGAAAACAAAAATGCAAACCATCTAGAGGGTCCGGGCTGGTTTGAGAACCAGCACACTCTATGCCATATAACATCCTAACATATTTCCAAAGTTTTTTTTTTTTTTTTAACACCATTTCCTATGTTTTTCATTAGGCAGAGAGGTGGTTTTGACTATAAACAAGCATTCAAAATCATCACATGATACAAACAAATGTAAACTTTGAGGCGGCTGGTGGCCTAGTGGTTAGGGCTTTGCACCCGCAATCTGGAAGTTGCGAGTCTGAACCCCAGGACTGCCACTGTGGTACAGTCCCCACACACTGCTCAGTAGCCCTGGCTGCCCACTGCTTCACTTGGTGAATGGGTTAAATGCAGAGAGAGAATTTCCCATTATGCACACTGTGTGCTGTGGTGTGTTTACACATGTCTATAAGGAACCACTTTACTTTATATTTATACACATACAAATGGCACAAAGATCATGCAAAATAGGGTCAAACACAGATAACTCTAGCCTACAGTAAGAACATTTGACTACTGCTGACATGGAGTTGCCTTCTAATTGTAAGGCAATTACGCTATAGAGGAACTCTTCGCATTTGCTGGAGTGTAGTAGCAGTAAACACATCATAAAAAGTTAACCAAAGTTAAAACCTTGTGAACACTTGATTTAAATGAGGAATTTAGAATAGATGGAGTTTGAGTCTAACTCAGAGCATTACACAGTCTTGCAAAACAACAATTCCTAACATCTCAAGGAAAGAAGGGAAGGGCTTATGGGTCAAAGAAAACATGAAAGGCAGCCACTTATTTTGGAACACATCCACTATTGTAATTTATTTTCTTCAAACAGTTAAACCCTTCCGGCTCAGTAGACTTCTTAAAGAGGTAAATGACCAATTTTTAACACCAGTGTCACTATATTCCTAATGGCTCTAAAATTAATGTAGAAGGGAACCACAGTAAACTGTTATATGTCATATGAAGATGCGCCATAAGAAAGTCATCTATAGGAATTTTCAAATATAACTTCCTGTGGCTGGCAGACCTCCCTCTGACAACAAGTGTTGACAAAACACTGTTTGATCTAATGACCAAACCTGAGGAAAATGTTTTCATACAAGACAAATTCAGCCAAACACTCTACGTGAGGAACCTTGGTGGTGAGAAGTGAGGGATAAACATAGCCTTGGTGCTTTCTGGGAGTAATACATAGTAATACAAATCTAATTCTTTCACAATAGTGTGTTGTACTGTTTCTGTTTTATGGCGCCCTTACCGTCTCCGCTCAGCGTCTTGTGGGTCTGTGCCAGGCAGGCTGATTGTGATAGAAGAAGGTGCACCAACGTCGTAGCGCTTCACCATTTTCCGACACACCTTCAGCTTGACCAGGATTGTGTGTACAAGGCCAGCAACAAAGCCCACAGCCGGCTGCAGAGCCTCAGGAAAGAAAGAAGCAAAGGCGAAATGGTCCGACATGTCCCCACGGCCACGGCTGTGTCTCTGGTAGAAGCGCAGGTACACCCATCCTGCTAAAGCTCCATATCCGCAGCCTGCTAGCGGCGCTGAACTGTCCAGTAGCCCAGCTAGCCGCAGGATGGCAATCACAAGCAAGGCCAGGGCCGGGGCTGCCTTGAGTCGAATCTGTGGTACCCTAAGTACTGTTGTGTCACCTGAAGTCTGTTTCAGGGCTACCAAAACACCACCCAGAAAAGCTGGTGCACCAAACACATGTACAGCAAACAGGTACTTCTGTTCGAATGTGACGGCGTAAGTGATCACATAAGAGAGGCCACAAAGCAGCCCGGCAGAGACGTTCACTACAGCGAAGAAGATGAGCAGCTCCAAAGCTCCCCAGAGGGGCTCTAGGAGTCGCCCGGCTACAATCACTGTGGCAACATTCACCGCCACACCCCACACATGCTGCTCTACTACAGGGTGCGTCACCAGAGTCCAGATCCAGAAGTTTGGCGGGAAGAGGTAGCCAGGTGTGACACCGAGCGCAACATGTGTATCCACGACCCATGAAATGAGGTACAGCACAAGCACTGTGGCACAGATGGCTTTCACCACGACACTAGTGCTGGCTAGAGCAGTCAGAAAGTGCTGCTGCGCCACTGGCAGGTAACGGTTCATGTTTTGACAGTTTTGAATGTTCCCGTCACACACTGGAAACTGGCCGAAGAAATGATCGGCTCAGATGCTGTTAGTGTCAGCAGGGGCAGGTGGGACAACGGTGACTTCAATCCCTAACATCCAAAAGCAACATGGGAGCTTCATACAAACCAACGTGTGTTTCCTGTACTGAAGAAACAGAAAACAGAATTACATCTCCACTTTTAATACAGGCCATAATAATTTTATAAAAGAAATATATCACATGTAAATGGGAAGTTTTGGTTAGACCTCTCTGATAGTACGGAGAATAAAAAAAACATGCAAAGGGATCTTACAAGTATTTATAAAGTATTGGCTCTTAGACAAGTTAATAACATACAGTGTCGTTGTTAAGACAGAAATTAACATGGAATTACATTTGTTAGACGAGTTGAGTTTACAAAATCACAATGACTCGTATTTAAAAAACACGAGTCATTGTTCTTTCAGCTAAATTATGAACAACACACCAAAGAAGTCAATAAACATAGCTTGGCAGCAATTTAAAACCCCAAACCACATGCTAACTTACCTATCAGTATCAGAGCAGCTAAAAAAGTTGGCGAAACAGCTGGACAAGCAGTTGCCACACCCGATCACTTTTAAAAGGAGTTAAAGAAAGACATCCAAGCCCAAATTGATGACATAATCGGTTAGGTTAATGTCGAGGGCTCATTTCTGGGCTGATCACACCACTTGTTAATTGGCTAGGCTAAAGCTCAGGCTAAGGCAACAATTATCCAACTGCTAACACGCCAGGAACTTTAGTCACCTTTAACTTTCGCAAGCTAGCCTTTCCTTATCAACGTGACATATGTTCATTTTAAGGAGCTTTAACAACCTCAGCAGGTTATGTCCTTGCCCTCTTATCGGTAAGATAAAGGGAGGAGAAGTCCAACATCAGCACCTCGCCCCAGAGTCATATCCTCTCACTCGGCCTGCAGTCCTCAGGTTAGTCCGGGGATGGCCTTTTCCAGCAGGCCTCCAACAATTGCTGTCTTCCACACTGATCCACCCGAGCCTCAAAAACTCCGTCCAGCGTGTCAGGTCGGCGTGTTTACAATTATATCTACCTTTCTGCGTTTTCTCTAAATAAAAAGGTGGAGGAGTGACACTGCTCTACTTGTGCAACTCCGAGTCCCAGCCCAGCTAAACCTCCACTATGATAAAACACAACGCCAGATTTGCAAACGTCACCATCAACCGTCACCAGCGTGACCATAAGGTTTGAGGGCTGCTGGGAAATGTAGTCACAAATGACATACACGCAACTTACACTATATAGACAAAAGTATTGGAACGCCTGTAAAAGGAGAGGGGTACAAAAAGGTAGAGAGACCAGCTATGTTGTATGGTTTGATGGTTTGGAGACAGTGGCACTGACGAAAAGACGGGAAGCAGAGCTGCAGGTGGCAGAGTTAAATAGAAGTTGAAGTTGAAGTTTATTATTATCATGTAAGTACAGTGTACAGAGCACAATTAAATCAATCACGGTTTGGGCTAGGCCCATTACCTCCAGTGAAGGGTAATCTTAATACTTCAGCACACCAAGACAATTTGGACATCGCCATGCTTTCAGCTTCGTGGAAACAGTTTGGGTGAGACCGGTGAGTTGGTTGTGGAAGACAATATGTTAGGATTCACATTGTATAGGATCAGGAATGAGTTTATCAGAGGGACAGCTTGAGTTGAGCCTTTTTGGAGGAAAAGTCAGAGAGGCGAGATTGTGTTGGCTTGGACCTGAGGAGAGATTCTCAGTGTGTCCAAACCGCGCACTTTTAGTGCGCAATTTTGAAAACCGAGCTAAAACTCAGTGCACTGAAAGTACCCGGATGCCGCACTAAAATAGGGCAGAAAACGCAGTGCAGAACGATGCACACTATTCGCACTAAATGGGCGCCATTTTGACCACGTAGAGCATTTATAACGTCAGGCACTGAAGTTGGACGAGCTGGCCTAGTTCGCAATCTCCTTTCCAGTTCTTCCCAAAGGTGTTGGATGCGATTGAGGTCCCCAGCTCTGTGTAGGCCAATCAAGTTCTTCCACAACTAACTCACTGGCCTCCCCTAAACTCCCCTAAGAAGTTGGAACCATGGTGTTGTCTAAACTGTCTTGGTATGCTGAAGCATTAAGATTACCCTTCCCTGGAGGTAATGGGCCTGGTCCAAACCCTGATTCAGAATGCAGCTGCGAGGTTAGTCTTCAATGTTCCTAAGTTCACACACACCACATGTTTACTAAGGAACCTTCACTGGCTCCCTGTGGCTGCTCCCCATACATATCAGCATTGATCAAACAACGTGTCACTTCTCGTCCTCTCAGGGCCTCAAGCACGGCTTGTCTTGAGTGTCTGCTGCTCAAAAGAAGAGTCCCTCACTGTCTTCAAGCGTCGTCTGAAGACCCACCTCTTCAAGGAGCACTTTGGTGACTAACTATGCCTCTCGTTTCTGCTTGCTTATTTCTCTAAAGCAAACAAACAAAAAAAACCTCCCCATCCTTTTGCCTTAACTTCTGACTTTTCTTTGACAGGTTGTTTTTTTGTTTAGGTGTACCTAGTGTGAAGTAACTTGGTTGAATAGCAGACATTAAGTATAGCTTTGCAGATTTAAGAAACAGATGTGGACTACTTGATCACTGATGTACATTGCTCGGGATAATCAGCTAAATGCCGTAAATGTAAACCCTGAAAAACAGGTGTGTCCCAATAGTTCTGTCCATATAATGTATGCTGTACGGGGCTGCCTGTGCTCCTGCTGAGCTTTATGGGTGTCACGGGGGCCGGGTCTAACCGACTCCCGCGATTTACCTCGGGGCAAGGACCAGGCTGGAAAGCAGGTATCCATTGCTGTGGTTGATTTTATTCAAAAACAAAAACAGAAACAAAAACCTGGCACAATGGCCGATACAAAAAAGAACGAGAATGTGGCATAAGCAGGACAGAATAACTAGAAAGGAGACACATAACCAGGTGTGAATAAGGCGATGGTCAGACAACTGTGGGCTACACAAACAGAACTTAAATACAGACAGAAATCAAAGAACAAACTTAAAACAGGTGGAAGCAGGAAACAAGGTGAAAAACAGGCCAGAATGTCAAAATAAAAGACCCAAAAATAACAGAAAAGCAGTGGCCCTTAACGGCCACTGGTTGAGCTGTGACAATGGGATACAGCTGAAGCTTTTTTTTTATACTTTGCACCCCCACCCAAGGTCTAGTTATATTGTAAATCTGATTTAGGAACCTGCAACAGTTTTACATGCCCCATTTCAGTCATTCTTTCCATTACAATTAAATAGGCTGCTTTTATAAAATCCTTTTGACATTAATATATTAAAATATTGTACATCTGACTAACATTTGCTGATTTTCTAAAGGCTGGTAAGTTGCCCAGACTTTTAACATGCCTTATAACATCAGCATGAATCTAAACTGCTCTAGACTGACCAACCTTTATTTAAAAATGTCTAAAATTACCAGCATCACACAATGAATAGATGAATGCATGGAAATGTGTTGCCTTTTGAGGTCCACAGCTTTTATTGTAACTTAGCTTTCATATATAGACCTTACAGACTGGTGTGAATGGTACATTTCCAAATGTACTTATAATATTTTCCATACTTCATCAAACTCTTCTAGTCAGAAAAATAAGAAAAATAGCTGAGGGCAATCAGAAGCTAATATTTAAACAGTTAATAAATATGTCATTGTGAGGACAGGATTAAAATGATTCTTTTAAATAACAACAAATCTTGTAAAAGGTGCCTCGGAATCAACTTAATAACAGACAAACATTCAGAACACCGGCTATGCACAAGTTAATAAAATTAGTGATGCACCGAAAGGATTTTTTTGGACCGAAACCAAAAACCGAAAATGGGGAAACCGAAACCGAAAAAATAAATATTTTTATTAAATTATTAAAAGAATCTTTTACAGAATTATGAACATGTTTATTTAGCATTCAAACAATGCACAATATAATATATAATTTGAAATAATATATTTTACTTGGCCCC
>JBBPDE010000015.1:11776411-11787151 GCA_037974605.1 Nannopetersius ansorgii | reverse complement strand
ACACACACACACACACACACACACACACACACACACACACACACACACACACACACACACACACACACTCATGCACAGGTAGTAATGGCTGTGTTTCTGGAGAACAGGTTGTTGAGAGTGAAGTGAGTGAACAGGTGCGCATCTGTAATGTAGCTGTGAGCATGATTAACCTGTCCTCTGAATTAACTATGAGCCAAATGTCTCATTCACTCACTCAGATTTACCCTTCAAGCTCGTGGGTGTGCAGCAGCATCTTGCAGCTCCAGCAGCTCTGCTGAGAGGCGCCACCACCATCACTGACAAATACACACAGCTGTTTTTAATGTGGAATTAATCTTAATGACTTAATTTCTAATGTAACGCAATTGAAAAGGAAGATATAATCAAGTGCCAAGTAGCAGCTAAGTATAAACAGATCATTTTACAGACCACTTTCTGTACTTCTTAGTATCATTCATTCATTCATTCATTCATTCATTCCTTTTATATACAGTAGTCATTAGTTACTTTTCGTATGTGTTACAAATGACACTTATTGGAATAAGCTTGTATAGGAATCTATCAATCTGTTTATCTACCCTTCTATCTAAATATAGGTATATATTTATATAGTCATAATCTAGTTAAAGACCCTGTATAATGTTACTTCATGAAATATTTCATTTTATGTCATATTACAATTGCTGACATTACATTATTCAGGCTGAGTCATGTATTATGAAGTCCCTATCAAGGTATGTTTCAATGGGTTACTGTCCTGTTGTGGTCAGTCAGTGTTTCTGAGCTAATAACACTATTAGCCAGATGGGAGGGACCATGTTTAATAATGGTACGTTTAAGCACAGTTGCTACATTGGAGTTTGTCTCCTCTTAATATATATTGCAGCAGGAGGCAAGATTCATATCATAACTTTAAATCGAATGATTCATATAAGACTGCAATAACTTTGCCTCTACCTCTTCGCCTCAGCTTGCCGTAGGAACATGATGAACGAGATAACATTTTCTTCTTTCGGAGATGCCAAAATGAATTATTAAAAAGCCAAACCTCACCAGACACCTCACTCATCAGGGAGACAGAGAGGGGAAAAGGAGACAGAATGCTTTGAATAGGACAACTGGGAAGCACATAAACCCATAAAGTGCATGTGCTTAAATGTGCTGCATGCATGTCCTAATTCAGATTTTTGTGGGATTTGTACTCTTAGTAACTAAAAGAAAATCACACCCGGTGTTACATTTTTTTGGAGAAATCTTCTGAGAATGCCGCACAAGCTGTATCAAAGAGCCTTTCAGCTCTGAGCACCGAAATCGCAAAGCCGAATTTCACTAGTCTCAGCCAGCTTGGCTCTGCTGGAGGTCCGGGCTGCGTGCTTCTCTCTTCCTTCAGCGGCTGACGTCAACACTGCCTGTGAAAGCAGGGGGAAATGTCGATCAACTGCTGCGTTGCCTGTAATCAATGTCATTTTTAAAGTTAAAGCTCTGGATCAAAGCTTAAAGCAGACAGCTCCCTTACCAAAGAACACAGCGGCAGCAGCAGAAAACTCAGCAGAGCACTGAGGTCCGCCAGCCCTGCTGTACAGGAACAGACTAAACGCCTTTTAAAAAACTCATGGTCATCTCAAGTTTGAAAGATGGAGCTTTCAATTTTAGTGTTAATTTTTAGGAATTTGAAGGAGAGTCTATGGCGGCTGGACTAAATTCAGTTCTTAACTAATTCGCCTTGCTGTTGCCGGCCATAACAGCTACTCCAACAAAACAACCAATTTGATGAGAAAAACTATCCACAATAGACAATAGGGAGAATAAGTCATTGTTTTTTAATAGTAAGTCAAAACTCTGGTAAAATTGTACTTTCTTTTTAGGACACAAAATTAAGACAATAAGTAATTCAGACATACTTCTGAGAAGTCACTATTACATATATATAAGAAAGTATATAAGTAAGTCATTATATAGATTGTTCGTATTTTGAATTAGTAACTCATTATTTGAGTGTAATTTTGCTGTCAGAAACTGATAAGGTGTTAAACAGGTAGATGATTTCTATCTTTGGTGGGAATGAAGATCAAATGGGCTAAGGGGACATAGCTGCTGAAACATGAACATTTTGAATTAAACATTTTCGAGGGTCAGTGTTTTTTCAGCTGATTTATGCATTTTTATTCTACACCATTGTGACAGAACTGGTTCTTAGTGATTCTGCTTACAGCAGTAAACTTTGGTCTTCATGGCTGTACAGCTATTGACGCTTGAAGCCACGATTAACTGCTGAGAAACTACAACAAAAATGATATTTCACAGAACACATCATTATCATTGACAATATACCTAATATATCTTATTTCTTAGATATATCTTAAACTATACTACTCATTTGAGTACTATGTGATTATTTTTAAGTGAAGGTAACTATTCTGTCATACGTGGACACACCACAGCACACAGTGTGGACAGCTTGAAATTCTTCCTCTGCATTTAACCCATTCACCAAGTGAAGCAGGGGGCAGCTATGAACACAGCGCCCAGGGAGCAGTGTGTGGGGGATGGTACCATGCTCAGGGTACCTCAGAGGAGCTTAGCAGTCTTGGGAATCGAACCCACAACTTCCTGATCAAAGGACGGACAACCTAACTACTAGGCCACCAGCTGCCCAGTTTACTTACACCCACTTTACACCAGCTGCCCATTAGGCTCTAAAATAAGCCATATTATCTGGCGGCACATTAAAATGACTACTCTTGATCTAGAGATTTTGGAATGATCTATCAAATAATTATAAGTAATACTGAGTGTATTGCATACAGTCAAGATGAATATACTCACCATGATCATGTCTTTTGCAGTCCATTGGACAGGGCTTTGATATACCTGTTTTATGCCTGCGTACACAGCAGCTACATGAACAGCAAAACACACCAAGTTTAATGTCTTACAGATGTATTGTGTTCAATTAATATGTAGTAAGACATATGGGATACCTATATTGTATTATTCATGTGTATGTGATCTATGTCAGTTAATTATACGGCACTTCTTCAAAGGGTATTGCTCATCCCCCGCCCCCCCCCACACACACGCACACATATCAATAAAAGATAAATAATGATAAGACAGTCATCATTGACAGTGTTATAACAATGCTGACGCAAATGACCCTCTGGTCAGGCCCATCTTATAAAAATGCAAATGACTCAATAATGTTCAGTCATCCATCTTTTTGATAGTGCTGTTTTGAGCTAAAAATCATACGCAAATATGTTATTGCTTCTAGTGTGCTTAACTCAAGCAATGACAGTGAGTGCAGATGTAATGTGTACAAGTTTAAAGCACATGCATATAGCCTTGGAGACGCATTGCTCTATTTCCAGAGTCACACCCAAGATAACAGATACAGATAGACGTATGTGGTTCTTTATCACATTGAGAGGTACCCAAAAGCTGGCAGTGCCATGAATCTTTTCCCACAGGTATGAGCCATAGGCAGCTATCTGTCTATATATGACGGCTATCAATTCTAGAGCAGCTGGACTTGGCTAACCTCTCTCGGAACTTCCAAGATCATTTAAAATGATTCAGTGAAGCTTGTCATGCTATGCATCCTGGACCATGTCGTGTTCACGACACACTTTTCAAAAAACTTACTGGAGTCACCGCAGCATATCAGTATAGGGAACAATATGCTTAGACATTCACTAGGCTCTTCAGCTGAAATCTCTCATATAAGACTGGACGATGGAACTATTTGTTAATACTACATTTGGATAACCCTGCACCGAATAATACACTGTATGAATGCATTTGCTGTTTCATGCAAACTCAGCTGTTTCTCAACAATGTCACTTTTTGAGTTAAACAAAATGTATATACTTGGTTCCCCCAACAAGTATATTTGTGGCAGCTCAGAGATTTATGTCCTAGGGAAATCACTAGGAACTCCAGAGTCCGAGAAAAAACGCATTCTGTATGCTGTACACAGAGCCAGAATACAAGTTTTTTTTCCTGTAGGTCAGAACTAAATCTTGGGTGTTCTCCAAACATATTTGCTCATTTATTCTTATTTTCAATATTGCCATGTTCTACAGTGGCTCCATGATTTGAAAGTGAACTCTTGTCTTCTCATTTCTTTCTAAAATTCCACATTTTCACAGACGGGCACTGAATCATAAGAAATAATGGGATCATTAATAAAGTATTTCTTAAATATTGCACTGCTTGTTCTTCATGTTTGTACAGACCAATCCAACCTCAGAAAATAGGACATAATGTGTGCACTTAGCCTTTGTGAGATTATATTTTTGTCATATTGCCCGCTCTTAATTCAAGCGCTAGCCAGTCATGAGTCCAGATGAATGACTTGCAAATGTATTTATTATAAAGTTTGCAAATGTTTTATTATAAAATTTGCAAACATATTTATTATTAAACCAATTTAATTTACTTTGTGCTGTTACCTGTGAGACATTTGAAAATAACAGATAAATTCCTCCTGGGAGTTCACTTTGAGAACCATGGTTTTAGATTTCAGATTGCATTTTCTAATATGTCATCTGTATATTTTTCTTAAGTCTATGTTTGTGTTTATAGTTTTTAACAAACACACTCTTATACAGAGCGAAGTACATCAGTGCTTACGTAGTCCACATCTGTTCTTCATACTTCTATTCTATAGCTATACTTAACCCAGGGATGCCGGAAATATTTGTAATCTCAGCTTTTGTCCGGGAAACCCTCCCCACCCCCTGATATGATGATTCCGGCACTCATGCTTAAACCAGCATCTGCTTTTAACCGAGTTACTGCTTGCTAAGTTACACACCTTAACAAATCCTGTCAAAAAGAAGACTAACCTCGCAGCTGATGGGATCTTTTCTTTTGCAGCGTTGACTGTACGTTTGATTTGGTTTAAGGCTCAAACACATCTTCAATACATGCAGCATAGATACAGACAGCAAGCGGATTTCATGTACACTGCAGAAGGTCAGAAGTTCTGAGCCACTAAACCACTACCTGTACACTTACCTGTTATCGAGGTCAGTGCTTTCTCAGGAGCAGAAGTGATACTGTTTTAGTGTTTACTGATTTGGTCTTTGTCAGGCCTCCCACCGAAGTTTGCCTTACTTGCTGAGCTGAGCTGTTTAACTGCATCCATCTGCAGCGATTCAGGAGGCAGAAGGTGCTTTAGTTTAAGCTGGTCCCACCGATGATTCATACACCATAATTACACATATTCTCTGTCCATCATAGGCAAAGTTTGCAGCTGTGGATGCTATAGAGAGTAATTTATGTCGTCTACTTTAGGAAAGACAGGCTAAATATGACAGAAGCTTTTAGGGCTTAAACTTGACTGTGTGTGTAGGCGAGAGTGATTACATACCTTTCAGAGTCTACAAAAAACCTTAATTGTGCATAGCATATTCCAGCCTCAATTTTCTAGTCTTACGAAGTCCGCTGGTTCTGTGTACTAAACAGCCATTTTCCTTTTTCCTTCCTTCTTTCTTTTGCTTTTTGGAGGCATTGTTCAAATAGTCGCCTGAATGTAAATGTGGCTCAGGCACTTGGAGTGAACAATCTGAGGAGCGAATATGTAGCAGGTCTAAATAGTAGAAAAGAGCCACACAGTCATGCTGGTCAGAACTAATGAGATTCTCCTTCACCGAGTTCCACTGAAGTGATTACAGATGGTTTTGCACAATGGTTATTGCTTTTCTCCACTATTAATTACCTAAAACAACATAAACAAGTGGAAACAACAAGTGAAGAAAACAACATTACTGTCCCAGCTGGTTATCATTTTGATTCATTGTTGGAGTTTGATCTTATGATATTTTCTGCTTGCAACAAATAATCAAATGTGCACCGTCTTTCTGCAAATGTGGTAAATTAAACCCAGACATGTTTAATGATTGGCTGCTTTAGCTTTGCATTGGATCAATAAAGCTAATTTAATTAGCTTTATAACAAATAAGGCTAGCTTATGTCCAGCAGATTAGCTCACTGCAAATATGTTTTTTCCTCAAACCATGTTGAGTTGTAAACCAATATCTAGTATGCAGGGTTATATGTTTGTAGTGATATATTGTTATTTATAGAAAATGGGCAAAATAAAAAGAAACATCAATCCATCATTACCCTAAAATATATTCTGGTTTGTTTAACTCTTTTTTTGTTTACTGCATAATTCCATGTATTCCTTCTTCTTTTTGGCTGTTTTTAATATGAATCTACAGAAAATAACAAAAACAAAGAAAAAACATTAAATGAGAATGTGTGTCCAAACTTTTGATGAGTAGTGTAAAGGTTTAAACAAAAAGTGTTTTTTCATTCTCATAACCTGTCAGTGGGTTGCCATGACAATAACGGAAGCCAGCATGTGTGATCATCACATTTATTTCTGATTGTTTCCTTTTTGCTTATTTTGTTTGGGTACAGTTATAGGAAACACTACAAGATTCTGTTCATAAATTACTTGTTTGAGAAAAATGTTTCCATTTTTCTTGTGCTGGTTTTACAAGGCATACACTGTAAAATAATGCTGGTTAACCTTGTTAAGCACTTGTGCACCCTGTTAAAGTAAATGCATGTCTAAAATGGATGTTGTATGTACTAGTGAAACTACTTTATTTGTTTCTAGTTTTCACGGTGCTCCATGACTGTAGGACTGTAGGAGAGTGGGAGAGAATAAACGGAATTGTGGACATCAGGATACAATTTTGACCAAGATAGACACAGCAATTATATTTGAGATTAACTTTGCTTTTATTTTTGTCAAATTATCATTTAAGCATGCAGTTACAATTAACTTCAGTGTAAAGGTAAAGAAGCAAATGTCAAGGATGTCTTGACTAGGGCTGCACAATATATGGCAAATTTCCCATCATCGCGATATCAACATGTGCAATAAACATATTGTGAAAAAAATATCCATATCGCGAAATACTGACTGAACTGCGATAAATGGTGTTTTTCCAAAACTCTTCACCCAGTGCCACAGAGAAGAGGGCAAAAATAATTTTCTGTGCTACTGTTATAGCTCCTTTTGCTCCTTTCTTCTCGCTAAGAACTTACCATAATTTAAATTATGTTTACATATATTTAAGATTTAAAAAAAAAGCATGTTGGTGTCATGTCGAAGGATGGGAGGACCACAAGGCTGAACAGAACTGAGGCTTTTAATGTCCAACAGAAAACTCAAGCAAGAACGCAAAGAAACCCCAACCCGACAATACAAACAAACAGAAAAATCACAAGAACTAAAACAGGGGCAAGGCTCGTGCTTCGGGCGGAATATCTTCAAAGAACTTAAGAGACGCTGGTAGTCAAGGACAACGGCAGAGAACACAGGATCCAGCGTGAATAGCAGACCAAGGGGGGGTTTAATCTGAAGCACGAGCCTGCAAAACAAAAGGAAACAGAGACAGGGCATGAGCAGACAGGTAAACAGCACACATGAACGTTAATACGGACACAGGGAACTGGGGCCGGCCTGGGCTTTAAATCCTAGTGGGGAACGGGGGACAGGTGGACGCAATAACGAAGGGGGGTGGTACAAATGGAGCGTGAGGAGCGTGAAGGGAACAAGGGAGGAAAGGGGAAGGGAGGATAGTGCTGGGATCGGGACGGTGAGAGCGGACGCAAAGTAATGGAAGAGAAAAGGGGAAAAAAGGAGACAAACGGGCCAGGAATCAATATTCGGGAGACAGAGAGGGGTGTGTTCGGGACGTAGGCAAGGCGATCGTGACAGTTGGAATGGAAATATTGCATTTATTTTTTTTTCTGCATAGACCAGTCAGTGCCTGGAGTCTTTATGACCACAAATCCAAAGGAGAAACACTTTAACACTATAAAGGCTAAGTTTTTACTCACTTATTGCATGCAATATTGCCATCGCAACACTCAATAACATTATCGCATGTTTTCCTAATATCGTGCAGCCCTAGTCTTGCCTGACTAAAGTTATTAGGAGTAAGGAAGAAAACTATATAAATCAGAAAGCAGGAGTGCCCAAGTTTGTCCAGCGCTGTTTGGTGACTTCTTTGCTCAAACACACCTGGTTGATTCCTTGGTTTAGTGAGTATATTTGAGAAGGCAAACTACCAGACTGTGCTGGACACTGGTCCTCCAGGACCGGATTTGGACACCTCTGCTTTAAGGTCAGACAGAGAGAAAACAGGTTTATCATCCCTTCACTTCAGCCCGCAGAGTCAATCCCCAGCTGCTCAGAGAGCAAGAGAGAGAGAGAGAGGCAGACAGAGAGAGAGAGTAATGAGGGTGTTATCTGCTTCCTGCACTCTTCATTACAAAATGGTCAGCCAGCAAAGGCCTTGATGGGTGTCAGGGACTGAGGGTGATGGGCAGTCAGGGAGACCACAGTCCTTTTTCTAGAGCCTGTCTGGAAATGAGATTTGAACCTCTGGAGCTTCCTTTTGTAGGAGGTTCAGCCAGACAGAGATATAAGCTTGCTGTGTTCCCACGCACGCACTCACACACATACATATTCATTTTCACACATGGAGATCTAGGCTGAAAAGTTGTGTCTGAAAGTCTGACACTGAAGGCACCTCAACGAGAGACAAACTCAAATATACTCTTAGAAATAGAATATTTGTGTCTGAAAATGTTCTTTAAAGCGAGGCCATAGAAGAACTACTGTTCAGATGACGTGTTTTCTAGCTCTACTGGAAATTGCTCCTCTAGCCTGAGCAATGGTTTCATGTCTTTAAATGTTTACATGACATGTTTACTGTGGAATAACTGTGCCTTATTTCATCCCCAACTGACCAATCCTGTTCTGTGAACTTAAACTGAGAGTTACAAAAACTTAATTCTTGGAAAGCTATTTTTTGCAAAGGTTTTGTTCCAGCAACAATAATATGATACATCTTCACATATTCATGCCAAGAGATTAAATAAAGCAGCAAATACTTCTCTATTGTCCACATTTTGAGTTCCTGTGGCTGTTGGAAGAAAGTGTCTCTAGATTACACGCTTTAATTGTCTTTTCCCACTGTGTATGTTTTTCCTATCAAAGAAATGTAATAATGCATGTTGAGTAGATACAGACAGATTGTGTGTCTACAATGGCTTGATGGAATGTTTTCTTGCATATTTGTATTGCTTATGTTTTTGTTCATTTGCTTTGTGCATGTGTTTTCTCTGCTCTTAATACACCTGATTAACAAGATTTTACTGGGTGGAGGTGGGTGTGTTAGAGCAAGAAAACTTTAAAATGTAAAGGACAGGGAAGCTGCAGGACCAGGGTTTGGAACCTATGCTACTTCAGTAGGTTTTTGTTAAAGAACGCCTTTAATATAACAAATAATGTTCCCACAACTTTATTGCAAATCCAAAAACCATTTCAAGTGAACCATTAAGTGTACACTGCAGTCTAAATGCCATTCAAAGCAAACATCGTGTATCTAGACCCTCTTGTATCTTTCTTCATGCACCATAACATTACATTTATACAGGACAGAGCCTAACAGGCATTAGATTAATTGGATTCCATCTGAGAAATGTCAAAAATGGTAATGGCAGATATTCAGGCACAGAGCCACTTAATAAAGCCTGCATTAAATATCCAATACATTCTCTGCAATGCATCATTATCTCCTTCGGGAGGTCTGCAATTACATCTGCAGTTATGTATGGAATCAGGACTGTTACACGCGAACAATCGCAGGGGGAATAATGATTTCTCCCTTTTCACAATCAAGATCCATGTGACACAAGGATCTTCTGCAGGGAAGCCGAACTTGTCAAAGCTTGACAAGAAAGCAGCCGTGCGGTCTGTGAGCCTGAAACAAACCTTTTATGAAATATTGATGTCCCACTGCTCGACTAACCTCCCTTTTCCAGTCCTGTCACATATGCAGAGCACTTGGGTCTATCTTCCACCACACGGCATTTTACGTGAAATATGCTGCCTGCCCCGTCATTCTCCTGCCCCTGACTGACTTTGACAGCAAGGGCCTAAATTGCGTCTTCATTTTAAAGGTGTAGCATGAATAATAGAGAATGGAGATGTACGGAAGCGCATAATCAAACTAACTAACCCAGTTTCCTACCTCACAGCATCTTAACAGCTATTTCTCTCATTTTCAGCTTTATCTCGCTTTTCTCCCCTCCCCTCTGCCCGAATTCATTTCTTGCATCCTTCCAGCTCGACTCTAACATGAGGAAAATCAAACAAAATGAGAGTTTATATTAGCAGGTTTATTCTGCCCATTATTCGATAGTAAAAAATGCATTAGTAGAATAAAACAAATTAGAGCGGCTCAGAGCGTGCATAATCCAGTTCTTCAAAACCCAATCAGAGCAATTCTTCTCACAGTAAAAGTAACACTGACTCCTTGCAAATTTTATGGCTTATCACACAAATGCCATCTCTGCATATGAAATCATCAAAAATCCCAAATTCAATTATGAGGAATGTTTGTAGGTCAATTTCTCACTTGGTTCTACAGACACTGTTATATAGTCAGCCCAAAGTCTATATTGTAACTTGATAATTGGATTTTTAGCCATGACGGATGCTCATAACATTTAAAAGAGGGCCAGTGTGTTGGCTGATGAACTGTTGATCGTTGGACATTTTGTGCTGTTAAGCAGAAGAACTTTTCATGATTTCATCTTAGATATTCATCTTAGTTAAATGTATCTAAGATGAAATGATACTTGGGAGTGGGGGGGGGGGGGGGGGGGGGATGAAGAAACCAGGGTTTTTCTGAACTTCAAGCT
>JBBPDE010000015.1:11765067-11776401 GCA_037974605.1 Nannopetersius ansorgii | reverse complement strand
CCCTCTTCCTCCCCCCCCCCCCCCCCCCCCCCCCCCCAACACACCATCGCTGTTATGAAATTTAAGCTACCTCCCACTTGCTACCATTCTTCCACTGAAAATGAAAGCATCCCAGGAGGCAGATTCAAATCCCATTTGCATTAGTTGCAACCAAAGTACACACCTTTTCCATATCCACCATCTATTCAGTACACTGCAGGGAATGCATGGCTGAACACTACTGTGCAGGAAATGCACTGCCTGAACAAACAGCACACCATGAAGAATTTCTGTTTATTCAAAAAGCTACTTCCTCTTACCACTAACCCATTTCCTGAAATAGATCCCTCCCCATTCATACTCTCAAGTGCTCCAAGGAGAGAAATGGCTCCTGGCGGCCAGCGTCCTACATAATGCAATTATGTAAACGACAAAAAACGGAGAAGGGGAAGTGGGGGGGCATTCAAAAAAATAACACGGTTGATGGTTGATGACTGGCTGACACTGAGGCAAACGTTCAAAGCCCACACAAACCAGCTGTTTCATAACTGATCACCAGATCTCTGAAAGCAGCAAAAAAGCATACTGTCCTAATAATCCATTACATCAGGCCTCCAGGCAACTCTGTACAACTCAGATCACCTAGGTCATTGTTAATTGAAGTCCAGTTTTATTGAGTAGATTTAAAAAAAAGATATTCTTTTTGACATTTTGACATTTTTTCCATCTTCCATTTTTTCCATGAGAAATTGTAGCAGACACTTCAAATCTAAACACCTTATTTTAAAGAATACTCTTAGTTTTTGTAAGGATTTGAAAGGGTTCAAGCTTTAAGCATAAACCTCTGATTGATTGATACCTGTGAATTCCTAAGACTTTTAAAAGAACCACTTTTGTTTGGATTGCTTGCATTCTGTTATTTTGTCCATAAAAACCTCAGTTGCACAAATAAATGTGTAATCTGTGCTAGCTGTGTGATTCTCTTACAAATAAAAGAAAACAAATCGTTGCTGAAGTTCAACTAAGGCATAAATCTCGACTTCTATGTTTCAGGTGGTGTTCTGTGTGCATAATAAAGTAATCTATGATATAATTAGCAATCCCAAATCAATACCTTAAGTGCTGCATGAACAGTTTATAAGACCTCTCTATGAGATTCCTAGTATGCAATGCAATGTGTGTACAGTACCAAACTATACTATGGTGCAGATTTTCCATGGTCCATTTACTGCTCCACTACAAGGCAGTTAAGAAAATGTGAGAAATATCGCAGTTTAAAATGTTATGTTTGCCATTGACTGACACCTAATCATTGTGTTGTGCCGTTCTCGAGGTGGATCAGTGCATCAAAACACATTATCACAGTCCTCACAGTCACTGAGGCATTGGAAGAGTTTACACCTGCTAAGTCTCAGTTTAAGACGCTTGTCAATAGAGTATCGAACCAACAGCCTGGAGCAGAATGGAAAGGTGTTTAAGTAGCATGACACGAGGAGTTGTTACACATTTCTGATCACAACTCAGACAGTGGAGAAACAGAGAAAGGTAGCTGCCTACAGCCTGCCACTCCAGACGGACGGATATAGGATGAGGGCTGAGACTTAAGAGAATTTGCAGGATATAGGATGAAGGGGAAGACGCTGGAGAGTGGAGGAATGAAGGAATAAAAGAAAGTACAGTGAATTATATCTGTTTTCCTTTTACCGGAAAAGTGAAACACAAAAAGGCACAAATATAAAGCCTTGTCTAAACAGTGATTATATTCAATTAGAAAGATTTCATGTGTTTGTCTGGGTGAAATGTTCAAAGACTCGCAGGGTATAATTGCATCATTTCAGAGCTTTTGGAGAGGAGAACACAGGCAGTGATAATGAGAGCAAAAATGATGAAACGTGTTCCTCTTTCTATCAAATATTTATTTCCCATTTTATTTTCACCTAGCCGTTTAATCCTCTTTAAAGACCTTAATGTAGCTACATATATACTGAGACATTATTTGATTATATAAATAGCAAGTTAATGGTGTAGTTCTTTGGACTTGTTAACAGATCTTGGACTGATCTAGTGTCAGCCATAAAGAACAACATGAGAATGGAGAATAACATTTTGATGACTGTCTAAGATAAGATAATTTATCCTTAATGGTTAAGGACAGGGGTTATCAACGTAGTTCCCGCGGCTCCAGGGTACCCCCAAGGACCACATGAGTAGCCCTTGGACCTGTTCTAAAAATTAGCAGTGTCTAACATTTTATTTTATCCTGTTGCTATTCTTTTTTATCACATTTGCATTTATGTAGATTTGAAAATGACTATATCTGAAAAAAAGCATTTAAAACATGTTTATTATACGTGAAGTTTACATATGTTTAGGTGAACTCTGTTCTAGTGTATCAAACCAGTATCCTTTTGTATGGCTCAATACCCATGAAGTAGCTTTCAGTTTTGAAAAGGTTGGTGACTCCTGGTTTAGGATAGTCCTCTATATTTCCCACAAGTGCGAAATTTGCATTGTTCCAGCAACAAGTAGAAAGTACAAAAGTAAGATCAGCATGACCAATATAGAATAAAATAGGATAAAACTGAATAAAAACTATATAACACATATAATATGTACACTATATCAATAATACAAAAATATAAAGTTTGTGTGTATGTACAAACATACAAATAAATCAATAAACCTATATAAAAACATGTGCAAATTATTTGTATAATATTTGAAAGCAGTCATATATATATATCTATATATATCTATCTATATATATTGGTCTGTTCCCAATTTACAGTGCTCAATACCTACCAAAAGTGGTCCATGGACACCAAGGCAAGCTAGCAGTGGGATGTTCTTCACCTCGTGTGGATGTTACATTGATAAGTAACACCTACCTAAACATTGTTGCAGACCAAGTACACCCCCCCATGGCAATGGTATTTCCTAATGGCAGAGGCTTCTTTCAGCAGGATGACGTGCCCTGTCATACTACAAAATTCTTTACTACCCTTTTGTTTATCCTCTTGTATAGTTTTTGTTAGGCCTTAAAGCTTATTTGACTCATTAGGCCTTAATCCAAGTAATCCAAGTCAGGTATGGACTGTTCCAGAGCACAATAAAATAAGTAATGAGCCTCAGAAGCCATGGGTTTATCTCAATGACTGACAGGGGATGTGAAACTAAAAACAATTGACTTTTACAAAGCTAGAAAAGACAATAAAACACATTTAAATACCTCCTGCATGAATTGTTCAGTGTCCAAATGTCATTAAGAAATGGAAGTTAAGGGGAATCCATGAGATGAAGACAAGATCTAGAAGACCAAGAGGAATGTCTGAAGAAAATGCTTGTAAGCTGGTCAGGCATACAAAGCAAACCTGGCCCACTGTGCAGCACAAACAGGGAAGAATCACCAGAAGGTAACCCTAACTATAATTTAATCACAAAAAATCAATGATTGAATCAGGCGGAACAACACTTAGAGGAAGTTTGTAATCATGTGCTGTGATTTGATGAAAAAGCACTTTTATCACTAACATACTCATCAAGAGTATGTCTGGAGAAAAAAAGAAGGATTTCAATAAAAGCTCTCTTTGCCAAGTGTTAAACATGAGAGTGAATCTATTATGCTTTAGGGTTGGAAGTCATAGAAAAAACATTATTCATAATTATGAATTAGCATATTTGGAAAAAGATGAGGTTGGAGTGAAGACAACAGAAGTGAAAAAAAAAACAAATTTAATATTCTGTTGAAAGACTGCTTGCTGGAATTACATCTTGGACCGAAGAATGTGTGTGAAATGAAATGACAAAGTGAAACTCGCTGAAAAATGATGGGATTACTTATAGACGTGGCTATTAAAATGCTCCGAATGCCAGTCTTGCCCGCCTGAATTTTAATTTGAGTCATTTCATATGAAGTTGTTGATGCATATTCTCATCAATTGGAAAGTGCTACACTTTATTTGGCACTTTGAGATTCTTAAATGGTTTAATTTTGCTTCCCACAACTGAATGGTAGAAGCTTCTTGGTATTTGATGAAAAGAATTCCCGAATGTGAGAAATAAAAGTCTTAATCTGAACAGTATGACTCATTTCCTAGAAAGGTGTACAAATTCATTTCAGGGTACAAGTGCAATATTCTATTAGGCCCTGTGAGGTTAATAGATGTTTGATTTTGGTCTTTTCAGCTGATCTTTCTAAAAGCTCTTAGGCATTAATGAAAAGAGAGCTACTCACTAAACAAACCAACAAAGCAGGCAAGTTTGCTTAGAGGGCAGGATTTTCTGTTCTTAACAACTGATCCATGAACACGATCAATGAATAAGAAAGCACTGTGCAGTGACCAGCACCATGCAGTATTGTCTTTGAGAAAGAGAACACATCGATTTGTGGAACATACGACATAAAGGCACACATTAAACACGTACATGAAATACATAACAAGATACAGGGCTGAAATCTTAAAGGTGCTGGAAGAAGAACAGTCAGAATGTCATTAGAGAGAAAGGCACTGAATGACATTCATCACTGCCGCTCGCCGAAGGTCCTCCAGCAGCATCTCTTTTAGCCAATTTGCAGAAACGCAACTAAAATAGAATAAACAAACAGCCTATTTGTAGCATCGTTTCTGGCTCCTGATCCTTAAAGGAGAAAATGGAAAGAGAGAAGAAGTAATGACTTTTAATTACAAATTTCTTCATTATTGCTAAATGTATTGATGCATCTATTATTATGGATGCAGATTTAGCACTTTTCGGTACCAACTGAATGTGTTTTTTTTTTAGAGGTTTTTTACTTACAAATGCAAAACATTTTATTTCATTCGTTGCATTATTTTGTCAACAATAGTACACTCTTACAAACAAAGGTGCTGAAAAGAGTTTCTGGAGCAGTGACACAGAAGAAGCACTTATGATTTTCTAAAGAGCCTTTCAGTGCATAATTATTTACTTAAAGAAACATATTAGAGGTTTTATACAAGTACCTTGCCCTTGCTGATCTTATTGAAGGACAAAGGGGAAACTGTATTCCTATACTTGCATCCCATTTAAAGAAACATTATAAAGTGTTTGATCTGCCCCCTTTTATTATTCTTTTGTATTTTTATTTAATTTTATTTATTTATTTTATTATTTTTGTGTATTTGTGTATGCACTTTCAAGTTTTATTTGTTTGTATGTATTCTTTTCAAAAATGAAAATAAAAAGTATAATAAAAAAAAAAGAAACATTATAAAGAATTATAAGCAGTTAAAAGTTCTTCCCAGAGATGCCAAGATTCACCATCATTTAATTGTTTTGTTTTCTGCCCAGTTAATCATTTCCATTCCCACCCACTAACTAAGACTCCCCCAATCACATGACACCACCAACTTTTCAAATTGCCACAAATGCAACATTACTGGCCCACTCAACACTTCTCCTCGCTTGGAGGAGAGCACTGACTGCCAGTTCTGCTGGGCCATCTTACTGAAGATGAAGAGAAAGGGAGGGACATTCTTCCTATCAAGAGAGAGCAAAATCTATTGTGGCTTGCCTCGGACAGTGGAAAACTCATTTCATATTTGCTCTTGTCAGTCCATTCTATTTGGCCTGTAGTACAGTAGACTAAACAGTTTCTCATTATTGCACAGTTCACCACTGTTGCTGATTCAAGTCAATCGTGCTCTTTTGGGTTCCCTGTCTTGGACGGTTGCAGCATTATGCACGGTCAGGGATGGAGCTTGCAGTCTCTCGAGGACAGGGCCAACTCAGACAGTTGCGTCACTCAGTTTTTACCTCTGAAGGTACTGGACTGTGCAGGTTTAACATGATGATTGCTCACCTCAAATAATTTTACATGATTTGAAAACACCAGTCATTTGGTTATATTGTGTTCTAATTATATTAATTGGTTCTTTCTTCTCCAGTAAAGTGACCATTCTGGATATGTATTATATTCCAGTGGCACAGTGGTGCCTTGGATAGTGCTGTCGCAGCAAGAAGGTCCTTTGTTTGATTCCCTTTGAGGGCTCATTTATTTAGAGTTTGTATGTGCCAGTGTGTGTGGGGGGCGTCCACCTGGTACTCTGGTTTCCTCCCACTTTCCAAATATATGCACATCAGATGAATTGGAGATGCTAAATTGCCCATAGGTGTAAAAGTATTGGTCTGCGTGTCTGCCATGTGATGGACCTGCCCAGGGTGTTTCTTTCACCCTATGACTGCTGATGTAGGCTCTAGCAACCCCCAGATAATGTATTGATGTTTTTTTTCCAACAGTGACAGTTGAAGTAAAGAACTACAGATAAATGTAAACAGTTTCTTACAGAAACACATTTTGCCACTTTGAGTAATTTCCCAAAGTCTTAAGCCAAAGCGTATTTGTGCTGGCAAACTGATAAAACAAAGAACATTCACTATAAGACACAAAAAGTCAAATTTCCAAATGACAAGTAAAGCCAAGATTTATTAAAGAAAAACTTTTTGACATTTATATCCTACTGAATAATGCTTGGGAGCAGTGCATGAGTGGAAGCTTTTATGTGGATGTGTTTGTCATATTGAAGTGCAAGCAAGGTTAAAAACGTGGCTTGGCGACAAGATTTTGTGGATTAATTTCAGTATTGAATTGCACACTTAAACAAGAACTTTCCTTGAATCACTCACCTTATTTAAACCACATTATAGAGAATGTCCAGAAATATGTGATGACATAGTCAGATCATACAGTCCATCAGCATTGAATGCAAATACACGACTACTGCTATTTACTGTTCCTCGCTGAAATCTTTACCAACCTGCTAAAATATTTAAAAAATAGTTTACGGCATACAGAAACTCAAAAAGGAAAGTTACACTTAAAAAAAAACATTTTCAAAGACTGATTCTTACCACAGTGCCGTTGTGTGAATATCAATGCCATGCATAAATCTACACCCACACACATAGCATCTCTCAGTTCTTTATTTATCCACAGTGCTGGCAGTGGCAGCAGCTCAGTGCTAAAAGCTCCATGTCCCAAAACTACAATTCTACTACAATCCAAAAACTGAATCCCACCACTGATAGAACTGGGGACTGTGAAAGGTGAGAATAAGGTGAGAGTTGTTGTGGGATTATGAAATGGAATTCTTCTGTATGTAAGAGTGAAACCTCCTCTTCTACTACAGAATGTGAGCCCCAAACTGTGTATTGTTTGATCAAGTCATTCAATATTAAGAGTCAGTGTTGGGCACGCACCTTTAAAAAAGTCATTAGTTATAGTTACTAGTTACTTCTCGCAAATAGTAACTGAGTTAGTAACTGAGTTACATCATTATAAAAGTAACTAATTACCAGGCAACTATTGCGTTACTTAAAAAAAATGTAATTTAATGCAACTATAAAATAAATATAGAACATTGTACACTAATCTACACTATTTTAATGTTGTTGTGGGACAACGTGAGAGACAACTATCAAATTCAACATTTTTGCCTTTCACCTCAGCGAGGGAAAAGTAGTGCTTATACTTCCAGTTTGCAAAAGCTACCTTTGAACTTGTTGGACTTGCCGTCGTTGTGACTCCTGGATGTAGGGGTGTGTGCGGCTGACCGTGTGTGTGTTTGTGTGTGAACACCCGCACTACTCTGCCTGTGATTGGCAAATAGTGGAAATTTACTCAATCTAAGCCATTCATCGCGTTCTCAGTTACACCACATGTTTACAGACACACCAGTCATCATCACTGGTTATGTGTCCCACTCCGGCCCCGAACACACACAAACACACCCTCCCCAGAGAAAGAGAGGTGCTATGGCTAAGAGAGACGCTGTTCGCATGAAAACCACTTCATTTCATGCACATTTTTTTGTTAGTAACGGCAGTTGTAACGGGGGAAACAGTAATTCGTTTGACTACTTGTTACTAGTTATTCCCATCAATGTTAAGAATGCATGAAATTACTGACTATTTACCAATGCCACACACTGATATGAAACGTTTAAGATTTCTGGGAAGTTCATGATACTGCATCATCATTATTGTTTTTGTTGTTTCTATCCAGACATTTATTTTATTATCTTAAAAGATGTTTTTGTTAAATTTGAACAAATGTAACAACTGTAAAGAAGTTAAGACTGATCCTCTAAGGTCAGCAGTCTCATGATATCTATGAAGTTTTCAGAAAGACACATTCCATGTCTCAGTACAAATCTGACAACGCTGATCACTGAGCTGCTTCCTCTCTTGCTATCTCTGCAACAGTGAAATTGCAACTGGGCGCAATGTATCACTGATAAGAAGTCAGCCAGCTTGTCCTCAGGTCACCAGTGGAGTTTCTGCACTTGTCGTACCCAGCTCGGGCCTCCTTGACAGACTTTTACTCGTCTCGATTGATTTAGGCTTCAAGGCCCTATTGCATTCAAGCCCCTGGCATGGGCGCCAACCGCCGATCAATCATGATCAATCGTCCGCACAACCCCATGGATAATGAAGACAGTTAATGATGTTTTCAGATCTTTTAGCTGGAGGAGATGGCAGGCAACAAAACCGCTTGTCTGTTGCCTTACCTAATTAAAATGTTGCATCACTTCTCAATTAGATGTTAACTTTTGTTTTTTATGCCCAAGCTAGGCTCATTATGGGTCTGTCTCTAATTAAAGGACATATATTTCAATACTCCAGGGTGTCCCATTCAGGAGCAGAAAAATAAAACAACATCGATCTGTCCTGTTTGCTTTTTAATTCCCTGCTTAGCTGGAATGCAAGTAGAATGGAGTAGAGGGACATGCGTAGGTGAAGTCTTTGGGCCTGATTTAGTCTTGTTTCTCACCAAATATACTTGATGGACTCTGTTGGACAACTAAAAGAATATCAAGGAAAATATGACTGAAAACGATGCCTCAAAAACATGACATTTTTGAATGTGTTGTTTTAATGACATCACAAATGCTTATCCACCTGCAATTTAGCTCCACCCTTTCACAAACGTACTTTTTGAATGAGGCACAATACAGAGCAGGCAGTTGAAACAGACATCGATCAGTCTTAAAGACAGCTATAAAAATGTGTATGTTTAATTCTTATGGTTAAATAGTTTGGAAAATGGTTGTGCAAAATAAACAAATGTTTTTTTTTTTGTTGATATGTAAACCAATGGTAGCACATGAAGGGGTACTGAAGGAAAATGATAAAAAAAAATACAAGAAAACTATAGAATATTGGTCCTTTACAGTAATATATTTGTTGCTAGCAGAGTTTTGATTTATGATCTGCTGTGAATGTAAGAAAAAAAGGTGCATTTTCCCCATTTTATACACTGATGGTATGTAATACTTGAATTAAACATGTCACTAGAACAAAGTTAGTAATTATTTTTTTTGGGATTAGTTTGGATTCATGCATCTAATTAAGTTGAAGATAAACCTTCAATTTAATCTAGGTGAAGTCTCTTTAAGTGGATGATGTTAACTTAATGATGCCTTACTATATGTAAATAAACCTTATTAGTGGTATCTTAGTCATTATTTGCTTAACCAAATTGAAATCATATTATGTTTGACATTTGGTGCCACAGCCAAAGCTGCAAATTACCCTGGTAAGTCTTAATATGCCCTAGTTCATTGGATTAGGGCATTGCAGGATCCAGTTAGGCTGCACGGGATAATGTGCTTTTTCCCTCAGAGAAAAAAACCCTGTCATGTTCCAGCAACAGCTTTTTGCATGTTAAATATCTTTTGACCTGCTCATTGGGACACACATATTCAGCATGTTGCACTGAAAGGGCCTTCAATTTCAGCTGTAAAAGAATCCATTTTAGTGGAACATTTTTGCCTGCCCCCCCTTGATGTGGAGACGTTTTAACAGCGTTTATGTAATTCTCCTAAGTGGTTGCATGTTCCATGGGGATGCGTTGTGATTACAAGCTCTCAGTGATAAAACATTCATGTTCCTCATCCCCCTAACCAGGGTTATGGCCGAGCAGCTCGCAGATTTTATTAAAGTGAAAAATAGGCTTTGTAGATGCTTTGGCCTGTTTCTGGATGTAAATGTTTCATGGTGTCAAATGTTCTTTTAAAAGTTTGACAGAGTGCTGCCTATTGTCAGACAGATGCCTCCTTTAGTTCTTCCACTCATTACTTTTTCATCCTTTCTGTCAGATTCTCACTTTTTTCCCCACCGTATTTTCAGTCTAGGCCTTTGCCTGTCAACATGACACAATGTCTAATGCAGCATGTACGACTTGAATCATTGAAAGATACACTTGTTATGCCAGAAACAACATGGTGTGCCATAATGGAGAAGAAGCAGTTTGTCCAGTTTCTCATTTCGCAGAGAAGATCTCCATGTTAGATTATCCTCTGCTGAGCTGTACTCAGCGCAGTGCAGCTCTTTGGGTATAAAGACGTATTTTCTGGGTATAATTTAATGCTGGTGATTTGCACTGTAAGATACCGAGATGTTCTGGAGGAAAATTGCGCAACTTAGTGCATCATTTGCCATTCTTTTACTTTTCTGCAACAATAGATCATGTATAAATTTCATGCAAATTTCAGGACTGCTTTCAGCCCTTTTAGAAGGAAAGGAGAAATTGAAGATGATCAGTGTACCCTGTCGAGCTGAATTCTTTCACAGGACAAGGAGATACTTAGGCATTCTGCCTTACAACCGCGCCTGAACAGCTTGCACAAGAATACATATATGCAAATAACCCTGACAACCTGTCTGTCACTGCTGTTTCTGTAAATGTAGGCACTCTGAGCGAATCCTGCAAGGAAGACCTAATATTTTGCCTGAAAGAATAAAATCTTTTGATGTAGAAAAAGTAGGCAAACACACAACGCCATCTGTCCTTGTTTCATGTTTTATTTTTCTTATCCTAAAAAATGAATTATTTTAATTACTGGCAGTTTTGATGGAAATGAAAGGGCTTATATCATTAAAGCCAAAGTTTTCTCTACTTTTTTGGACAAGGAATGACTGTAGTACTGTATGTAGACATTGCTAAAGTGCATATGATCCATATATGAGAACAAAGCTGCAAAAACAGTCCATATAGAATTTACTGGTGTTGTCACAAATGCCAAGACATTTGCATGCACAGCAGCAAATACTGTGATCCAGTTTCCTAGACATGGATTAAGACTGTCCTCAGCTATATTTCTCTTTCAAAGGAAAATCTCCATTCATAAAACCAGGACAAGGCATAATCCCTATCTGGAAATCTGCTCCACTATGTTTAATTCAAACGGATAAAGAGAAGTTAGTAAAAGTGATTGGAAAACAGTAACGAACTTTAGTAGAGAAACAAGATCTAAGAAATCAGAATCAGAATCAGAATCGCGTTTATTGGCCAAGTATGTGAGCGAACACATACAAGGAATTTGATTCCGGCAG
>JBBPDE010000015.1:11710509-11722243 GCA_037974605.1 Nannopetersius ansorgii | reverse complement strand
ACACACACACACACACACACACACACACACACACACACACACACACACACACACACACACACTCACACACACACTCAATCATTCAATTCACAGTTGCATTCCTCAAGGTTATACTTATGTCTTATGTTTCTATGCCATGGAGAAAGGCACTTTTTGTGTCTATCCTACAGAGCCACCTTTTGCTAATTGGCCACTCGGAGTGAATGCACGTTAAGTCAGGTTTTGTTAGCTTGTATCTCAAGTCCATAGTGATTTGCATAAGCCTGCTGCTTGCCATAAGCCTGCTGTAACGTTCCCTGCAGCCACAGATGAGCATGAGCGCTAAACAGATGTTTCTTTATAGGCTTTTGTGCTGTTGCTTGAAGTGCAGCATGACTGCAACAAAACCAACCTGTGACTGTAGCTGAAGCACCTCATGGCTAGACCTGTTAACCTCCATTCTCTTGATTCACATTTTCTTTTTTTTTCTAACATGCGCTTCCCTGAGCAGAACTCACATAAAGCTAAATGCTTTCTAATAATGACTAAAGAACTAGCTCTCATATGTAACAGATCCAGCAGAGACTCGTCATTTGGTCTAATGCTGGCACACTGAGTCAGGCCTGAGCGTGGATATCTTCCTCACTCGCTCAAAGCCTTTCATTCAGCTCCACGCCAGCCAGTTATGTGAGCCAAAGGGAAGATAAATGGGGGCATCATTTTCCAGTGTAATATGACAGAGGTGCTTTCGATGGCTCAGTGAATCCCTTTGACTCTATATTAACCTTGAGATGAGAAAGCAACCCGTCCCCAGTGCGATCCACTGCTTGATCCCCTAATCGCCCAGCCACAGACAGACTGATTTCAGCTAATAGTGTGAAATAGTTGAAGGGTGAGTGCTGGCAGGTTAACATTTTTTGCCTCTTTTCTCTTTTCATAGTTTAAAATAATATGTAATGGGATTTATATTATGAGGAAATATCTCTTCTATTTATTTTTACAATAGACTAGTATTAGCCAGTTAACAAACAAATCACAAGTTTCAGGAATTCCATTTAAACAATAAAACATTTAAACCTTTTTCAGCAGTTTCCCACACTTTTTGCCTAAGTCCTTCAGGTTGGATGAAAAAATTAACCAGTGATTAGTGATGGGAACCAAGGGTCTTTTTTAAATATATATATATATATTTTAAAATACATACGATAATAAAGTAAATAAAGGAAAATTGAATACATCAAAAATAAATAAATAAAAATAATAATGCAATGCAGTACCGTTTCGGAGAAGGGTATTATTTTGTCTGTTTGATCAGCTTTCTGAAACTTGCTGAGTATAAGTAAAGCCTTAAATTAAGCTCTGATGTTGTTACCAGGGGTCTGGTTATTTGTTATTTGCAGTTATAAAATAGGAGAATCTCTTTAAGTTCTTATATGTAATACTGATAAAGCTAAAACAGCGGTCGGTCTGGGGGAAAGCAATGTCGCATCAGGCACGATATATATATCAATAAGCAAATCAAATAACTTTCTGATTGGCCATTTTAAAAGGCATTTAATGTTTCATACACCCAATTCCACCACCCTGATGAAGAGTTTTTGCTACAATTTGACATTAAAGTGTTTTGAGTGACTTTGTTGACATGTCAGTAATTTATATTTGAAACAGTCTGAACAACATACTACAAATTTGGAATACTCTCTTTCAGCGCATTTGTTTAATACTGTTCACCGACGTTGATAGGTATTTACTGAGATCTATTTTCCTCAAGCTCTGGGAACCCCTTGCTCTCAAAGCTCTCGGAGAGCATCATGGGAATTGTAGTTTTTGTATCTAATTGCAATCTCTCCTTTTGGAGGACGTTGGAAGGGAAACCAGAGCTCAACTTATACCAAAATATACCAAAAACTGTCCCACTACCACACACACACACACACACACACACACACACACACACACACACAGAGAGAGAAAAGGTGTTGAGGACCTATAGCGTCTCCAATATTTCATATTTTACTTTCTAATGACGTCACGGGGATGTGAGTCGGAGCAGAACTGGCATGTTGTTAATCAGAGGCGGGAAGGGGGCTGAGGTGGGGGGGCTGTGGGGCAGAGCGAGCGCGCGCGGGCGAGCGAGAGAGAAGGAGAGAGAGAGAGAGAGAGCGCGCGCGGGACTGAGAGCATTGCGCACTCACTCGGTTCTGCGCGCGATGGCAGCGGCGCGCGCCTGAAAGTGGCGTCTTCTCCACCTCGCCCGCCTCACGCGACGCCCGGCAAGGTGTCACCCAGCTGTCTCCTCGACTGGCGCGAAGGCTCGCGCGCTCTCTCGCTCGGACGGCGGGCTGCTTCATGTCGCGCGCTCCCCTCACCTTTGCTTCCCATCCGCGCGACGACGACGACGATGACAGCGGGCACGAGAATGTAGAGATAGTGCGCGCTCGTGCGCTGGCAGGAGACGAGATCATGCTCCCGCTGCTCTCGCACTTCTTCCGCACGGGAGCACGCACTGAGGTCTCGTGAACTTTTTCTCCAAGCTTGAAGGGGGTCAGCTTTGGGCAGATTCTTTCTTTTTTCCCCATTTCTTTCTCTTCCCTCTCCTTTTGCATCCCCACTTTGCCAGCACGCGTCCCTCTCCCCGAACGGCTTAACTAAAAGAGGACGAAGCGCGTCCTTGCTCTCTTCAGCGCTCCTGCGTGGCGCGCGCGCGCGCGCGGATCCCGATCTCTCGCGGATGCGCGAGCGTGGCATGATCGCGCTCCGGCCGTGTGGAGTAAGAGCGCTGAGCTGAAGGTTGAAGAAGAGAGAGAGCGTCCACGTTTGGGGGGTCCAGCGTCGATGGAGGACTGATCTGGAATCCAGAAATATGTGGATAAAACGGTGCATAGCGCGCAGGTAAGACGTTCTATCGTTCTTTGGGCTAAACAACAGACAAACAATGGCTCTTTTCTATCTCTTACAGAACTATGCAGGGTAATTAGTTGAAAACATCTCCGTTGGTCATCTCTTCATGATCTGTTCCCACACACTTGACTAATAAACTCTCTGAGCTTTAAAAAGATTTTCTGCTCTGAACATATTTGGCAGCTCTGTAGGGACACGCATAACGCAATTAAGAAACAAGTTTTTTTGGATAGTATGAATTCACCCGCGCTAGGGGGCGCCAGGCAACCGCGCTGCAATGCGAGGCAACTTTACATCAGTTCTAGCAATTAGGTCGACTACCTGCTGCCTAACACACATATACAGACACACACACACACACACACACACACACACACACACACTCACTCTCTCTCTCTCTCTCTCTCTCACACACACACACATACACACGCGCGTGCACTCACGCACTCACACGCCCACGCACACCCCATGCAATTAACTTCGTGCCCCGTACAGTCCTTTTAAGAGTATTACGTAATCTACTTGGTTCATCAAAAGACAGGGCTATGGAAATGACATTTTAATTATAAGGTTGGAGCTTTATGTGCGCTGCCAGTGGAATGTCATGCTTGAGTGAGGGAGGGTCAACCCCAGTGAAGATGCAGCTCAAGCAGCCCTGTGCAGAGAAATGGAGGTGTATCATCATCAGCAAGGAGAAACATGTTAGGAGTAAACGTGAATATCAGTTTGCCAAAATCTATTCACATGATTGACTTTGGAGAACCTCTGTGTTCTGCAAGTGCAGTGACAGCTCACCCAGCTGTGAGTGTAGAAGAGGCTTGGTTTTAAAATTCCCTCAGCACTCAGACTCAAGAAAGAGGAACGAGCCTCTTAGGTTGTTGTTGCTGTTTAGAGATGTGCAGACAGTGTCCAGCTTGCAGCACTTGTCTGCTCGGGTCAGGTGTGTTGGTAGGATGTGGGCCATCTGAAGGTGGCTGTACTGGGAGAGACTGGCTGACATTCCTAAAAATGAAACAGTAGAAGTTGATGTTCTTTAAACATCTTAAAATATTCTTCACACTCAAACAACTCATTTACAAAAGAGTGCCCATTCCCCAGGTTCTTTAGGGAAGTGGTTCTTCTAAAACATTTCTCCAGTGAACCTTTTCTGGAGGTTATGCAGTCAGGTGGCCACTAGCATTCTTCCACTTTCTAAAACAATCCTAGCTAAATGAACTCAAACTAGTTACATGTTCACCCCGTAGTTCAACTTTGAAGCTTATTGCTTCTGTGATTGCTTCTGTGATCAATAAAAATCCACTTCAAAAACTTATTTTCAGCATAAGCAGATATATTTAAAATTGGGATTGGGCACTTCAAATCATTTCAAATCATTTCTCACTTCAAATCATTTGATTTCATACTAGGAACCATTACACCAGTAGAAAACATGGCTAAAGGCTGTCAGCTTTATAGCTATAGCTAAAGGTCCGTTGACCTGATTTTAGAGACAAATACATGGGATGTATTTTCATGACTCAAGTGTTCAAAACCTAGTGCACTCTGACGGAATGTACTTTGACCTAGAGGCAAAGAAAGCGTATGAAAATTTAAAGAGGAAAAAAAAAGCCTGTTATGTAATATGTATTGAAAGGTAGTTTCTCACCAACAGCACTTAAATGCATGTTCATATCACTGTACCTAAAAACATAAAGCAAATCAGTTTTGGCATCTCAATCATAAAAACATAAAAAAATGCTATGGATAGAAACAGACAGTGGTGAACGGATGGCCTTATGTAGTTCATGGACTCAAAGGTAGGCACCTGTCATTCGTTTTATCAACAAAAGGATCCTCATGTGGTCATAATGGCCTTCACAGCCTTGTCCATAAATCCTGTTTGTCGGAATGAAAGGGGGAAAAAATCCAGCTCGCTGCGTGCAAAGCTTTTTCTCTCTGTGGCACCTTGAGACTTATTCATCAGGATATGAAAGTCAAAATCTGATTCTGAGGAGGTGAACCTCAATGGGACTGCCTGGATAAATAAAGCAAATAAATAATAAAATAGAAAAGCTGTCTCTCAAAGCTTCAGTCCCCAGGAGAACCTTCTGCATAGACTGAGTACTCTCCCATGTTTTACTAATAAAAAAGAAAGGGAAAGGGAAAAAGAAGAAAAAGCCATGGTGGAAATGGACTTTGATAGAGCAGGCTGCGGAGGGTCTTTCTGTTAAAGCTCACTGAACAGAGTTATTACAGGCTTGTAAAATGAACAGCAATACAGGAGAGACCGCCTGCCTGATATTGTCCCACAAAAGGCAGGACAAGCAGGAGAATTTAGACCATTTAGATCCACCTAATGCACTTTGTTTATAGTGAGTTTAAGTATCAGATGTTGCAAAATTATAATTTTAAGGAAGGTCAGTACATTACAGCATTGTCTGTTTAAGATAAAAGAACATGTCCTCTTCTAATCCACTACACCCCCAGGTTAATTAGGGATGTCACCACTGATTATATTAATAATGTGCAGGTGAATTGAGTAGTGAATTTTTATGAAAAAGTCAATACATCTGTTGTCTTCTGACACTGTAAAAGAGAAACTGGGAAACCTGATTTCTTTGTCCATGTTTTGTTTTGGGATAGTAATTAAGTCTGGGAATACACAGTGAAGCATTTTGCCTGGAAGTAGGAGGAGGGCAAGCCAAAGTCTGTGCTTAAAAAAATCAGCTCATGGTTTCTGTATCTTACAACAAACCAGGTGACAGCCACCACCTTAGAAACTAAGGGAACAGGCTGTACCCAACATCCTGACTTTAAAGGACCTACATGAAAGCAGCTAATGCAAGTTAAAGGGCCCATTACAGGGAAACAGAGTTTTTCCGCTTTTTTAAATGTACCATTCACTTATCAGTCAGTATGGTTCGTATTTTGTCGTCATAACGACCATCATATTTAGTTCAGTATATATCAGTACAGCCTACAGTGGCTTGGCCCTGCTCATTCAGGTTATAAGGACTGTTTCAGCATAGATTGCATTTTGAAATGAGATACAATAAAGTGAGGCCCATCAGAATGGAGAGACTTTACATAAGCCTGTGTGAAAGAAACCATGACAAAAAAAGATTGTTTAATCCTAAAGCATAAATGGAGGTCATATAAAAATGACTGCAGATTTTTATAAATACTGTAAATGGACCTCAAATTTAGGAAAATGTAGAATATGAGTTCAGTTTTCTTAAGCTCGCCACACTAATAAAGCTAGACAAAAATGACCCAGTAAATCTGGGTATCTTTATTACAGGAGACTTGTTATGATTTATGAAGCTCTTGGGCAAACCATTCCAGCAAATGTAAGAGTCTGATATGTATCTCTTGTAATGGCAATGCAGAGGCATCTTATTAGCACAAACTTCATGGAGGGTGGTAGTATTACACATCTGTCATTCTGCAGAGCTTTTCTGCTAGTCTCTCTCTCTCTCTCTCTCTCTCTCTCTCTCTCTCTCTGTGATGTAGCCATGTTAGACTGCAGCCGTTCTCCTCTCCTCTCTGATATTTGCTGCACTTGATGATTTGATGTGATAGAAGGACAGTTTGAGTGTGCTCACTCTCAGTTAAAATATGTTACGTAACAAGCCCTCAGGGGTTCGATAAGGCAGAAATGACACTCGGTACAGAAGCTAATGGAGCAGATGACACTAATGCTGAAATATCTTAATCAGAGGAGTCTGACCCGGCATGTCCCAATAAGAGCGCTGCGCTTAATTCCACAAACGAGTGATTGCTGGTTTTTGTTTCCCTTATTCCTAACAAGAAGTATTCATTGGAAAATTTATTACAACAGCAAATATAAAGCACCACTGACTCTTACACGTTTAGGTGGGTGTGTACTTTTTTTCTGGAAGCTCCAGCTGTTGAAGAATGAAAAATTGTCCTGTGAGTTGCATCGTTTCCCTGCGTGGGGGAATGGGGGGGTGATTGGGGGTGGGGGTGGGGGTGGCTGTAAATGTATGGGCTCAGGGGACTTGGCCGGGTTGGTCAGAGAGTGCAAGCGTGGGCGAGTCACAGCAGCAGCTGGGGAGTGCCCTGCGCCTCCCTGTATGGACTCTTTAATAGGGCTGAGGGAGGCTGTACATATACCTGATTCATGTTGGAGCTTTTGTTCGATCAATACTGCTTCTACAAAGCTTCAAATTTATCCGTCACACCACTATACCAACTGAGCCGGCTGCCCTCCAGGGCTTGCTCACACACCCCACCCCACCACCCCCCTTTCATTCTCTCTCTCTCTCTCTCTCTCTCTCTCTCTCTCTCTCTCTCTCCTTACTTACTCTCTCTCCCACATTTTATTTCTCTCCTCTCTCTATCACTCTCTTTCTCTCTCTCTTATTCAGTTTCTCATATAGACATTTTCCTACTTCTTTCACTCTTTCTCTTTTATTTTCTCTCTTTGTCAAGCACACTCTTTTCTTACTGCTCTCTCTGCCACCTCATCTCTCTCTCTTAAAGCCACTCTCTCTCTCTTTCTTCTCTCCTCGGCTCACTCAGAAATAAAGTGGAAAAGATTTTCTAGTGGGATCTTAAGGCTCTCAGCAGACATTTTTTCTTGTGCTTCAGCGGGGCTGGACTTTAATTGGAAAGATGATGTAAAGCAGTGATTATTGTTTATTGTAAGTGGCCTCTGCCGAAGGGAAGTGGACTGGAGGCTTTTAATAGCTTTCTCATTCACTGATCTTGTGTACTGAGCCGTCTGTGTATGTGTGTGTATACGTGTGTGTGTGTATGGGTATGTGCATATTTAGCTGGAGGGGCGTGAACGCAGTTGTGTGAAGGGATTCATTAATGGGTCATTCTGATGCCTGTGGCTGTTGCCTCTTTTATCAGTAAACTTTGTTCAGAGGGAACAAGGATCCCCCCCATCAGCGCTGATGCAATATTACTCTATTCATCCATAACAACAGCTGATCCTAGGCCTTTAGGGCACTGCAGCACTCTGTGCATGTGATTTCTCTCTGTATATGGCTACTAAAGGATGTGTGTGGATGTACACAACCATGAAAGGCAGCATCTGAAAGCCAAGCTATTTATGAAGTACGTGGTGCTTTCCTTTCGAACAACCACAGTGAAATTGTTGTCATGAACATCATGCACATCATTTACATTTACATTTACATGCCAATATCAGTGCCACATATCAACACATTTATCAAATAATCTGATGTCCTATATTTTATTCATTTACTTCACATTCGAAGTAAATTCAATACTTTGTTTCAGTGCCGACATCTGTCTGATGTTCTGTTTCTTCAGTAACAAGGCATCACAGATCACCAGCACAATATACAGCATTAGGGAGGATTAATAAAGTGCATGATGCTTTGTAGATGTGCGGTGAATAAGGAGTGGGCCATCATTTCCTCTATGCTAATGTCCAACCCATGAGTCACTGTTTTGAAATGTCAGATTGATGGGATAAGGTTAGCTTAAACACTAATTAGTCTACAATATATGCATAATGTAACAGAACAGCCTAATTGCTTACTGTGTATGAAACAAACACATACAGTCAGGCCAGACGCTGTCAATATACCTTAAAGAGCTGCACTGACAATTTTATTCGCATACTGGTTTAAAACAGTAAAAGAAAGCAGTATGGATCGAATGTTAAGAGCATATATGGTCTCCAATGTATGTCTAAAGCTTTTAAGATATGGTCTCTGTAATAAGCACTGTTTAGAGCATAGAACATACATACAAAAGCATGTGTAAGGAGATGCACTGTTCTTCAAATGCAAACTTTAAACTAGACCTCTACAATACATTGTATTCTAATTTGAACCGGATCTTTTGCAACTGCCTAAACATAACTGACGTTTGGTGAACTTTATATAAACTTCTGTCTGGAATATGATGTTATGTTGGTTGATTTTTCATAAAAAATTGACACAGTGTGCAGCTTGTACTTTCAGCTGGTACTTTTAAATGATGTCAAAAATAAAAATGGCAACAATGGAGATTTAGTTCAGACAACGAAGAGATTTTAACAACATGCAATGGTTCTGATGGCAAAACCTCTGCGTGTGATGTATTTTTAATTCTACTGGGTTACATAATGCGATGGATACATACATATATATATATATTAGGGGTATCGAATTCATTTCGATCAATTAAATCCATAAAGAATAGCGTATTAATAAATGAATGCTGATTAATCGCATGACTTTTATATTAGTGGACGACATTTTAAAAATCATTAGTTTTGTCCCTCACCCAGCGATTTGAATGAGTGAAACAGGCAGCTCCCCCTGCTCCTCTGGAAAAACACTGCATATGACCATTACTGAACAAGAACACTTTTACTGCAAAACATGTGTGCAAATAATTTTGATTAATTAATTCATTAACGAGAGAGATAAGTAATTAATTAATTTTTGTAATTGCTTGACACCCATTATACATACATATATATATAGTTAGAAACTATAAGATCTAGTTTCTACTTAATATTTAAAGGGAATTTGAATGACATCCTCCCAAGTGTCTTACAATTTCTTTTTTGTGTGATTCCTTATCTATCTATACAATTTAAATTTCTTTGAATATATTTTTTATTTTATTTTCCCAGCATGTCCATTATGTACGATAATAGGACAATTTCACACTTTCAATATAGAACACTTTCAATGTGATCAAAAAACAATGCAATTCTGTATCATTCTTCTGTCGCTAGTTGCTTGCAATGTCAACAAAATATGTATTTTAGTGAATAATATGTCATAGAACATGACCTTTTAAGTGAGATAGTCCTGGAAGCATGTTTTCTTTTTGGTTATCCAGAGAAACATCTTGCATTTGGTCCACCTCATGTATGTTTTGCCACTGCAGTCCTTACTCCCAGCATGCAAACCCCTCACATGACACATCACTGGAAAGCCCCAGATGTCCGCTACAGAATACCATAGGGCTTGATGGGGTATCTCCAAATACTTAAGGAAGATACAGGTGAACAAAATGTCCACTATAAAGGACATAAATGAATCATCCGGGATTCATAATGTGCAGACTGTTTTTGTTTATTTAATATAGAACTAATGTGTTAATGAGGTGCCTGCTTAACTGTGACAAATAACTGTTTTTAATATTGAGCAAATAAGTGATGCTTATCATCTTCTAGCTTTTACTGTGCAGCCTTACTTCACACTTAAATCCCCACAACATTGCACAGTTCAGTGTTTCCCCCTGCCTTTTCTGGACTCACCAGGTCATTTCTGAGCTGAAATCGGTGTCTTGAATTAAGAAAAAGTTGCAACTGTGCAATGTTGCAGCCCTTTATGAAAGTAATGAGGTTTCATATGAAATAATGAGGTTTCATATAAAATAATGAGGTTTGATGGGAACATGGTGGCACTGCACCCTCCTTGGGTGAATACAGGCCTTTTTCTGCTCCACCAGCCAGACGATCTCTGTTTGCTTTTGCATATCAGCAAAGAGTTTAAGCACACATGATCTTTAGTAATTCCAATAAAGCCATAATTGTACATTCAGACTCAAAGTAAATGAGGCTAAATCTGGCAGCATCAGCACTTTCAAATAATAGCTCTCATAGCCAGAGCCAACATTCAGAGCTATAGGCAAAGAGATCTAAATTATGGCACCACAGGCTGTAGAACAATGCCCACATTATTAGCTATGAGTGGTATTCATCGGAAAGGGAAATATTTACCATTACTTTAAAAGGTTTTATGTTCGCAAGATATGAATATAATGGCTGTTTTATCAGTTTTCTTCATCAGAGGACAAAACCTTTAGACTGCAATGCTGCTGCAGTTGATCTGTGCAACATCAAGCTAAAAAGAAATCAAAAGTCCACTATAATATATGTCCAACGTTTAATGAGCGACAATCATAGTCAGACAGCATTTGTTGACTTTTTGTGTTATTGCAAATGAAGCATGAAGCGCGGAGCATGAATTTCACTTAATCAGAATAAGCTTGCTGTTAATTTTCTGTGTAACTTCTGTTGTAGGATGTCTCTTAATAGACTTAATAATGGCCTAGATGTCTGGGGCATCATTTTGTACTCAGTGACATATGAATATAATTTTCAGAAACTGGGCCGTATAGCAAAAATATAGCATGTTACATTTTCCCTATATACTATAAGCATCCAATTCTATATTTAGTTTTTCTCTGAGGTTTGATAAGTTTGGACAAACATAAAAGAAAAAAGTACTGATCCATCAAAACCTATGAGTATTGTGATTTTTGTTCAATGTATCACATGCAGTGCTGCATTAAATCCATCAGCCTAATTATGCTCTGTGTAATGAAAGATGCAGTTGGTCTGTGTTCTTTAAGTGCTGGTGTTATCCAAGCACTTTAGCATAATGTGACATAATTAATATATGATATGTTATATGTATATATGTACCGAATGGTGAATGTCCTTTTTACCCGACTGCCATATCTTACCCTGTTGCTGCCCATTATTTGATTATTTAATTTTATAGGTGGCCAAAAATCAGCAGAAAACATTCCTTTCCAACATGCCTGATGGGTTCTTACTAAATATACTGAACTGATACGCTTGTAAATCAGCATGGCTACCAGATCAGGCAACATTACATACTGGAAAGGAAATTTCATTCATCTATTTGGATGCAGCTATGAAGTTGGCCTATTTATACTTCTCGCGACTGGACAAACGTGCCATTTCTCTCGACAGTACACTAATACAAGCAGGTTTCTCACCATATTTGGGTGAGTCAGTTATATACAGTGAGTCAGTTTCAGTAGGGATTAGAGGTCGACCGATATTGAATTTTACCGATACCGATAGCTAGGTTGGTCTGTACTTGCCGATAACCGATTAATT
>JBBPDE010000015.1:11696219-11710409 GCA_037974605.1 Nannopetersius ansorgii | reverse complement strand
CACACACACACACACACACACACACACACACACACACACACACACACACACACACACACACACACACACAGATGTGCTATCTGGCACAAAGAGTAAGTCCTGTAAGTTGTGATGGGTCAGACTAGTTTGTCCAGCACATTCCACAGAAGCGTGATTGGATTGAGATCTGAGGAATCGTGAAGGCAAAACTCTTGAGGGCAAGAAATTTTTAACTCTTTGTCATGTTCCTCAAATGATTCTAGAACATTTTGCAGCATGCTGCTGACACAGGCCACTGCCAATAGAATTTCTTTGCCTTGTAAGGATGTACCTGCTCTGTAATGTTTTGGTTGGAGGCACATGTCATAGTCACATTCACAAGTCCACTAGAGGTTTCCCAGTAGAACATTGCCCAGAGCATTACACTGCTTCTGCTGGCTTGCCATCTTCTCATAGTGCAATCTAATACCTTCTCTTTGTGGGTACATTTTCAGCAATTTGTTCATTCAGTATCTTGTTGTAGCATCAGACCATATGGGCTAAACTTCACTCCCCTTACTCATGAGTGGGTGCCCATGACCCTGTTACAAGTTCACTGGTTGTCTTTCTTTGGAGTTCTTTTGGCAGAGACTCACCACTGTGTACTGGGACCACCCCACAGAACCTGTAATTTTGGAGATGCTCTGACTGTCATGTAGCTAACACATTTTGGACTTTATTGATGTGACTGTCCTTACACTCATACCCATTCTTCCTGTTTCCAACACATCAAAATTTGTGTCCAGTGGAAGTACAGAATTTTGGGGCAGATTGAAAGCATGCAAGCTGCATTATTCAAAGCTGCCTCGGCTTCATGCTGTAAGTGAACTGACTCTTTGCTGCCATAGTTTCCGCACTGTGGCACTTCACTTTGTTCCATCCCAGAAGTTCAACTTCATGATCATGAATATGTATAAAGAAGTAAGATTAACATAAGGCACATTTTATGCTCCAACTGACTGTGTTTTCGCTCTTAGGAATAATGCTGGATTGACTGCAAGCTTGCAAACAAACAGTGAACGTACCATAAGGGACCTGGGAACATCCTATGTTGTTAATCACTCTCCACTGTGGCTATCTATATTCTGCATAGAGCATGGGCATCCTGCATACATTAGGTTGATTTATTTATGTAATTATTGCTGAGTAATACAGCTGCAAGAAAAATATATATTTCAGGTAATTGACCTCGCAACGCTGAACCTACAAATGTAATAGCAGATGTTGCCAGGATGGGGAAGAAGAACCCTAGAAAATGTTAATGAACCTGAAGAGAAATTGTAGCATCCCTTAAAGTAGTTACAGCCTATTTCATTTCTGGTTTAAAAAGCTATGCTACCAAGCTGGAATCTGTTGTTTATGTAATTAAAACCAGGAACAATATAAACGAAGAGGAGACAGTTCATTAATACATTAATACAAAAATGCTTGTAATGTTCAAAGTGGCAGCTGCTTATTGGGTGAGTCCCACCCCTCAATAACAACAGTCAATTTCTTGTAAACCTGCAAGTGGGAAAAGCCCCACAGATTTTATCAGCAACTTCAAATATGTGTTTTAAACATCACTTTTAGTTCAGGATTAATAGGCCTCTCACCATTTGGAGAAATAAGAGCTTGGTCTTGTACGACTGAAAATAACTGCCTGGGAGCGTTGCCAAGATGGCTACTGAGTGGACAGTCTTTCCCTTAAGGATTTTTTCAAAACTAGGTAGGCTTGAAACAACAACACATTTGCTATCTTGCTAATCACATATATATACATATTCTAATAGTGTGTGAAAATATACCTAAACATTAGGTATTATTGTTGTTCCAAATAGATATAGATATAAGTATTTGAAGCAGGAAAAATGCACTATAAATGGAGGTGTTCTTGTACTAAGACTAGGTTCTCATTAGGTTGAATGGGATTTTTCACAGGATGCTATGAAAAAAGGCATTTGTGGGTGGAGCATGAAAAGATGCTGTTTATTGCTTGGGATCAGTCCTAAACTAATCTATTTCTGAAAGATGTCTGCAAGTGGATTGCCCATCAAGGTGTTACATTCTAAGATCAGAAAAGCCAATTCATCTACGTTTTTCTTAGATGATCTTAAACTCAACATTTTCGGCCATTTACTTTCCCCGTTCTCTCCCTTTCTCCCTCTGTATCTCTCTCCCTCCCACCCTCCCTCCACTTGACCCTCAAATTAGAAATTAAACCCCATTACGGTCACAGGCAGCAGCCGGCATGTGTTTTTTGCATCCGTCTGGGCTCACCTCACCTTATTAACAAGCGGAGGACAGACTGTTGTTAAACCGAATATTCACCTCCAACATCTTTTGCCTAATGTAAACACAGTGGACGCATCCCGACAGGAATTACCCCCTAATGGGATAAATTAGCCAGAGCTGGGTGAGGAATTGCACTGATGCAGCCAGGCAAGGGACTGGGCCCCACAGGATGAGGCCGAGGGGAATTCACGGCCCTTTGTAATGAGCTAGGCGCTCTCAGATAAGTAGCCGACCCAAGGTCCTGACCCACTTCAGTCACCTCAGATACCATAGTCACATTTTAAAATGTAGAGGGAGGGTGAAGGAGAGAGTAAGAGAGAGAGGAGGGATGAAATGAGGTAATCAGGGACCTCACATTATCCATGGAGTACGCAAGTAGAATACAGTAAGAGAACACGTAGCATACAGCAGTTTCATCCAACGAAGCAAAGCTTAGTCCAAGCTGAGGAAAGTAGACGACTTGTATTTTGCAAAGTCTTCAAAGTCTACTTTTTTGCTAGTAATTGTGTGGTTTCATGTGGAGCATAGTCTGGGTTGAAATGACACACATTTGTACAAGCCAAATTTACTTGACTTAAATGTGATGAACAGAACCTATTGGCTAAATTTGGATGGTTGGAAAAAAAGCAATATAATTACTCACACATGGGGTAAAATCCAGCTTCTTTTTATGTAAATGCAGTTACTTACTGCTACTGAGCAGACCTATATTTGCCCTAAAGTCTAACCGCCCATTTCAGTATTAGTCCTCATTGGCTTGGACTTGCCATTTTTCCTCAGGGAATCCCTGTCAGCATCTTAAAAGTAATCCCATTGCTGTGTAAGTACAGTTAAAAAAGAAAACTGTGAACACAAGTGTTGACTTCCAGCAGCCAACCACGCACTCACAAGTAAACATGTAAATAATACAGCACATGTGATTGTTTTGTCGACATTTAGGTGAAAAATGGTGGAAAGAGACATTTCTTGTACAGTCACTGTAAATGTTAACAAGCTATTCATAGAGCAGAGAAATACAAGATTTAAAATCCTTTTTTTTGCCATACTTTAAAATATTTCATATGGACTTTGTGTTGCAGCTACTGCATCAAATATAGCTTTGTTGGTCCACTGCATGTTTCTGGTTGTAACTTGTATAATTTCTCACAGCAACAATAACTCATTATTACACTGACCGACCTTAGTCATTACTTGTGTTTCTGTGAGAATGTGGTGAGTGAATGTGAGTGTGTGCTTGCTAATCCCTCTACATTAGCCTCTGACCGTTGCTGGGCTTGCTGAAGGACAGTACAGATTACAGATATACTTTGATGAAGTAGCTGCACCTCTGAATCAATAGAGCTCCTCTACATTCAGAGAGAGAGTCAAAGACTCTGTGTTTATGCACAACAGCACTAGGCTGAGTTGTTAAAGGGAAGCTTTAGTGCATTTGAAACATGACTTGATGAAAATCATAATAACGTTAACAATCACCCAGACTTTTTCTGAGGCAAATTAAAGTCTTGAGCATCATAATTCACTATATGACTGAATGCTATATATGTGAAATGATTGATTATGTCTAAAACCAATTAACTCAATTTGAAACACGTTACAATTTCAGCAGACAAAATTTGAGGCAAAGTAGCTGATGGAGGCCACTGACACTATGTGAAAACTTACAATACTACATGTTTTATTCCATTTAAACAAATAAAATGGAATAAAACAAGGAGAAGAAAGCAGGTTGAGATACTGCAGGATTAGCTTTGTGTAAAAGGGACTCTTTTATGCAGTGCCACAGCCTTCCACTGCGATTGTGGCCTCTGAATCCTTCAGCGGGTCAAAGCACAAAGAGTACATCAGAGGAGGGAGCGGAGATTGGGCTGCTTATCAGAGTCTTACAAAAAGCATTTCACGACGTCTTTAGTGTCTGACCTTTATGATGTCAAGGGGAAATACAAAATTAATTATTATTAGAGCTCCATTTGCAAGAGTTTAGCGATTCACAAAGCAGAACGAAGCTTGGAGAGAAAGCCAGTGGAGTGTGAAACCACATTTGGAATAAAGGACATGACCATTGCAGAGATTCTTTATGCTCCCGCTAAAGGATCTAACGATATTTTCAGGTCGGATAGTCATTTCCGATAACAAAGTAGACTTCGAAACTTTAATACTGGTTCTCATTCTTTGTATTGCAGGTCCTCTGCCCTGCACATTTGAACTTTCTCTGCTTTAACATGCCCACTTTAACCCAGAAAAAAGGCTTGTTAATTAGCTGATTTGTTGGCTTGTGTGTTTCGAGAGGATGACAAACTATAATCTGCAGACTTGGCTTGGGAAAGCCTTTTGAGAATAAAAGTATTTTAAGTGTAAATGCATGCAGAGCATAAATCACACACCCTGCCAATCCCCTTTATTCTGACAGTGTATACCCAGATGTGTAGTTTTGATCACTGTCAGTGCCTTCAAATGACTGAAATTGAGAGACCCTAAGATGAGACCCAGGGAAACGCCAATAGTTTTCAATTTCAATACACTATTTTGTTATTTTATCAGTAATTTAATACTTTTCAGTTCAATACACCATCACTTCAGTGACAGAAAGTAACACAAAGCAGCCATATTCTTCTTTCTTCAAGGTGATACTGGAGGGTTTGGGACAAGTTTTGGTCAAGGTGGCCCATTTGGACTCATATCTCTCTCTCTCCCTCCTTCCCCCATCTCTTTCTCTTCTCCACTCTCTCTCTCTCTCTCTCTCTCTCTCTCTCTCTCTCTCTCTCTCTCTCTCCCCCTCCCTCTCTCTCTCTCCCTCCCCCTCTCTCTCTCTCTCTCTCTCTCTCTCTCTCTCTCTCTCTCTCTCACTCTTTCTCTCACTCTCTCTCTCACTCTCTACAGTTCCATGGCTGCTTTTAAACCTTCAGGCCTGCTGGGATGCAGAATGTGGATCCTCTTGGCCCTCGTCCACCTTACTATGGATCTGTCGCTGTGTTCTCCAGCTGGACAGGGCCTGCCACTCAAGTTACTGCCTCGATCAGCGCCCCGCATGCGGTCTCGCCCCCTGCCCACCCAGAATGTGCCCATCTCCCAGCACTGGAGGACTCTGGGCATCTTGCAGCGGGGTGTTCCACCTCGTTCTGTCCCATCACCTGGGTACAGAGGAGGAGCAGGATTGTGGGGTTTGGGGTCCAAAGCACGGGCACAGAGGCACAGACGTCACCTTTGTGAGGGGTGCAATTCTAAGTCCAACCCCTCAGAGAGAAAGGATTCACTGGAATTCTTAGAGGGGAATAAAGCCGACATTGTGCGGTATTTGTTGCGTTCGCGGAGGCAGCTGAAATGGGATAGCTATGACAGTTCACAGGAAGGGAGGACCACCACTGTGGCCGGATTTATCGACTGGGGTCCAACAGGGACGGACGAGGGAGCAGAGGATGAGATTAAAGGGGTCCCTAACACCACAGCCACCACAAAAGCCTCCACCACCTCCACCACAACAACTAGTATCACCACCACCACCACACACAGCCCACAGAGGACTTACGCGGTGGTCACCACCGCCCATCCCCGGAGGCTGAGCACCACGCAGCCTACCATTAACCTCGGGATGACTGCCAAGCCACAGAAGCCATTTGGGGACACAGCAGGTAGGAGGCTCACATGTACTAATGCACTGCATTTTACTGTGTTGAAGCTGCTCGATTTGTTGTACATTCACTGATATTAGACTGTTAAGAAAAATAAAAATGAAAATAAAGGTTCCATAAAGGTAGCAGTTCTTGACTTAGATGTATGCTCTGAAGAAAAACAACTACTTTTAATTAGTGTTGAACCTTTAAATGGCGGTTCTTCAAACTGTAACAAAACTAAAACTGGTTCTTCTAAGCACTTTCATTGTTTATAAAACTACAATATTTTAATCACTAAACAAAAAAGATCTCCTTCATACTATTCCATACTGTGATCTTCTTTGTAAACCATGTGTAAAGACCTAAGCATGTCCTTTTTTAGTATCATTAACCAATATTTTTCTGTTTTTTTCCCTATTACATCAAATAACCCTTTAATTTTTATTAATGAAACACTAAATGTCTTTTTTTAATTTTCTAAATAATTTTTCAGTGTTTTTAATGATCAGCAAATGTGAAATTTAAAGAATAGCGAGTTGGATTTGCAGGAGCATGTGACTCTTCCTGTGATTTTTTCTGCTTCAGTATGTCTACAAAAGGTGGCTTCAAAAGTAGACTTCAGATGATATCATCACACATTATATGTTATCATATAATAGAGAAAAGTTTTTTTCTTTATGCATTTTTCTTGGAGAGGAGAAATTCTATGAAAATGCTAATGCAGTCAGTTTGTGTTTTGCTTCACGTGGGAAGATGAACAGTTTTTGGATCTGCGTAGGACAGATGATGATCAGCCTCAGCCTCTCAACTGCTAGAAAGGTTGGAATCTGTTGCACTTTTATAGCAATTGTTAAGCAATTGCGGGGTTTGAGTCACCCATATCCTTGTTTAGTGGTTTTCAACCCCTTGGCTGTAGATTTATGATAGTCGGTTAAGCTGCAGATTCAGTGTCTCTTCAGGAACTCTGCTATCATGAACCATAAAATAAATGAAAGTGGTGTAATGTCACGTGAGCTCAAACACAAGAAATGAATCAGCTGCCATGAATTAAAAGATTGTTTAGAATAAAGAGGTCTGTTTTTGTTGGTCACTGCCCTGCATTTAGCAATGTATATTAATAGCTCATCGGTTTGACCAGGGGGGTATTCCAGAAAGCAGGTTATGCTACATAACCGGGGAAGTTCTGCACTAACTTACCCTTGAACTCACCCGGTTATGTAGCATAACCTGCTTTCTGGAATACCCCCCTGATCTGCAAATTAATATAAAGGTTCTTACAAAAACAAATCATGTTAATGCTATATGATGTTAATGCCTACAAAAACAAATCATGAATCCTGTTAATGATATATTGCACATAACTAATGTATACCCAGTATTTAAACTCCTGCTTCCCTTAAATTTTTAATATTCCCTGATAGTAGTTTTTGTACTTAATGTTCATTTACCCCAATGAACCTGATGGTATCCTAATGTGCAATACTTGTACAAACTAACATTGGACAATGCAGTATATCATGACATACATAATGTTTTATTCATACATGAGAAGGTAGATCTTGTCATAGGTACACCTACACAGCAATAAAAGTACCATCCATTTAGCAGAAACCACGCATGGGATATGAATATGCACATTAAAGTGGAGTGTGTAAAAAAGGATGTAAATTGATACTGTAAATCCATCAAGAGCAGAAAAATGTTTGAAAATGATCACAGCTGTTCAACATTTACAACAAGGCATCCATATATCAATGTATTTCTTTTCTGTAATGTAAAAAGCATAATTTCCTATTTTCCATTTTTTTAGGTTACTCGACCATTTTCTAACACTTCTTTGTCTTTTAGAATTAAACAGGCAGTTTTGATTATAGTGCTTCAAAGACTGATAGATAAAAATTATTTTATGTATGTGACTGGCGTTTCTCTAATGTGTCTTATTCAAAAGCAGTCTGGATTGAAGCAGTCTTTATGGCAGCCATATGAATGGGCAGGACTAAACTGCAGTACAATAGAGAAATATTTGTAAATGTGTTGGTTTTCATTAGACATGGCACGATACCACTTTTTTATGTCTATTGAAAATTTGGAAATCTGCTGATATGATATAAATCCGATATTTGCTGAGTCTTTTTTAAAACAGAAAACAAAAAATAATGATTTCAAAAAATGTCCGGATCCATTTTATATACCTTCACTCAAACTTACTTTTACTTAGCAGGGGGCTGGACTCAGTCCGTGATATGCCCTCACCAACATGGAGGATTTGCTTTAAATGATCTTAAATCTAATCTCGCAAGATTAAATGTAATCTCACACTCTAAATGTGAAACACTTTTGGGCGAAGTGTCCCAATACATTCGGCTTTTTCTTCTTTGAGTCTGAAGTTACTCCAAACTGCTGACATGTTGGCAACAGAAACTCTTATCATGTGATGCATTTTCTCACGTCGCAAATCACGGTATGCATGCTGTAATTATTTTCCATAATTGTTAATGGATCACATTACATTTTTTATTCCTTCCTGCTTTCCAATCCAGTAATTTAGGTCAGAATCAGGCCGATACCGATAAAGAATATCGGATCGGCGCATCTCTAGTTTTCATTTCATTTTCATTGCCAGGGTGGATATGTATACTCACTAATTCACCTGATTTACATGCATTTAAAAACCGGAGCTCGTGGCTGCAAACCACACACACAGAAAGAGCCCTGGTTGCCCAGACAGGAATGCTATGAGGTGACATCATGACATAACAAAATCAATTATTTTAAAAAAGATGGCATTTATTTTAAAAAGAGGGTTGTGTGCCCATATAATGCACATGCTATATTAAAAATGTGAGGTTTTATTTTTTTAGATTTAATGGGCCATGTATATCAGATTACTGAATGTACTGTATATACAATAATGCACAGGCTATGGAACTCATATTAAATACTCACCCATTGGCACAGTTGGTTATTAGGTCTAAACAATAGCTGACATTGTCTTGCTAAATTTGGATACTTGTGCAGTCCAGACCTCGGAATGTAGCATTTCTGCAACAAGCAGCATAATTAGCAGCTAAATTAATTTGACTGGTCTGAATGTGTTTTAATATGCGAATGTATTTCATCTAGATCATGCATGATTGTCTTTATAGTCTGTAATGTGTCATATAAACACAAGGGTAATGTTAAAAAAAAAGAAACAAACATGACGATGGAATAATTTGGAATTAAGAGCTCTGTAATACTACATTTTATTTTTCATCAATAAAAAAGTGACAAGAACAGCTGATGCCAGCTGAATTTTAAACCCTTTCTGCACCTTGTGTCCATTTCCATTAATTCAGTTATAAAGAACTCAAACGATTAGATTAAATTAGATTCAATTTTATTGTCATTACACATGTACAAGTACAAGGCAACAAAATGCAGTGAATCAGGAAATTAAAGGACAGTGAATCAAGAAATAGCCTCAAAAAGTACACCGAATCTGGAAGCGACGTGAAAGACTCCAAATCAGGAAGTCTAAGCATGCATTGTTAGCCCTGATCCATGGGCCTCATGTTACACATGCACCAAGAAAGAAGTTAAAACCACCTGTCTATTATTAAATGTAGTCTTATATCTCTTGTTGGATTTTAGATTTGTCTCAGACTGTGTATGGGCCTGCTGCATTTGTATGACTTATTCATATATGGGAAGAAAGCACGTCCTGCCTTGAGGGACACTATAATTATCCACTTCAGAACAGAAGCTGAGTTTTCCTGATGGAACAAAATACCCGTCAAGGTGATTTCCGCCTCCTTCCACATTCAGCGGGCGTTCCGGGCTAATCTAGCCTTGCACAAATGGCTGTGCCAATATCAAACCAGATTTGACACAGAAGTGTAGAAAACTAAGTGAGGTTCACCATGAATGCTAACGATGTGTTAGCACTGCAGAAATTTTGGATCTGTTGTATTATATTGGTCATGTATCAGAGCTACTCATTTAAGTGCAGCACACCAACATGCTTTACAGTCTTTTGCCCCCACTAATGGAAATAATAATTTTAATTTTGTCATATAAATGTTCCACACTAAATATATCAGCTCTACAGGCTGATGCATTATGAGATGGAGATAACCTCTTAACACAATGGAGCTAATGGAGGACTATCACATAGTCAATTAAACAGCTAATGCAATTATGCTTTTTTGAGTTATAACTTTGCACTGATGTGTTCAAGTGAATGCACACTGATTAACCACCCTTGATGCTTATTGAAGAGACTTCAGTAGCATGAAAAGCTTTTTGAAATTGTTGTGCTATGTTCAAAGCCAAGCAGCTTTTGTAGAAATTGCCCTCCATTACCGAACTGAGGTTTCTAAAGTATGTCTTTCTTAGTTTCATGAGTTCTGTCTTCATTTAATTGGTCCATACCATACCATGCACTTGTTTTATTTATTTATTTATTTTTTTATCAAAGCATATAATGCAGTATTTTCACTCTCTGCATTTAACCTATTCACCAAGTGAAGCAGTGGGCAGCCAGGAACACAGCACCCGGGGAGCAGTGTGTGAGGTCAGCACCCTACTCAGGGTACCTCTGAGGTGCCTAGCGGTCTCAGGAATCGAACCCGCAACTTCCTGATCACAGGAATTTACACCCATTTACACTAAACTTTTAAAGAGGACTACTAGTTTTAGCTAGAACTACTTTTTAGACACAAAACAGACTGAAATATATACATTCCTTAAAGAAACAAGCCTTTATGAGTATTTTGAAGAATTTGGTAAGTAAGTGATATAGAAAATGATATAGAAAAGGCAAAACGGGAGAGGACAAAAATGGCAATTATTAATTTTTTCCATAAACAAAGACATTGTAGAGCACCGACAACCCTTTTGGATTCCTCTGTTGAACTACTTTTTTAGAGCACAACAATATATATTAATATACTTTTAACAACAAATAAATCTATTTTTTTCCTTTTACTATAAACAGAGATTTAGTATTTAATTTTAGGGAGAAGCATTTTAATTATGTATATAATAGCAATTAACCCTTAAAAGTTAAGTAAAGGTATTGTTACAGAACACATTACATACAAATTTAGATTGCATTCTTTATTGACATTTGTTTCTATGTCAATTAATGATAAAACTTTTCATCAGAGGAACATTTTCAAATAATATATCCTCTTATGAACACAAATGTAGAATCAGTTGTGACAGAATTTCTTGTGTGAATAGTGAATTTAAAACAGCAGCCTTTGTTATCGCTAGCACCAGCTTCAAAGGGTTAAATGATCATTTCAGAGAGAGTGTGTCTGTGATGTGCACCCTCACAGACTAAAGCTTTTAACTTTTTATTGTAGAAATAGCCGATAATGGAACAGGCTACAGCGCAGGCTGCAATGCTGATTCTAGCAATTTCACTAGGGACCTCACAAAGACACTTGCAGACGTTGTCATATAATCATCATTGAAGGCCACTTGGAAATTACAAACATCCTCATCCTGCTGAACTCTGCATGTTTTTGTGTCTCTGTGGCCTCAGTGGCATTGTGACTGTGTGCAGTATGAGCCTTTTCCCCCTAAGGACACCATCTGCCAAATGATGGCACAGGAATATTTCATGTTTGATCTGAATGTTTGATTCCGAGACGTGACAACCTTGACTGGGTGACGTTCTCGGTACAGCATGAGTTGCGCTTTACCGTGATCCAGCATGACTCAGCTGTTTCCTGTATGTGTGCGTGGGTAAGTGTGGGAATAGCTGTACAGCAGTGACTGTGTGAGACTGGCCGTGTGTGTGTGTGTCTGTATAAACGTTTGACTTATAGCTCAGGAATTCTCAGATTCGGCTGTCTTTAATGGCTGAGCTACTGCTGTGGATCTTTCCAGATGGAGGTGTCAGGCTGTGATGATTTAAAGCTCACACATTCCTGCTGCTCTTCACCTCAAGCTTATTATAACACCTCTGGGCATGCTGTCTAATCGGTAACACTTAGTAGAAGGGTATCTACAGAGGGACTTCATGACACAAGCATAAGCATTGAATAACATTTTAAAAGCAGTATTTCTGAACAGTTGTATGTCAGGTTTTGCAAGATGTCATGAGATTATGAGATAAGTAAATGATGTTGCACTGACATAAAGGCACTATTAAAGTAAAGTAAAGTAAAGTAAAGTAAAGTGGCCCCTTAAAGTTGTGCATGAACACGTCACAGCACAGCACACAGTGTGAACAATGAGAACTTTTTTCTCTGCATTTACTCATTCACCAAGCCACCAACGAGGGCCTTTTGGGGAGCAGAATGTGGGGACGGCACCTTGCTCAAGGGTACCTCGTGGTGTCCACTTGCAGTGTTGGGATTTATTCCATCAGTGTAATGAATGTAATGAATAAATAACAGTATGGATGGTGACAGCCTAGTGGTTAGGATACTTGGCTCTGGCCCAAGTGGTCATGGGTTCGAATCCTACCTTCAACATACCACCACTGGGTGCCTGGGCAAGAGACCCCTAACCCAAGTTGCACCAAGGAGACTGTCCCCTATAGTTAGGGAATGGAAGTCTCTTTGGATAAAAGTGCCTGTTAAATGTTGTAATTGTACATAACACTGTTATGAGGGATAGTTCCACATTAGTGTAGTAAAAATGTTTATGGAAATTGCTTCATTTTGAAGGTGACAAAATGCTTCATACATGGTGTTCATAATAGACCTCAATGGCAATGCTACTGTTTAACAGTGTTATGAATAGAACATAAAACATAATGTGTAATCTTGCAAGCAAGTTCTTATGCATGTGCAATGAAGTCTCCATGTTGATGGCTTTCGAATAAAGTGATAACGTTCTTTGTAAGGAGCAAATTGCACACATATATCTGAATTGTGCTTAAAAATGAATGGTAATATTAAAGATTGGATGTGATTCATGAGTCACACTAAAGTCTTTACAAAATCTGGTGAAATTATGTTTTGACATCTTGATGACTCCCGAGGGTGATATGCTAGTCCTAATGAAGAGTGCCCTGTAGCAGGATGAGAATTATGATAATTACTGTGGCTCTTGTAAAATCCTTTACACAGTTCACTTAAAATTATCGTTCAAAGTACAAATCTTGTTCTAACAGCCAGGATGTAGCTCTGGTGGATCAAAACACTGAAAGAAGAGCTTCAGAGTGTCTTTAACCCAGAATTGTTTCTTTGTCTTCAGTCCAAATCTTCTCGACACCTTGTATCTCCTCATGGGAAGTTTTCTAAGAGAGAGAAACAGATGCTCTTAGTGTTAAAAGATGTTTAGTGTTTTAGTTATAGTTATATATGTAGTTATTTAGTTATTAGTTATTCTGTGTGTCATGAAGTATTCATAAATTATAATGGGCAGATGTGATAAATGTTTAACATTTTTGTTTAACAGATATTAGATTTTGTTATATACAGGGATACATATACAGGGATCTAATGTAGCTTAAAAATAAAAATCACTGTTGTTCATGCATTCATGTTCAAGTCCATGTAAAAGAGATGGAGCCCTCAACTCAGAAATGTTCAGAAGCATGTCCGTTTCACTATAGGTGCCCTCGAGGGACATTTCATTCTGCTACTGTGATTCGATATATTATGTGAGAAAGAGCCTCTTTAAAAGGTGCCAGGCCTGTAGGGCAGGTCATTTTTGCAGGAATGTAGTGTATAACTCATATGGCTTCATGGACTTGCAGGGCACCATAGAAAAAGGAAAAATGAAGAAGCTGCATGCAGGGCAACTTCATTATCTGTGAAGGTAATACAATCACAGTCACTTCAGCAAGAGCCTGACCACCTCACTCTCTCACAGAAAGTTCTCTGTACAGTGGTTATGTTAAACAGTGCTGCCTTTGACATTGGAAGGGGGGAAGCATTTAGAATAATTGCCTTTGATTCTCCATTTTTTTCCCTTTCTCTGTTTTCCCCCTTCTGTATGCCTCTCTCTCTCTTTCATTCTTCCCCTGTAAGTGTTTTGGATTGCCATAGCTCAGTGGAAATCAACTGAGATTGACACTTTGACATCAACGTTAATTGGCAATTGCGAAGCATCAGTGGGTGCAATAAGAGGCTTCCCCTGGCCAGGTGGAGAGTGTAGGAGGGTGGAATAGAAAGAGTACAAAGAAGGAGTGGAGGCGGATGGAGAGAGAGAGAGAGAGAGAGGGTGAGAGAGAGAGAGAGAGAGAGAGAGAGCGAGAGAGAGAGAGAGAGAGAGAGAGAGTGAGAGAGAGAGAGAGAGTGCGAGAGAGAGAGAGAGAGAGAGAGGGCGAGAGAGAGAGAGAGAG
>JBBPDE010000015.1:11668285-11681542 GCA_037974605.1 Nannopetersius ansorgii | reverse complement strand
AATCAAGATTAAGATTTTATCATCATTCAGTTTGATCTGACTATTGGAGTGTGATTTTTTACAAATACACTGATGTACATGAAACACAAGACAATAGTGAAATAAAGACATTGTGTTGTAAGATGTACCATACTTTTTATTTTTTTTCACATATTTATTTTCATTTTGAACTTTATTTTGTCAAAAAAAATGCATGACTAGTATAACAACCCAAAATCTATTCATTTGAATCATTACCTTTATATTTATGTCATGATGAATTGAAGCCTTTGAATTGAATTAAACTCACACCTCTGTTATTTAGGTTAAATACATTAGGACATTTACTTCTCCTTATGTAGCTTTGCCAAACTAATTGAAATTGCATAAACTACAAACAAGAAGAGTGCATAAACAGCAGAGGTGTAATTGATAATATTCTGCCTGTGAACTTCTTTTGGCCTCTTCCCGCACTGATTTTGCGTCGGTGCCAAGTAAAGTTTTTGTGCCAGGTGCCATTAGGTTATTGAGTGCATTATTACTTCTAAAGCAACACCTTGAGAAAAAGATCTCCGCAGAAGCCCCTATTATTCGGCAGCACCTCCCTCGCACTAATGCGCAGGCCGATTATGCCAAGCCACTGGCAGATTGCCGTGTTTAGGACCTCCATCTCTGCTTCATTATTCATGGAGCCGATGGTGCTATCTCTCCCGCCCGCCCAAGCTTATCAGCCCAAGCAGAACGTGGAGGGCCCGGGTTTGCGTGGGCGATTTTGCATTCTTAAATCAAACCTGTGCAATCGTCAGAGCCCGCAGGGTCCAGTTTCCTCCATAGCCAAGAGTGTGTGGAGGTTAAAGTATTTAAGCGGTCAAAACAGCGCCTAGGGATTAGCTCTGAGTTTTCTCACAGAGAGCGTGCTAAGGCCTGTGTTGTTGCACCTCTTGCCTGTCAGCTGCACTGATGTCTGATTGGCCCTCGAAGAGGAAATGTCACAGGAGCTAACCTGAGATACAGCACATGTGGGTCATTGTAATGACATTCTTTCTCCTGTTTGGCATGTTTTTGCTCTGGCTATTCATGAATTGCTTTTGAGTGATGTCAGAGTATCAGACTGGGTTTGTCTTCCAGCTCAATGTGTCTGAAGATATGAAAAGCAGGGTGGACAATATGGCAAAAGTGTAACAGCGATGTATTTCAAGACACATGATGTGCATTACAATATTTCTTTTTTTCAGATAGACAGGAAAATGTGACGGTGATGATGAAAGTAAATTCAAACTGCAATATTTGGGGTTTAATCCTAACCTTTTATTTTTCAGTGTGGTTATTGCATTTGTTTTGATATATTAAAAAGGATTGAAAATGGACAACAAAGCTGAAAATTGACATATTTACATTACACATACTACAATTTGAGAAGGCACGCATATAATTAGGAGTACACTTTACTCTTCAGTTGTATTATATTGTTTCTCTAATGAACTAAATTAATATTATTGAATTTATAGAAATCATTGTTTTCACTGAATACTGTTTTGAATGTACACACTGGTTCAGATTTAAACAGAAAAGAAAGCTCTGTTTTATATGCATATGTGTAAATATGTGTGTATGAATGTGTGTGTATGTTTGCAGAAAAATGCTATATTTAAGTTTGTTGTCAACATATTTTCCTTTAGTAAAGAAACAAAACATATAATTTGACTGGGGTTTTCAAACCATATATTAGACAAGAGTATAGGTTAATTATAGTAGAAACAGTAGAACAGTAATAGCTGTAGCTTAGCAGTATTCCTTGCTTGCTTGAAATTGTTCATTTTGACTGAACATTGTGTTTTGTGTTTTTTTTTCTTGGCAGGTCTGGCAGTACATCAGATCATCACTATCACTGTTTCCCTCATAATGGTCATCGCAGCCTTGATAACAACACTAGTCCTTAAAAACTGGTAGGAAAGATTCTTTTCTAGCATAAATGTGATGTTAGCGTCAAAAGTGTCTCTCTCTGTGTCTGTCCCTTAGTCTGTATCTCTCTCTCTCCGTGTGCCTCAGTCTGTCTTTCCCTTTATAGAAACCAAACACTTCCTAACCGTCAAAGTGACTTTGCTTCTTTAGATCCCTACCTGCACTTTGACTGTACCAGTCTGTCTGTAGAGCTGTTAGTGTTTTTGCATCTTCCTCCCCTATACATGTTAAGTGTGAGACAGACACAGGGGATCAAGGTATGATTTTATGTTGGCTTTGTGAATTTGGTGCGTGTTTTTGTAGCTGTGCGCAGTCGGGAAATGGCCGCCACACTAGCCACCAGAGGAAGATCAACCAGCAGGAAGAGAGCTGTCAGAACTTAACCGATTTCACGCCGGCCCGCGTGCCCAGCAAGGTTGACATCTTCACCGCCTACAACGACAGTTTACAGTGCTCGCACGAGTGTGTGCGCACCGCCGTGCCAGTCTACACTGATGAGATGATCCAACACACACCCATCTACAAGACCACATACAATGGGAACAGGTGAGAACCTCAGTGAAAAAAGGACAATACTGTTTCCTATATTTAATTTGGTTGCTGTCAAAACAGAACCTCACAATTTGACAAGAAAAAATGTCTCAAGTTTTAATATAATTTCAGATAAGTTTTGGAATATTTCAATTAGTCATTTTTAAATGTATTTACTATGTGCCTACTATAAAATAAACAGCAATTAGAAAGCACAAATTAAAATACATTTAAAAACTAAAAAACATGTCATTTGTTTATGTACATTTCTTTACATAGAAAGTAAATGTTACATTAATTTTGCTATTAGAATTGATTTTAAGGCTGCCTCTTTTTAAGTTTAAACTTGTTTTTAGAGTGATTGTTCACATAATTGACATATGAACAACAATGCCACTGACACAGTTTTGGATGTAACTGTATCTACGTTGACAGCTATTGTGTTAATTCAATAATTGTATGGGTACAATATTTTATTCATGTTGAAATAGTGTACACGTTTGAATGAAGCAAAATCAGTGTATCAGTTGTTTTATTAGACACATGCTCACAAAGTCTCTTTTGACTGTTTGAGAAATATTTCCTAGTACTTGCCTCAACAAATGTGTTAAATCCTACAGACTGAACCAAAAGAAAACATTCAAAGCTCTGTACAGCCCCATAACTCTTAAGAAGAAATTTTCACTTCAAAGTAGCATTCACATTCGCCCTGTGAGCTACTCTAACAAACCATATTTTTCACTCTGCCCCGGTAAATTGAGAGCACATTTGTCAGAATGAGAATGTGGTGTTTTTCTTCTCATGGTAAACTCCAACCACAGTATGAATAAGAAATTCATTGCTGGTAGCTGAACTCATTTTTCTTATCTGGTCAAGACAACAATGATGTAGGATGCAGAAATACAGCAATTTATGTTCTATTTCACAGAGCCCTTCAAACAGTGCTATGCTAAAAAAAAAAACTAAGCAAAACAAGACTTCAGACAGCACCAGCGGAATGTTTATGCTACGAGAAAAAAATAAATGATCATTAATGAATACTTGAAGAAATATTAGCAGTTCACCAATTAAGACTGCTTAATCTACATGCAATTACTAATATGATTCATCAAAAGATCCTATAAAGACATTTTGAAACACTGCCTTCAGTTTTACTTGACATGCATGACATTATGAAGTACAAGTATATGTGCATTAGTGAAATCCTGCTGGTGTGGGTTTCCACAAATAAATGTTTTTGTTACTTTTATGTAATTTTAATGTATGTTTAAAATCTTTTTTACTGCCATACATTATGCAGTACTGTTATGATTACATGGGCACCGGGACCATTATACACTTTAATTTTTTTAACCGCCCCCCCCACCATTCCCCCCAGTCCAGAATCCCCCACCCAAGTTTCAAGATGTCAGCTTGAAACTGACGCATGACTGAATATTCTCAAATATTTCAATCCAACCAAAGTGATTCATGTCAAGACAAGTAAAAGTCCATGAAACTTACAAAGTAAGTCTGAGGAAGCAAAGGAGGTCAGATTGTTGCTTTGAATGTGGTGGATTTGACATTGGTGTGTTCAGTTAAATGTTCTGAGGTTGTCAATCCCTTTGCCAGCTTTGACAGGCTGTGCCTTCCTTCCAGCTTACAGCCAGTGTAGATCTGTCAGAAACACTCTGGACAGGTTCTCTAAAAGTTCAGCTCACTTGGTGCCATATATTTGTGCAAAGAGCAGAATCTGAAAAAAGGGATGAAGACAGAAAAAAGTACCACATGTCACTTGACAAATCTCATTTCAGAGGTTTTTGTACATCTTGCTCCACTCACAGTTCTGAGTCCCTCAGACCTGAACGCCCCTGTTTGGTGGGTGGCTTCATTTCATTTTGAGGTGAGGGGAGTTGACACAGTGCCAGTTTTATGGTCTCCCAGAAATCCTACTCAGATGCTGCCTCACTCCCCAAGCAGTCCTGTAATTCTTAGCAAATATTTGAAAATGGAAGGATATTAGGTTGTTCCATTCTTTCCTCCTCCTGTTCTGAATGAACAGTTGAGTATGATTCACAGAATGTTTTACGATTTGCTGTAAGGTATATAATCTTATATAGCAACCTCCAATTAAGAGCTTTTTATTCAAATTACATGAAGAGAATTAAGAGATGAAAATCTACCACTTTGATGGTGATGATATTTAATAGACCTTATTCAGGGAGTCAGTGACTCTAATTGTGAAACTAAATATATTATATTTCTGGTCAGAAATTTGAAAAAATACAGCACAGAAATGTGTGTTAGACTTTGCATCTAAGTACAAAAACAAGCAATTCTGAAAGTGTTACAGCACAAGTATATTTTAGTGACATGACTATAATATATAAAGCACCAGAGAAAAAAGAGACCACTGCAATAAAAAGAGACAATCATTCCATGTCAGTGACTGTTAAATTTCTTCACAAGCACTTCATTCTGCTATATGAGGTACTGATTAGGTGATCACCTGAATCAAATCTTATTTAAAGAGGAAATGTATAAAAAAACACTGCTGTAATCAATACTCTCCTCTTACAATGTGACCATCTAGAGTACGTCATATTGCAATTTTATTTAAGAGTGAAGATTTGTTTTCTTTGAATTATTCAAGTTCTGTAAACACTGCATCATTCCTCTTGTTTTGATGTTTTGCCATTTCTGTTAAAATAATCCTTTAAAGAACAATATTTTTGTTTGGAAATAAGGAGAAATATTGTCAGCAGTTCTTAAAATCTAAGCCAAAGCTGTTCAGTTTAGTACCTGCTCCTATAAAAGATAAAACCTGAGAAAGTGAACATTTTTGTTATTCTTTTCTAGTACTATGTATATACTTGTGACAGGAAAGGTACTGAAGATGCCTTGAACGTTTCACCCCAGTGATATGAGGGGTGCCACCCCAGTGATGGTGATGCCTCAGTGACCTTTTGTGTCTGAGCATAAGACAAGCTCAGTTATGCTCAAGCTTCCTCTGAAACACCACCCACTGACCCATGTTGCAGCCACAATAACTAAGACAGATAAGGAAAGACAGAAGATATTTCTGCAAATGGTTTAAAATATCAATAAATTGTTCAAAGTAGAGCCCATTCTATTCTCAGAGTCTTTTTGGATGCAGCTGTGGATAGAGTTTCAGACCATTATGTCAGTAAGACATCCTGGAAAATTAAGAAGTGGGACATTATAAGTTAATAGTATAAAATACTGCAATTAATGAAAATGTTAGCATTTCTGGCATCTATGACCATAGGTTACACTTCAAGTGCAGAGCACAGCCGCCAGAATCATTACATTGTTCAACTGTATGGATCAGAAACTATAATTGCATGTTAGCCCATTTTGTCTTTTCAAGAAATTATATTGCTTTCAGTCTAATGGTTTGTGTGTGTGTATGACACTGAATAAAGGTAAAAAGGGCCCAGTTTTCCAGGCCCAGATTAAGTCTAAATCTAGACTAAAGGTGATTTTCAACGGTGAATCATCACTGGTTGTGCAATTTACTTAAAGACTAGGCTTAATCCGTGTCCAGGAAACCAACCCAAATCCATGCTGTATAAATGACCCCATCTGATGAACTGTAATAAGCACTGGCAGCAAAGAAACGTATTAAAGAATGAAAGAATGGAACATGGAGAGGTTTTGTATCTCTGCAGGACCTTATTAGCTGCCATGTTTGTGTTTCTTCCAGACCGTCACCAACTGAAAGGCAGCTAATCCCTGTGGCCTTTGTGTCTGAGAAATGGTTTGAGATCTCCTGCTGAGGGCCTTTTACTACCTGTGGGTTGCTGCAACTTCCACAGTTTGGACCCCGGTACGTTCAATTTCTCAGATGTTTCACTATTCCACACAAACACAACAAGGTAGCCCTGCAGGCCACTGCCTGCCACTGACTCATGCTACTTTAAAGGAGAGAACATGCATTTTGTTCATTTCTCATGCTGCATATTGTCAGAAAATGTAGAGTATTTCTGTTTATACTGTAAGGCAACACAAATAGACCAGTATTCACTGATTTCTTGTTTATTGGTAGCTGTGCGTGTGCGATGCTTGCACTAATGAGATGACATTTTGTGGATCTTTCAGTTCATGGCAAACTGATGCACAAAAGCAGCCCAACTAATGGTTGTTTGCTTGCAATGTTACGTTCTAATTTGAACTTTTTCCTCATTACAGGAATCCATTGGAAAATATGCTGTTCACTCGAATAGGAAAAACCAACACGAGACTAATCAAAGGCAAAACAAAACAAAGAACCAAGAAATTGGAGAAGGAGGAGCAGAAAACGAACGTGCGGCTTTTGTACAAGTGGTGGATCTCCCTGGACACGGAGCGAAGATGTTTATTTTTCTAAGCTGATCGGAGAGAGAGCAGTGCTATGGTTGCCACTCCAGATTATTTTCCATAGACCTCTGGTCATTTAGACGACGATTCAGTATACTTAGAGTTAATATATTATATACATATATTACTGTGTGTGGATGTTGTTGGAGAAGATCACCGCTGCAGACATTTTTGGCAAGGTGGTTTATTTTTTGTTTTTGTTTTTTTGTTTCTGATGGGCTGCTTTCGGTGAAAGGGGGGTGAACAGACTTTCCAGAACTATGTGCCAATAACGCCAATATGTGCCACTTTATGTACAGATGGGATGCGTCTGAAAGTTGAAAACTACAGACATCATGATGAGTCATTTCTGTGACGGTATTCTATATCAACCCATCCTTTTTTTGTATAGAAAGTACGAATATGTATTTGAAATATGTTTTGAAATAGTTGATGAGAAAAAAAAATGTGTTGCAGACATCCAAAAATATTTATAAGGAGCACTATTTGGTTAGATAAAAGAAATGACAATGAAACTGACAAAATCCCTTTTTCCCGACTTTTGAGTTTGACGTATTGTTATTAGGCCCTGTTTTAAATGGAATAGTCTTCTCTATTTTTGTACAAAGAGGTTACTCACACAGCCACTCAGTTCCACTGCACCTGAACTCTTGGGACTGTTATACTTCCCATCCGAGATTCAGCTAGGAGGCAACACTGTTGTTGTTTTTTTTTTGGCTTCAAATTCAAGTGATTCATCCACTAAGTTACTCTTTTTTCTTCATTTGCCCAAGCCATGCCTCAACTAATTTTGTCCGAGTCTTTGAATTGCTGCTGGATAAGAAAGGACAGTTGCTTAGCCACAGTCATTCGGATCTCCAGTGAAGTTCTTTTGTACGGATCAATGCTGTCGAAGAGCCTCAGTCAAAGCCTCATGTTTTTAACAGCGGTACGCAATACATTTTGATTGTTTGTGCATCAAAGTGAAACAAACAAACAGACAAAAAAGACAAATTGTTTTTTTTTTTGTTTTTTTTACTAAAATTAACAATGTACAGCTATTAGTATTCTAGGGCTTAGGATCAAACACTAAATACTCTGATTTATTTTTGTGCCAAGTCACTGTTCAGTGCCAAGTTGATTATTTGTTATGGTTATTTTTGAACACTCGTATGTACCATGTATATTATTTATTCGGCTTCTGAAATATAAGAATATATGTGAACAAACACAGGAGTTTGACCTGATGTGATACTAAAGTCTTTTTGTTGTTTAACTCAGAATTGTAAGGGTACTATGAACATGATAGAAATATGCTCTGGCTTTATTTCATTTTTTCTTTGTTTTTAACCTTTCACAACTTTTTTCTTATTCACATTATATAGCTGTTGGATGTTGAAACAAAACCATCTCCATATTTATTTCAGTTTGCATTGTATCTTTTAATTCGGAAAATATCAGCTGCCTTTTATATTGTGTGGGAAATTAACGAAGAAAGGATCCATAGAAATGTTGCAAAATTACCAAAATGTTTTCCTTCTCTAAAAACAGGATTCTTTTGGGGGATTTTTTTTTTGTCAAAGGTGGAGAGGTTTTGTTACAACAATGATCAGCAAAGCTGAATTAAAGGAATTAGTTTCTATCAGAAATTCTGAAAATTGTCTAGAATTAATCGAATTCTGGGCACCAAATTAATAATTTCTGAAAACAGTGAAATGCCCAATGGAGTACTGGACACTGTGTGTGTGAATGTGTGTGGGTATGTGTGTTGGGGGAGGGGTGCGCAGTGATGTGCATGGTTGACATCAACTCAAAAAAATATGAGGCCAAAGAGTCATAGCCGTTTAGGTCATTTTATTGAAAAGAAAGTATCCAAAACCAAATCCAACACTGATCACCTTTGTGTCCAAACAAAACAACAACATCTTATTATCACAGAATAACAAAACAACCTGCATTCTAAATTTGTTTACAATTTATGAGCTAAGCCATCCATGGGATAAAGTTGAAATGACATTCATATGCTCTTTATGCTCTTATTACTTCAGTCCAAAATGTGACAGAATGCCTTTCAGTATACACTGGTGGATGATTATCATATATCAGACTATAGTTATTGCCACTGAGTGCTGATACTGTGATCCAGATACCATGTTAGAACTTTTGTGGGAAATTCTCCACAAACTTACAATTCCATTCTTAGGGCCTGGATGCACTGATGCACTGACGCACAGATACAATATCAGTCTTTTGTTTAGAGTCCTTTTCATGTGGTTGATGTAATTTATTTATTTGACCGGCACAACCCAGATAAGCATTAGTACAGAACGCACAAGTAATATGCGTTGAGCATTTAGCTAAGGCCACTCTGCAGCCCCATGCAACATGTAAAACAGTATGAGCAATGGTTTTTATGATTGACCAGTCCATGCTCCGCCCACAAATGTGTTTGTTGGACAGGCTTAACAGAATGCAGACTAAAATTAAGTTCTACCGAAAATTAAAGCACATACGTTTTTGTTATGAAAAGCATGTTAATTAAATTTGCTAGCTAGTTCTAGTTGGACAATAAAAAAATGGGGGGAAAATGATAGCATTTGCCACTATAAGTCAGTTTGATTAAATTATTAAAACAAACTGGTCTGTCATAAAAGTGTGACCTAACATTTTACAAACACAAAGTAGATCTAGTTCAGTTTTCTATGCTGTAAAAATGGTATTTTAACTGAATCTAAATATATAGAGAGAAACTTTTTTCCACATTTAGCATTCTGTGAAGCTCATCCACAGTTACTATGAATTATGCACTTGTAGGAGGGGCTTGGAAATGTCAATCCAACACAAGATGCACAGCAATAATTAATGTATTTGTGATGGAAGTGTCGTCCTGATGATGTTTCTTGGCATGGTAGTTTTGCATGTTGCTGTGATGGAAACAACTAAAGTATTTGTCAGCCCCTGTTTAATCCTAATACACAAACTTTCTTCCACCTACGTCTGGCTAAGACATAATATGACGGACAATCAATGCTAGATTGTGAGGTCAGACCAAAATCTAGCTGGGCCTTCCTGTTATATCCATACTAAACCTCAGCAAAAGCATACATTAATGTACACCCGTCTTGTATCACATCCATTTTAGAAGCTCCACTGACCATACAGGTGCTGTTTGTGGTCTGTAATTGTACACTAAAAAGTGTACCGATAGGGTGAGTGGGGCTGATAAAATGTGTAGAAACAAGGTTAGTGTACCCAAGGATGTGTGGCTTGTTCGGTTATGTTACAATACTGCCAATAATATCTCTGATTTCTGACATTGGGTGGGGTGGGCTGGGACGGGATGGTAATTGTTTTTGTCATTTCCTGAAACTTATAAGTCATAAATGATATGATCAGACAAAAATAATATACTCTAGAGTGAAACAGACCAAATCTTTCAACGGCCTTCCCCAAAACCAGAGTCCATGTGGAAAGAATTGCTTCATCACTGTATTATATAAACATGTACATGCATTTTATATATACTGATATTCATCTGTGTTCTTTCGTAAGTTATTTGCCTGTTTTGGACAAAGGATTGTGTGAAGAAATGCGTTTTTGTTTACAAGGCATGACCACAAAGGTTCTACCACTGAACAAAAACAACTGTGCCGACATCTACCCTGCTCTCCGTGGTGCCACGAAAAACGTGATACAGATATTTCAGTTGACAGTGCAATACCTGAATGCAGGCCTACTGAGACATTACTCTCATTAAGGGTGGCAGTGGCTCTTCTGCTAAGGAGGGCAAACGTGGCTAATTTGCATAGGCTGACGAAAGTGTTGGGTAATGTCATGCGTTTACAGTAGCAGTTTATCGCTGTCGCACTGAAACCTCATATCTCTGGAATGGAAATTTTATAGGAGTTGGAAGAAATGTCCCTAAAGTACATTAATGTGCTGACATTCATTCCTGGCATTTTGGAACATTACTATTGCCCCACTCCTCATGTGATGTTCCCTGCTCCTCATGTGATGAAGAACAGCAGTGTTTAAAAAAAACTGAATATCTGAGTTACAAGCTTTGATACAACAAAGTTGTCTGTCATTACCTGGACAGTTTTGCCGAGGCCAGCCACTTCTGTGCAGTGTTACTTGTTAGAACCTCCACTGTGCATGTGCAGCAATTAATGATTAAAAGACATAAGCATTCCACACTCTGAAATATTTAAAGGAGCCTGAGTGTGAAGTGGAAAAGGTTGTTTTCAGTTTGAACCCAGAGCAAGTGCTACAACTTACATGATCATTGTGAAAGAACAGACAGTTATACAGAAAGATAGCAGGCTCAAAGAACTTGCCCATCATTCCACCATGAATCATGTGATTTTATGATTTAAGACAGCGCCTAAATGGACGACAACACTGCCAAGTAGATCCGCTTTCATGCAGTCAGTTTGTATTCTGCTAACTGGTGGTGGCTAGCTGCCAGTGCCAAGGCCTTCCCTCTGGTTAGATTGCAGTAGATTGCAGGATGCTTGATATTTCACTGGGGCGACAGGCTTGAGAAAAGGCCTTGTATTGAGTTTGAATTAAAAAAAAAAAAAGATGAAGAAGGAAAATAATCCTAATAAGCACTGTTTGTTTCTTTCTCTCCCCTGGACAAAGTCATGCCCCCAGCACCATTCCTTAGACAACTCAATAAACAAAGTGTCAATTAAGGAGCATTAAAAGCAGGCAGACATGTGGCCCATGTCGCTCTGATCACTGTGGGTAGAGAAGATTGTTTTGGGCCACCTGCCTCGGCCTGGCTCTCATGAGCACGTCTCCAGCTCCCATTCAGGTTCAAATGGTTTGAATGAGATTTTGCTTACAGCTGTCTGCTGCGTAGAACCTCTTTCATGCTTCTTATTGATCTGTCCATGAATATGCTCTGCATAGCTACTGTTGTGGGGTTGGACAAGGTTTACAGAAGAATCCCATTCAGCCTAATGAGATATTTTGTTTCTTAAAGTGATTGCAGAGGAAATTACTCTACTGTTCTTCTTAAGTTCACAGTGGAACCAGAGTATGAATGGAACCAGATGTCCACCTTCCTCACAGGACCCCCGCACAAAATTGTTTCAAAAAATAAAGTTGGAAGTGCCAGAACTGTTGCACCATTAGTAACCACCTAGGAACATCATAGTGACCACCTACTAACAACCACAGTTACCATAGCAATTACGCGATGACTCACATTTTCTCACTGAAATGCAATCTAGCTCTATAAAATGTAAACTTTTTTGCATTGTTTTAGAGGTGTTAATATTGAGTTTTCAGTTTAAAACATTACATTACCAAGATAGAGAATGTTTTTGATTCTAATAAACCAGGCTGGTCAGAAACAACAATTTGCTATCATTCTAGTGTTACCATGATTACATGGCAAAAATATACACAGTTCACCCAGTTATCCTGACAATATGTCCCTTCAAATGCATTCAAGGTAAAGAGCGTTTGAAATATAACAAGTCATGGCACAGTTAGGTCGCAAGGCAATTTTATTCTGAAAAGTTTGTACAACCTAACGACAGTGGTTTACACAGGTGTATCACTGTAATGCATTCAAGTAAAACCATCTTTTTTTTTTATTGTTAATGCAATGTTATTGTTAATGCATTTTTTTCTACATCTCTGAATCCATGTATTGAACATTTGTATGTTTCTGCCATCTGCTCATGATGCTGTACATAAATATCATGAACCTGCACAGATTATTATGCCATGTTGCCATAAGAAGCTTTTATGAAATTCTCTGTTGTTGCTGGATGTATTTGATCCCATTACATAGACGTATGCCCTACAATGCATACAATGTTGCTGAATCTTACATTCAGTTGCCATCTACTCCAATCACAATGCCTTTAAAAGTGTCCGTTCATTGACCTATACGATTCCCTCCTAAAGCACAGCCACCCAAATAAATCCCTACACATTCAACTAGAATGGACTCACAGCCTAAAACCTGGAATCAGAGGTTACAACCAATTCCTTTCCATTCAGACATTCAGGTACTGGACATATGTTTTTCTGAGGCTCAAGGAATGAAGTCTTTTGCCATTTCTTCTGATTGTTTTCATGAGGCGTGTATGTCAGTAGGGTTCCTGTAATGCTATACAAAACCAACCAGACCCAGTCTTCTTGTTGCCATAAAACTGAACAAAAAAATTGTACTTTGTGAATTTTTTTTATATTTGTGCTTACTATATCAATGAGTACCTCTTTCCTTTTGTACAAGTTCTATAAATATAGTACATAAAACAATATGCTGAAAAAAAACACACACAGATGCTATCAGTCTCTGTGTCAACTCAGTATGGTGTACTATTATTTTATGTCTTTGAGTCTCTCGCTCTCTCTCCCTCCCTCTCTCTCTCTCTCTCTCTCTCTCTCTCTCTCTCTCTCTCTCTCTCTCTCTCTCTCTCTCTC
>JBBPDE010000015.1:11633244-11645114 GCA_037974605.1 Nannopetersius ansorgii | reverse complement strand
AATTCAGGACTGCCCTGGGTTCGTGAATAACTCTCTCTCCATTTGGCAAATGTTTTCTTTTTTATAATAAAAGCTTATATTTTTGAGCGAAGAACACTTTGTCTGTTTGATGATTCTCACCGCCACGACAGAACCAAAACACATGTTTCTTTTTTTGTGATTTCCTATCTATTTGGGCAAAATAAAATACCTTACAATTTAGATTTCATTTCATTTCCCCAGCACGTCCACTGTAGAGGACAACAGTGTGAAAATAGAACTGAATTTAGAAAATGAAAAAAGTGATTTTAACCCAAGAACACATTAAATTGGACCAAAACAATAAAATTCTGTATCAAGGACATACATGAATGGGCCAGGTCTCAGGAGGTAAATGCCACTAATCTTAATTACTACCTCGTGTTATGAATTATGACACTACATGAATTGCTAAACCATGTTTTGAAATACTACACTGAGCGCTGAACTACCAGACTCATGTTTCTTTTATATTGTGATAAAAGAGCCAATTCTACATTCTGAAACACCCTGATATGTTTTACTTTTCCAACTTTAAAGACCTCTAAATTGGTGTCTGAGTCAATGTTAGGTAATATAGGGTTAATTATACAGTCTCCTATATGTACTGTCTGTAAGTGTACTGTCTGTAAGTGGCAGTGTAGAGTATTTAAACAGTGACCTTAGCCTGAATGTCAAAGTCCCCGTTTTCTCCGGAAATTCATGGCTGATGTTGTGACCCTTTTTAATTTGCTGTGGAAACGGTTCCAGCTAGAGGCTGCCATTTGACGTCAAGGAGAAACTGGCCCAGAGTGATCTGTTTGTCAAAGACTAAGTGACATTTTTGTGCAGTAAGCAGTTCTTTGAGAACAAGTGTCAGCAGGTTTGTATAAGTAATGCTTCTATATAATATTTTAAAAGACTTTTTTCCCTTAAACTTTAAAAATTTCTCTTCTTCTCTCATACTCAAAAAATAATATTTTAGTGTGCTACTATAGCAATAGTAATGATAATAATAATAATAATAATAATAATAATAATAATAATAATAATAATAATAGAAGCAGCACAACATCTACTACAAATAATAATAACAGAAACACGGTAATAACAATAATAGAAAAATAACATCGAAAATAATAGAAAAAATAACATCATAATATTAACGTGAAATGATCTAAATAACAAGTATACAAACAATATGAAGTACAAATAAAACAAAATAAAGGATTATACGAGAAAAACAAATGAAAAGATAATTAAAAGGCACATTAACTTTTTTCCCACACATAATGATAATGACAGAATGAGCTGAGAGTGCTACTTACTACTAGCAGGTATTCCACCGGAGTCTTGCCCAACAGAAAAGCAATATCCATACCCCAACCTTTCTGGTCAAGTGATGCATCTGACATCCAGCTTTACACCATGTGAGTCTCCACTAGCCCCCCAAATGCACTCCTGCTGCCAGACAGTCCATCTTGCTTATTAAATCCCAGAAACACAGTGCTGTACGCTTCTGAACTGCTTCAAATCATGCTCGCCAAGCCGGTGAGTAATTGGTGACAAGTTCATACATGGGCCATTGTTTTTGATGCTGCGTCTGGATATTGAGTAGAAAAAATCTGGTAGGCGGAGGTCAACCTTGATCACCTGTGCTGGGGAATGGATTCTGCATGAAGCCACTGCCCACTGGCACTGTGCTACTTTACATCCTCAACTAAAAGCTAATTGACTCAAGTGGAAACTCGGCAAAGAGACAAGAACAAAAGAAAGCACTCTAGATGGCTGTCAGATTAATTAAGTTGTTTTCTTTGTCAGCTTATGATCCACTCATAAAAATGTCAAGTGGGCAGAGATTCCTTCATAAGTGTAGATCATTCCTTACTTCAAGCAAGTTTTATCTCTTGTTTTAATGGAAACCATAATTAATGAACGCTTTACTTAAAGCTATAGTTGGCACCATCACACCTAGAGGCCAAACGTACATAAATTATACATCAAACAGAGATGAGCAGCTCCAGCAGAAGTACATGGGATCCCTTACCCAGGTAAAGCTAAATAGAATTCATCAAGTGTCATTCAACCCCACAGTGAGGCTTATGAAGCTGCCACCTCGGGCAGACGGCTAAGGCAGGAGGCTGGAGCTGTCTGAGCCTAGAACTGGAGTACAGAGCGTGTGATGATCAATCTCCCCACTATTGACTGTCTAAGCTGGGAAAGGGGCTTGGCGCTTGAAGCACTCGCTCTTAAAAAGGCTGAAAAATGATAGCGAGAGATCAGGAGAATTTTAAGCAGGCAGATTTTTCAAAGGAAAAAAGTGATGCACTGGACATGATATCCCATGTTTAAAGAGCCTCTGTAAATGTAACATAACTATACCCATTAGTGCAGCCAAAAAGATCGCAGACCGTGCTCCATGGTTCACAGAGCAAGGAAGAGTATATTTAAGTAGACATTAATTAATGTCTAGTGAATGCTTTTAGTTAAAGATTGCAGTGATCTTCTTTAAAAGTAGCACAGCCCATGTAAAAGTTCACGTTAGGGCTAATGCAAAACAGTGCTATCCATGTGTATGTTAACAAATGCCCTACATGCATCCCCTCTAGACACTTCAGACTGTAGTCTACTGTGCTGTAGACTGTATATACTTACAAGATAAGCCATGAGGCAATACAATGAAGCATAAAACCTTGGTCTGAGTCCAAGGTTTATAACATTCCATGATAAAAGCAGAGGAGAATCATAGGAGAGAAGAAACAAAAATCTATACACCTAAATAAACCAAAAATGAAAAAGACAATTCAACTGTGAAACAAGGCCGGGAAAACAAAAACCCCAAGCCTCGTCAAAACAGAAAGCAGTGGTACAAATACAGACATGAGACACTTGTGATGACGGGCAGGTCAAATAATAAAGCAGCAGGACAGGGAAGCAGACATAAACCAAATAAAAGAATATTATACAAACCTTATATAAAAGCACATCAGGAATATTTCATTGTGAAATGTGTTGCTCCTTATATACATTCTTAAAAATACAGGGTTACTCCAAGCAATACCAGAACCACTTCTGGTTATCCAAACAACCTTTCAAGGGAGGATATTATTGTAATATTATTATAAAACTGCTTCTGCACTATTCTGGTGATTATTAGTCTAGATAGTTGGTTTTGTCTTGCATCATTCTTTTATCTGCTCCTTGTTCATATTTCCCATGTGCTTGTGACCATGTGCTTTGGTTATTGCTGTGGTTCCTTGTCTCTGCACTAGCCCCGCCTCCTTGTTAGTGTCAGCACCTGTGTATAGTTTGTTACTCCTTCTTTTCCCTAGTGAATCTAGTCTTGTCTCATGAATAAGTACCTCCATGTCTCAGTGTGTCCTTTTCTGATGTAATGTTCTTTACTGTATGCTTCAACCTAGTCAGCATTTTCTATGATTATGCTATAGAATGTTTTTTAATCTTTTGTTTCCTTCAAAGTCAAAGTCAAAGTGAACTACAAGTATACAGGGAAACGAAATGGCGAGAGCTCTGGATCAGCAGTATATATACAAATACTTATAAGAAATAGATTTAGAGTAAATAGATTTAGAGTAAAAAAAAATAGAAATAATATACAGACAAGACTAAACATTGTGCAGGACAAACAGTGCAATCAGACAGTATATATCTATGGTATGTGCAAATGGTTAACCTATATAAATATACTATACATATACAGTAAAGATCTGAGTTGCCAGAACATATTTGAGTAGCAGAATGTTCTGCAGATAAGAAAATATGGAATGAGTCAAAGTGCCAGTGCGCAAATACCAGAGGTGTGTATGTGTTTTTCAGTCTTTTGTTCTATGTGCAGAAAAACAGTCCTTGTGAAAGTGGCTGTGCATGTGTGTGTTAAGATGAACAGGCTGTTGGGGTTGAGGAGGGGTAGAGTTAGAGTTAGCGTGCTGTTAAGAAGCCTGACAGCCTGGGGATAAAAACTGTCCCGCAGCCTGGTAGACCTGGCTCTGATGCTGCAGAATCTCCTCTTGGATGGCAGGAGGGAGAAAAGTCTGTGTGAGGGGTGAGAGGGGCCCTGCGCAATGTCGCAGGCCCTGCGAACACTGCGCTTGTGAAATGTGTCCGGGAGTGAGGGGAGAGGCACCCAATAATGTTCTCTGCTGTGTTTACTTCGAGCAAGTTAAGTAAATTGTAAATTGTAATTGTAAAGTCGAGCATTGCAATTGCATATATTAATATTCTTGGTTCAAAGTATAAACCTGTTACAAAACTATGAAAATATTTATTTAGCATTCAAACAATGCACAATATAAAATACAATTTGAAGAAAGTCTTTGTGGATGCACCCCCTCTAGAAAATGTGCCCCTTAGGCACACATGTTGACTCTAATCCAATCTAGCAGGTTGTGGTTGTTGATTGCGTAATCACTATTTTGGTCGCATTGAATTTTTTTTTGCCATTTTCGGCCGAATATTTTCGGTGGCCAAATATTCGGTGCATCCCTGATAATAATTAATATAAAATAATTATGACCAAATATAAAATTTGAATCTGTAAACTTAAATGCCAGAATTTGGTTTACACCGAAAAAGTATTCTGATCGAAAGAGTTCACAAAGTGAAGGGCGTCTACAGACCATCACTCAAATGATGCATGATATAGTATAGGACTATGTGAGCTTTTCATTCACTTTCGTCTCCTTTACCTCTATTGCACTTTGATATGTGTTTCTCAGTCTCATTCCATGCTTTTGTATTTTCCAAGAAGAAAGAAATGAGAAAGAAAAAAAAAACAGTGCTAATCCCCCGTCTGCCATGTCCCTTATTTCAGCAGTGGCAATCATGGTTATGGAGCATAAATTGCACCCATTCCTGTTGTATGGTTGAGCTTGGCTACTGCTGATGCATTGTGGCAGCTCTGTGCACAGTTCTGGGTACGCATAAACTCAGTCCTCACAGTGGCGAGCTAATCAGCCTAAATGAGAAGATATGAGCTGGCAAATGTACACGTTATCCCTCTGCAGCAACACGAATGCCAAAGTACCAAAGAATGCTGGTTGCATGTTGTGTTTGAATCACAGAGACTCATACATGCAATGTCTGGGGCCTCATCATGCAGTTAGTCTGAGAGCTGTCCAACTGAAGACTCTCTCAATAACGTCTGAGATTCTAGCGCTGTAAACCACCCCAGACAACGATGCACTGCTGTATAGGCTATTTGCAATAGCAGGTATGTGCCGGTGTTTAGATCAACCCACAAATACTCATTTATCCCCTTTACATCCAAGTTTACGCTGACAGACCCCTTCCTCTTTGAGATATCTTCTACGTTATGGATGCGAGAGCGTACGGTCTCAATGCTAGGATCAAAGGCAGGGTGAAGGGTGATGTGGAGACAGATTTAAATGCTAATATATGCTACAGGAGGATCAACTGATAAAACTGCCTCGATGCCTCTTCAAAGCAAGCACTCTAACCTTTGATGGATGTTACCCTGGCACTACTGATAACAAATAAATGACAGTTAAGGACTAAATGAACCTAACACTGTACCCACAGGAGCAGGAGTGTACAGAATAAAGTATGCTTTTTTTTGCCAGTGACTTTATACTATGATGATATGCCAAGAGAGCTAAGACTATAGAAAGTAACATTTGTTTCTCACCAGAAAGTCCTCAAAAGACTGCTTATCCTTAACCAGGGTCATGGCCCTATCCCATTGGTCATATGGCAAATGGTGGAGAAACATTATAGATGTGTTGCCAGCCCATCGCAACCAATCACACATTGGACACACTCACACTAGGGGCAATCTGACATCTCCATCTTGTTTGGTATGCATGTTTTTAAACTGTGAGAGGAAACCAAAGTACCTGGTGAAGATCCATATATACAAGAGTGCAGAAGCTCCACACAGGGTGGGCTCTCAGCTGCCTTGGCTGGGAACTGAAGCCACAACCTTCTTGCTGTGAAGGCAACAGCACTACCCACAGCACCACTGTGACACACTGTGGTTTGACACTGAAAGCAGTGTTTAGAACTTTCAGGCTTTTTTTTCTTTCTTTTTTTTTACTGAAATTGCTGTTGATTTTATTTTAAGCTTTTGAGCTTTCAAGTACCTAAATGACAAATGTTAAAAAACAAACAAACAAACAAAAAACACCACAAAAACTCCACCTCTAGAGGAAAAGTTTTTCTTCTGTTTTTATTTATTTATTTATCCATCTATTTTTTGTTTTGTTTTAGTAGAGGACGGGAACAGTCAGACTCTGTCAGTCTAAAGCACTGCTAACAAAATATATCACAGATTCAACTACAAAGGGCAAGGCTTTTGTTCCTGAGTGTAATTATTCATCAGCACTCTTTCAGAGTGAATTCATTCATCCGGCAGTGGTATAAGAGACTGCCACAAAAAACATCTGCTATGGCTTTTTTTTACATTCCCAGTCCAAAACATGAACACATTGGGTGATTACATTTCTCTTAGTAAAAAAAAAAAAAGCAGCACTAAGAGCCAACAAAAACATTTGCAATAGGGGACTGACAAAACTGTGGCTCAAAACAAATGCCCATTGTTCTATTAATATCAGTATGCACAAGATTATTGGATGGTTTTGCTGCCCTACAGGCACAGCCCTGCAGGGATCATAGAGACGAAGACTGAATATGAACTAACTGCCTTCTGATATCTGTACACTATATGTACTGTAAAACAGCCTAGCACAGGATGCTCAGTGGGGCCCAAAAGTCTGAGACCACATTGATTTGTTTTTCATTTAAACCTGGAAATAAACAGAAAGTGAACACATTTAAAAAGTAAAATGAAAAATGCAAAAAAATCTTTTTAGATGTTGCACTATTTATATTTTGCACTATACTTTGAAGTGGCCATGCTAAGGACAAAAAGGCCAATTTGAATAAATGCATGACAGAAAATTAGACAAGAACAAAAACAACTCAACAATAATAATACCAGGAATGATAATAGATAATAAAGTGATCTTAGACTTTTGGATATTGTCACTGTTGAATCAAAACATTAACAAGCATTAAATTAGAGATTCTTTTCATTCTCTTAAATACTAGCACTTTGGATGTGCAAACTTCTTAGGGTAACCTGAAAAAAATACACACACGTGCAGCCCCTCGTGGCCTAAGGAAATGACAGTGAAAATTACGCTAAACCTGCAAATAGAGAAATCATAAGGTCTGGTGGGGGCCAACAAGGGCGATTATGTCATTGAGTTTTCTGCCAGATGCAACTAACACTTTTGGAATGACTGAATTCACATCCCAGTGAGATTAATAACCATGACTCACACTGTAAATGTCACCATCGGACATAGATGCACCCAGTCCTGCATGTTTCTCTAAGTTCTGCTGTGGAATGACAGCAAACTGTCATGTCATAAAGCTGTTAGCAGTGACACTGAGGCAAATCCTTTGATATCCCGCGGCCTGCCGTAACCCTCTCTCGGCATCAAAAGCCCTCGTCATTTGAGGATTGGTTCTTTAGATGTGCAAATGCACAGTATAGGGTGAACATCACATGCTTATGTTTGTTTCAATGAGTCAGCCATTATGCTAACTTCCTGCTTAGCCTCAGTAGGGATGCTTCTCTGCTGCAGCATTGAACAAGCCTCTCGCAAGAACTAGACCATGAATAATGCAATTCATCGCTTGTAAACCCACTGCTTGATTTCCTCCCGACACCTGTTGCCTTGTGCGGAACGAATTCATGTTTGCTTCTAGCACAGTTAATATTTGCTTGAACTATCACTCTTTTTGTTAATACAACCAGCAGTGCACTACTTAAATGCTTATTACTTAAAGTTGCTTTGGTTTTGTCTGAGGTAACTATAAGTTCTTTGATGTTCAAAAACTACAGAACATCACTACATGTTATTGCTAAAAAAGCATTAACTAAAAAATCCCCAAAATCCCATTCAGCATAATGAGAAATAGCTGAGCTCAGTTTCTGGCCAAACAAATACATTTTTCAAATTGGATTTTTATAGTGGTCTAATAGAGTGACCACAAAAAGCAAGTTTCCCGTTTAAAATGTTTCAGTACTATGCAATACATGATGCTGTTGTAATTAATCAAACCTCCCAGCTGTTGCCAATTTTCTAATCCTAACCTTATTTCAAAAGGATCAAAAGGAAAATGATTTGTGAGGAAAAAAAATAGCCCAACTTTGTCAAATTTGTTTGACTTTGCAACGGTTTATATGAAAGGACATATATTGTGCGTGGTCAGTTGTGAAGTGAAGTGAAAGTGAACAATCTGTCATACGTGAACACACCACAGCATGCAGTGTGAACAGCATGAAATTCTTTCTCTGCATTTAACCCATTCACCAAGGGAAGCAGCGGAACACAGCGCCCCGGGAGCAGTGTGTGGGGATGGTACCTTGCTCAAGGAATCTTGGGACTCAAATCCACAACTTCCTGATCGCAGGGTGAATGCCCCAACCACTAGGTTACCAGCAGCCTAGTAAATCACAAAAACTGAGATGATTTATCACGAAAAGGGCCTTAGGTTCTACCTCGGCCTGCCACACTAAAAACAAACAAACAAAAACAGGAACATCAGATTTTATATCTGACTTGTTCTACATTTTTGATGATCTAACACTTAATCTGAGCTGGTAGCAAGGACACAAGGTGACTATCCACTGACAGGCTGCCAGACCTTCAAGGAGAGCTGGAGTGATCTGTGCTCTATTTGTACTAACCTCTTCCTGAGTCTCTCCACTCAGAAATAAAACAGTAATGTGACATTATTCTGTCCCCAGGTGCTCCCCCTGCTCCGCAACTGGGAAAGCGTCCAGAGCTGCAGGCTATTCTCCTCCAGGGACTCCGATCCTAAAGCGAGTGGGGGAGTGGAACAGATAGAGTGGTAATAGACTAGCCTACTTCTTTCCTCTCCAGCGTATGACTCCGGAGGTTTGGATTGAAGTAGAGATCAGTTCAGCTGCTCTCTTCACTCTCAGCTTTGCAACAAGAGAAGGCGATATACCTCAAAAAACTGCGATGATGTGTGCTCCACAGCTAAAAATACAGGGCTTAGTAGAAACTAATGTCAAGCTCTTAGGTGTGCCCACGCTGACTGTGCATTGACAAATACGGTGTCTCAATTGCCTTCATCACCACTTGATTTGCACATGAATAAAATGCATCAACACTATTATAAGTGAATTTAAGTGAACTGAACAACAAAACTGTCAGTGCAAAAAATAAACACAAAGACAATTCATAAAGACATAAGCTACACATTTGAATGCATTTTTGAATATAAGCTCAGGTAAATGGGTGACACCTATCCCCCTTAAGAACAGTAGGATAATAAATGTATAAACCTATATTCTAGTAACAGGAAATGAACTGGAGCTTAACACTCAAGTTGTTCTGGAACAAAAAATAGAAAAAGGGACATCTTGACCCACCTCCTTGAAATTTTTGCATCAGTTTGATATAGCTCTGTTGAACTGCAAAACTCACATTTTCTTTTAAAAACTAACATGAAAATGGCAGCTAGTCAGTGAAAATCCAGTGAATGAGTTTATGTTCCTTATAATGTAAATGTAACTAAATCATTATGGCAACACAGTAAATGGGGTAATTTCCCTATTGTTTGAAGTCCTTCTTACCTTGACCTGAGATTATATAAGGAGAAAAAATTGCAGATGAGAGGTGGTATATTTCCCTGGGGACCTAACACATTGTACCTTCCTACATCACATGAACATTGAATTTTCTCAAAGGATTTGACAGGGGGTTGTGTTACTAAAGGGTAAAGTTGAACTGGTATAGCATCATACTATGCATCATACTGGTATTAATAGGCCTTGGTAAAGTCATTCTTTACAAAGAAGGTGGAAAACATCCACTGTCAAATTGAGTAACAGTATATGCCCTAGAAGTAATTTGTTTGGGAAAACAACCCCAAAATCATCTCAGGGTTACTGTTCGTTTTCTTTAGCGTTGCAATTAAGATGCTTTCAATATGAAGAAAACAAACTACTGATTCTGACTCTGAATCTTTGATTGAATCTTCAAACACAGCTAAATGACATGATTCACTGACTGTCTCAGGTTTTATATGGACTCAACATTATAGTCCGCGTAATGCGTTTTGAAATCTTAATCACAGAAGTTGGTGAAATGCCCAGAACAACATGAAACATTCGGGTTAAATTAGCTTCCATTAGCCTTGGCATTTAGGTGATTTGAATATATGAAGATGCCGGTCATTAGTTTGGAAGCTCACGATCCATCTACCAGCCTGAGTTAATTATTTGTTGATGGAATGCTCCTTAAAGGCAAACATAACTTCCATAACTGCATGGATTTCTGGCCATCTCGAATTCTGTAAAGACTCAATATTATAGTGAGTGACAAGCTTTCCGAAACCTTGGAATCATTATGAAAGTTCCCGCAATCTGACGCAGTCCCCAATGGATTGTGGTGGCAGCTGCTATGAGGAGCTTCCTTGGATGCTTGAAAGCAAAAATGACAGGCTCTGGTGTAATGAGAGGGGTGACAGAAATGCTTGGATGCAGATCTCAGCTGTTGAAGGCGTCTCAGCCTTGGTGATCCTGTCTCCAAACTAAAGGGATTGGGGAGGGGGTTGGGGGTGGGGGGGTGGCGGTGGAGTCAGGCGATTCAAAGCACCACTCATCTGCATATTGATTGGGAACTTCATCAGGCATCACTAATGAGAGAACGGCTATGTCTTTCTAAGATGATAACAGTGATTACGATGAAGCCTGTAGTCTTGGTTAATATTCAGCCTTCTGCATCAGCGTTTTGCTGTGCCTTTCAATTAACATTTCACACACACACACACACACACACACACACACACACACACACACACACACACACACACTCCCTGCCAATCGACATTCTGGTTGTTTATCAGAAGAAACCCTCCAGATATGGCTGATTGTGCTGTAATTGCATTGATATGTCAGAAGTGTCTATAAACATTTTAAATGCCATTGCCAATCAGTTTGTAAATCGTGTTCTACATCTTGCCATACTTAAGATTTCTGCAGGTGCATGTAAATGTATTCCTGTTGGGCTTTGTAACTGATGTGGCGGATGTTTATATGCGAAGATATCCATAAAAGAACAGCATTTGAAACGTTTTCAATGAAAATTAACCTCATGTTTTAAAACACTCTAGACTCCACAGCAATCTCTGCTGGCTGCTCTGCACATCATTGTAACAGCATCAGATAAAATCTTTGCCGGTAAATGTGAATAAAAACCCAAGTGCCATCATACAATTAATAATTAAATTATCATACCATTATCAATATACTTACAATGTCAAAAGCCCTCGATAAGTCTTTCTTTATATACAAAGAAGGTGAAAGAATCTGCGAACAGTCACCCTGATCACTTTCCAGACTTGTCCGTGAAGTAATTTCTTTAGGGAAGCAACCCTAAAAACATCTCAGTGTTATTGTTAACCTCCATTAGCGTTTGTATTTATGTGGTTTGAACATGAAGTAAACATTCAGTGCTCCAATGTTATGTCATACAGAAGCAGATGAGTCTGACTAGATTTTAAGGACTGATGAGTCCATGTTTAATGTTTCAATGTTTTACACCAAAATGTGTAATAACCCTATATATCATATATGTAATACATACATCATATGGACAAAAGTATTGTGATACCTGACCATGGTTTTGGCATGCTGAAGCATAAAGATTCCCCCTTACTGGAAGTCAGGAACCTAGCCCAAACGCTGAAAAACAGGTATGAAACTGTCCCAATACTTTTGTCACACACACACACACACACACACACACACACACACACACACACACACACACACACACACACACACACACACA
>JBBPDE010000015.1:11582951-11594301 GCA_037974605.1 Nannopetersius ansorgii | reverse complement strand
GTTTTTGTTATTCTTTTTAGAAAAAAGGTATCTTAATTCATTTTACTGCTTGCTTGTTTGTTTGCATTTATTCTAATAATCAGCTGTGTTTTCGCTGACAGAAAGAAGCCCACTGCTGATATAAATGACTTCCAATGTACCTAAGACATTTGCTTAAGACTTTTGCACAGGTGCCTAAGACTTTTGCACAGGTGACTAAGACTTTTGCACAGTACTATTATATATATACTATTATATGTATAAAAAGTCTTACCTTATCATATTACATGAATTCTTGTTACGCTTAGCTTCACTGTAAATAAAATTCTCCCTCACTGTTAAGTTGAGTTTACATATACAGTAATCCCCCAGTTTTACGCGGATCAGGAGTTGTGGTTTCAGAGAACCAAACTCATAGTCTTACGTGGAAATCCCCACAATAACGTGGAAACTACAAATATCCTCTGCCTTCTTTTGCTTAATTGTCGCAATAAATGTATTTTTTCTGGATGTTTTCACACAAGGGCACCTGTTCACCTTGCCGCGGTGTCCTGGTCTCAGACACTTCAACCTCCAGAGTTCCATAGATCTCTAGGAGACCTTTCCAACGAGCCCTCATTTGTATTTTTAGCCAGAGTAGATCATGTTTTATTCCCCGAAAACCGTGAGCAGGAGCGCATTCAGACGCACGTCCATCTTTAAAAGCGATCCGCGTGTAAACTTTTGTCCCGACGAGGAATTTAAATTTGAATACAGGTTTACCTTTACATTTTCTTTAAGGGTAATGCATTAAACTGAACTTAAAATGACAAAGTGTTCTGGGAGCATATTTGGTGCATATATAGGGCTTACACTATAAAAATAGGCATTTTTAACCAAAACACAACAACATGTTTTTCACAATACACAGGTGCTCTTGGAACGTAACCCCCACGAAAAGCGGGGGACTAATGTATACATACAGACAAATAATTAAAACAAACTAACAAAAACAGTAGTATGTGCATATACATACATATATGTGCATATTTTTGTGTGTATGACTGTGGTCTTTTCACATTTGCTAGTAAATGATGCAATACTGCCACACTATAGAACCCTGCATTAACGTTATGAGATCTGACTCCATGCCATTTTGGACTGCAACTATTGACCTGTTTGTTATGCAATGTTCATGCAATATAAAGTAGTGTTTTCAAAAAGGTCATATATAGTGCAATGTAATCCATAGTGGCCGTAATCCAGGAAACATAAGGCTCTCCATTGTAATCTTTATCCCTCCTTTATCCCTTTATAGCTCCAAAATAAAGCAAGTATATAAAGACAAAGAAAACCAAAAAAATGTTATCAGCAGAAGTCATGATGGCAGCATGATAAAACTGTACACCTATTTTTAAACTCATAATTGTGCCTCAGTTCTGTTTCATACCTTTAACACTATGAGTGTATTTTTACGCCTTCTTACCAGTCGAGTATATGGTTTTATGCCTCAAAATGAGGGCTGATCTCATGAGAAAAACGTGTAAGTGTGTCTTCATTGCTGAAGGAGATTTTCTCTCTGGTCAGTCCTTGCACAGGCTGGACAAGTCTGACCAAGACAATCTGTTTGTACCAGACCAATGCGAATGAATTTGCGCCACTGCCAAACAAGAAATGAAAAGCTGGAGAATCTAAGCAGGCTTCGCACACTATTACATTATTTTTGTTCAGCTACTGTTAAGACATTGGACAAGCTTTAGAGAACACTGGAAAGACTTCCATTTAAACTAATGAGAAATTGTAGCACAGCTCTGTAGCTCCTAAATTTTGCATTTTATTACTTGCAAATTATATATATTCTGTATGAGCGAAAAGGCCCCACTGTTGGAATAGACTGGTCACATTGAACATCTGGGATTTTAATGCCCTTATATATAAGTGACTCCAGATTTTTTCATGTCAACTTATCCGTCAACAACACAGTGGAGGAACACAGGAACACAGGTGTCCAACACTGAGCAACTCAGTGTTCTCTAGGCCATTAACAGTCTGTGCCAGAGGCAACTGTGCCTCTACCTCAACATGTGACTCGTGCCTCTGAACATGGGCGAATAATTAACACTGACCCCTTTTAACACTGTTTTAAACATGTTTAGTTACAAAAACCTATAGCAATTATTTTAATAGCTTAGAATTTTAAACAGTACCTTGAATGTTATTCAGTGACTCTAAAGAAAGGTTGCAGTGTCTCTATAGGATGAACTGTATTTTTGCTAACATTCAGAAAAATCTTGGAAACAGCTTCTATGAATGAAAAGTGCATCTGGCTTTTTCAGTGGCTATTGTTCTGGCTGTCAACTTTTTTGCCATTGGCTCTTGCATTTTTGGACATCAGGTAGATCATCAGCTCTACCTCATGTGGTTCAGTGTGCAAGCAGCAGTCTGTTAGACTTTGTGGTTACAGAGCATATGCTAAACAAGGCAATAAAATCTTTTTTAATGCCCAGTAAGTTGATCCATACAGTGGACCCCCTACAGTGACCTAGGCCTGATGCTTTTCATCCTGGTGTGGTATGGCTGGAGCTATTGATGAGACATTGGGGCAAGAAACATGTGCAAATAAGCATGTGGTTTTTATTCTAGTATTGTACAAACAAAATGCTGATAACAGTTATCCAGGTCAGAAAATCTGACATTATTTATTTTAGTGTACCATTAATTTAGCAATATTCTACTGATCACAGGTTGCAGTAACGCAACTACAAACTATTTCTAAGCAATCAACAACCTTCAACAATTACAGATTTGAAAAGATACAGTGTTTGGTGTGAAGTTATATTTTTGCGGGAGAAATTGTCAGTATTAATATATTTATTTAATATAATGTTCCTGTTTCCTATTGGTTTATCAGCCTATGCTTGAGACGGATTCACAATAAGTTATTTGTATCAACACACTCGCAATCTATTACACAATAGATTATATTGCAGACACATATTAAGACAATGAGGAGGGCCAGGATGAAAAAAGGAGATATTTAGCATTTAGGCACGAACCCAAACCATGCATTAGCTATTTAATAAACATAATACAAGAATTTGTTTTAATGTTATTCTATCTATTTTACAGTTAATGTTAATAACAAACTATAGCTTTCTTTATTTTCTTTCTTTCTATTTTGTTTTCTATTCTGTTTTCTTTCTCCAGTTATGACATGCAAAATATTTTTCATGAAATATTACTCAGCTCAATAAAGTGTCCCAACTGAGCAGTTTTTTCATAGCATTCTTTTATTTGTTCAGTTTCTTACGAGTCCATTCTTTCTACTCAAAACCTCTTGAATCCCCTTGGGAGTGATAAAAATGCTGCAGATGCTGATGAATGTATACATTCCCCGAGTCCCTGCTGGGCCCTCCAGCAATGTTTCCCTACATTCACATACTGAGTGCTCTCCATCAGCAGTAAATTGCATTTGTGGCTCAGTGGGATATTGTTCTAAAATAAGACCAAACATGGGTGTGTCCCACTGAGAGAATTGTTTCGGATTTATTTGATTTAATGGAATTGAAAATGCAAACAAAGCTATTTTACAGCTTGCCTTTTATATATATACCATTTTTCCCCCATCATTGATCCCCATCCTTAAGCATGTAATCAATGTGATACATTGGAATCTATGAATGTTCAAATTATTATTATGCTGGTGAAACTTTATAATTACAACTCAAGTTGGGACACTGTGAAATGTGTGAGACAGAATGTGATGATTTGTTACTCATACGAACCCTACATTTAATTGAAAATGCTGAAGCTGAGAAATTACATATTTTTGGAAATATCTGGTCATTTTTAATTTGATGCCAGCAACACATTTCAAAAAGTTGGGACTACACTGTTAACATTTTGTAACTGAGGAAACTTGTTGCTGGAGTTTTGAAAGCGAAATTTGTCTCATCCTCCCCTGAGACAGAAAGGCTGCTGTACTATGTGGAGAATGTTGTTTGGCATTGTCTTGCTGAAATAGGCAAGGCCTTCCCTGTGAAAGACATCATGTGGATCTCAGCATGTTTCTTCAAAATTGTAACAATACATTGTTCAGCATTAGTGGTGCCTTGCCAGATGTGCAAGCTATTCATGCCCATACCATGCTGGCTATGCTGGCTTTTGAACTGAATGCTGGCTGTGTGCTCATGACAAGCTGGGCAGTCTTTTTCCTCTTTAACCCAAAGAATGTGACATCCATAATTTCCAAAAAGAATTTAATATTTTGATTCACTTGACCACAGGACAGTTTTCTCCTTTTGCCTCAGTCCATCTTAACTGAGCCCAGGACCAGATAAGGCAGCAGGCTTTCTAAAGTAAAGTACCACGTCCACACACCACAGCATAGGCCACAGTGTAAGCAATGTGTAATCCCTTCACCAAGTGAAGCCACCAACAAGGGGCACCCTGTGAGCAGTGCAGGGGGACCGTACCTTGCTGAAGGGTACCCCAGTGATGACACTAGCAGTCCCACAATTGAAACCCACGACCCTTTGTTCACAGGGGCAAAGCCCTAACCACCAGGCCACCCAGCTGTCCCTAGATCATGTATTTGGTTTCTTCTTTGCATGGTAATTTTAACTTGGATTTGTGGTTGCTGTTATAAACTATATTCATAACCAGGGGTTGACATATATGTTTTGCTATAGTACTCTAATGAGTAATTACATGAAATAACTAGTACGCACCACATTCTTCTCTGTGTCTCGGCCTTGTTCGGGGGGTGGGCGTGGTTGGTGAGGGGAGGGGTGCACAGAGAGGTTTGTGTCTTGGCGTGGTTTCGGGGGGTTGCAGGCAGGGGTCCGGGGGTGGGGTGTCCATGCCAGGGGGTGGGGTGTCTGGGGGGTAATGTGTGCAGTTTGAATTCAGAAATCAGGTGCGCATTTGCGCTGAGACGTCTGGAACTGGTGCACATTTTGTGTACCACTTATGTCATTCTCTGTTCATATCAGTTTTCAGAAGTGTTCCTGAGCCAAAGCAGCGATGTCTTTAATGCAGTTTCACCTGATGGTCTGAAAATCATGGTCATTCAGTACTGGTTATCAGCCTTGTTCCTTGCATACTGAGACTTCTCCAGATTCTCAAAATCTTTTAACAATATTATGTAATATAGATGATGACATTTCTATCTTCTTTACAAGTTTCCATTAATGAACATTGCACTACTTCAATGAATAATTTTTACAGAGTTTGAACTCTTCAGTTTCAAAATGATAATATATTAGCATATAACAGTACAATTTTACAATTCTATTTTCAGTTAAATATACGTTTTCATTGATATTTACATTTAATTAGTCTGACCAGTTCTTGTTGTACCAGCTTTAGAATTTTTATAATTTTCCTTTTGATGTGCTGTCACTGTTAAAATAAACCTACCATTAAAATGATTCTGTTCTGAGACTTTTCATTTCTTTGTCATTGGACAAACTTACAAAATCAGCGAGGGGTCAAATAATTATTTCCTCCCCTGTAAATTCCACATTTTTAAAGGGAGACATGCTTTTACTGTAGAGGGTTTAACCCAAAGTGTTCTTTCTTAGCACTAATTTCTGGAATTACTTCTCTTAGACTGAACATGACTGGCTTGCAGTTACTGGTGCATTATTTTGATTTGAGTTCAGTGATCTGCAGCTACAATCATCAAGCCAGAATTTCTTTTTCATGCTGTTCTTTCTGATTCCATTTGCATCAGTGCCTCATTATTAAAATCAAGAGCATTTATACAACACTAGCATGTAACCATCTAAATAAAATGTCATACTTGATTGAATGTTGAGCAGTGAATGTAAAGTAAATCATTAGAAATAAAAGAGAATATACCCAGTATCATATTAGACAAAGAAAGAGGCTCTGTAAAGGAGTGGCTGAATTGTGTATACACAGCACAGATGAAGGGAACAGCTGTCTTTTTCCCACCAAAATGATTTCTGGCACTCTTCAGCACCATGGACAGCTCCACGCTGCAGCCTGCATCTGTTCAGGACCTTGAACAGCTCTACTCACTCAGTCACTTCCAACACAATATATAGCTTGTATTATTAACCTATTATAGCACTTCTCATTTAATCTATGTCACCATTAGTTCAGCCCAGCTTTTGTTTTCAGGGTTATTTAAGAATATGGTGTTTTTTTTTAAAGCTCAGTCTATATGATTTATCTTTATTTTCTATTTGGCTGACTGTAATACACAAGAGAAGTCAATAAACAGCATCCCATTTGGTAATGGAGCATTATTTCAGTGCTTTTCTCTGCAGTGCTGGACAAACAAACTGAACACGAGAAAGACATTATGTTTAAATCACTTTTGAACATTTTACACATTCTTAACAGCAAGCAACACTATATTAACATGACTTATTAAAATAACTTATTTTCTTGCATGCCTTGTATGTAACTACTAAAAATGAAGGTGAACTTTCTGTTTTGACTTTCTGAGTTTATAAGACCTTTAACAATTCTATAAATTGCCAGATGTGAGGACATTGTACAGCTGTAAATTTCAACCCAGTACACACTTCACATCAGACTAACAGTTGTGCACACAACACACACAAACAGACACACACACACACACACACACACAAACACGTCAGATAAAGCAAAACCTCTGCACCACCCACACCAAGATAATTGCTTCTCTTTCTTTTACTTTCTCTTTTTCCATCTCTCTCCTTCTTTGCTCCCTCTCCCCCGTCCTTGAGTGCTCTTGCCAACTCTCCGCCAAGCCTTGCTTTGAGATGTCACTTTTGTCTTACTCAAACACAGGCACACACAGGCACACACGCACACACTTGTGCGCACACTGGTGTGTCTGGACCTCTGCCATGGCCCTAATTACCTGTCTCTTCTGGTCGCCCCTCCATCCCTGCTGGAGAGCCGTTCTCGTGATGACAGTGTGAATCGCTGTTTGACACAAGTTCTCTGATGCTCTAAAGACAGATAAATTCCACAATTAAAAAAGGAAACATGCCTATGCCAAAGTGTTCTTTCTTAGCACTAATTACTGGAATTACTTCTCTTAGACTAAACATGATTCGCTTGTAGTTGCTCAAATTTTGATTCGAGCTTGGGGTGGTGGTGGCGTAGTGAAAAGAACACTTGCCTCTGAACCAAAAATTCATGGGTTCAAATCCTAACTTCACCACAGGGTTGCTATTTGGTTTGGTAAAGCCTTCGCTGTATTCGTCAGAGGAAAAAATAATATTTCAGCAACTCTGAGATGGATCTACGACTGGAGAGATGGAGTACCATCTAATATCTTTAAGATGACAGCACATCAGAAGCTGACAGACATACGGTCATGGCTAAATGCAATCAAATACTCACAACATTCCAACATCTAGTGTAGAGCCTTCCCATTAGCATAGTGAAGAAAGGATAAACTCCCAATTAATAGCCTGGATTTTAGGATAAGCATTGTATGAGGAGGTGTCCACAAACTTCTGTCCATCTTGTGGATATTACATTGGCACAGTTATTGACACAACTGCTCACAAACTGAGAGGCAAAAATGTGTTGGTGTAATATTCATGTGGAAAAGTTGCACGTGTAAATTATGTAAAGCCAATTTAATGCATGACGTTTTCCAGTGTAGCCAGTAGCGTGCTATCAGATCTGCGGGATTGATGTCACTGCTCCCTGCGTGCTGCAGCCGGAACACAGACGCTGTGTGGAAGATGAAGGCTGTCAGTTAGCCTGCAGTGAGGGAGCAGACAGGAAAGCCTCAGGCTGTCTCTCCGCCTGCCACGTCCACACAGAGAGTGACAGAGAGCGAGCGAGGCAGAGGGGGAGAGAGAGAGAGATCTGACGTTTTATCCCTTGTCTTCGCCATTTGCCTTCTATCTCTGTTGCTGTCCCTCGCTCATCATTCCATTCCCTGTCCTTTTAATCCCCCTTTTCTTCTGTTCCCTGACCTTCTTATGCACCTGCTCTCTCTCTCTCTCATACCTCTTTTTCTCTTTCTTGCTCTCATTCTTTTTCCTTCCCTTTCTTTTTCATGTTTCCATTCTCTTTTTGTGTTTCTTTCTCTCTCTCTTTTTCTAACACCTCTTTTTTATCACTTTCTCCTGCTCTTTTTCATTTTCTTCTCTTTTTCATGTATTCTTTCTCTATTATTCTCCATTTCTCTCTCCTCCACTTCTATCTGTCTCCCTCTCACACCTTTTTTCACTTTCTTGCTTCTGCTGTCCTTCTCTTTCTTTTCTTTTTGCTTTTGGTCTCTTTCTCTTTTCTGTCTCTCTTATACAGCTCTTTTTTCACTCTTTCTTTCGTTTTCCTTTTCATGCTTTCGTTCTCTTTCTCCCATCTGTCTTTCTGTCTCTGTCCCTCTCTCTCTCTCACCCAAACACCCACAGGAGATGTGAATCTGTCAGAAGTTGGAGCAGACAGCCCATCCCACAGGCTGCCTCGTTCTTTCCCACCAGCTGAATGCTGAATAGTGCCGGTGGTGTCCCGAGCTGGCCGTCGGTGGGAATACGAAGAGGGCCTCACTTCTGAAAGGTCTTCTTTAATAAAGCACTGCATGACAGCTCTTCCAGTACTGGAAGACTGCTTGCTTGGGCATGTATTTAGTCTCAGTGGAATCATAACACCCATGTGGTCACTGATTACTCCTGTACTCCAGGAAGACTTCACTGAAGACTATACACAAAGCTTTCAAAACAAAAGACATTAACCTACATTAACACTTATAAAAGCTTTTCCCAGCAAAACAGCAACAGAATCAAATTTGACCAAAGCACAAATGTTTATGTAGGTTAATTTCAGTTGTGATGGTTTATACAGATGTCATGCAGTCTTACGAATAGTGGTCTTCAGAAGAGTGTTTCCAGTGCACCCAATGGCAATAGTTTTATAACATTGTAGGAGTGAGGTAAATGCATTTCTGCTGCCTTGCTGTTAGCAATGCAAGCAGCATTTTTAAACATAAAAGTTATAAACAGAGAAATCCACAAGTGACCAACCCATGCTCTGCCTGCCAATGATTTCTTTCATATACAAGAATACTGATGTGGCACAGAAAATCTTGTGTGTTATACTGCCTTCCTATTGTGTGTTTTTGTTGCTAAGCAGATGTATGCAGTGAAAACACATTTGTCACCATGCTAACACTGTGGGTATTTTGATGAAAACAGTTTCTTATTTGGTTGAATGGTCTTTCTTTGCCAAATATCTGTAAAGCTTGTCCAACATAGAAATGGTAGTTTGTCAGGGGTGCACAATATCAGTTTCTGTCCTACAGAATAGAGCAGTGGCTCAGTTTCAGGAGCATAAAACGTTATCAGATGGACTCAACAAGACTCTACATCCCATAATAAGCAGCCTCTGGCTTACTGTTCACTTTTCAATTGCAGTTTGCTGAAACGTGACTGATGATCAACCCATAGTAGGTTTCATATCTCTCTCTCTCTCTTAGATAGCAGTAATAGTGCCAAAGGTAAGTGCACTCAGGCACTGAAGTGAAGTATGTATGTGTGAGCATGTGCATAGTAGTGCTTGGGGGCTTCCATCCACACTTCTATTTCCCACAGAGAAGTGATGAAGCATGGATAGACTCATGCAATGGAGCATGCTTCACCATTCTCTTTATGGCACAGCCTCACTCTCTCATCCTGGATTTACAGACGTTTAAAAGTGCTTTATATCACTCCCACCTCCAACCCTCGTCCCCCCATTTCCATCCACTCAACAGGCACTTTTTCACATGACACACAACAGTGGCGAAAAAGAAGAAAAGGGGATGCTGTTGTTTGAGGCTGTGAAATATTGAAGAGATGTGAAAGATTCCAGGCGACGTTTTAATGGAGAGGGGAGCTTTTAATTGCTCCCTTCAAGGTGTTTGCAATTGAGTGCAGAGCAGGCTCCATCACAGAACGACACAGCCTTTTGTTTTAATGGAAGTAGAGATGGAGAGGGGGTGGGAGAGGGAGAGAGAGAGAGAGCAAGAAAGAGAGAGACAGCGAGAGAGAGAATGAGACAGAGAGACAGAGAGACACAGAGACAGAGAGAGACAGAGACCGAGAGAGAGTATATATATCATCTCTTGCCTTCAAGCTCTATACCCTTAGGTAGTTGCCATTATCAAGGTAATTGTGTCTATATCTCCTCTTGTGTTCATCCCGTAGGCATGTAATATGTATGGAAACAGACTATTTCAAAGAGACACAGTCATTTAATCTGCATACTGACTCAATTACTTTTACTCACACTGCTTTCATATTTATTTTCCTTATCTTTAGAGGGTTCACATCCTATGGTATACTTGCATTTTATTATTTCCTCCTGCTGCAGTTTGCCCGAGGTCCACTCATAATGTTTGTGTTTTTGTTGTGTTCTGTTGAGTTTATGCCCAAAAATGAGTCATTATTTATCTGTGCTATTTTCTAACTTCTCTTTTTTGTTACTCTAACCGAACTCCATTCTGATATATAGATTGTGTGCCATTCAAACAGACAAATACTTAACGTCAGCATGATTGGGCAGCGCTAACGTGCTGTAGGCTGAATAGGAAACTATATGTAAATGTATTCATTTTTGTGACAACACAACAACAATCAACACAAAAAAGGATAATTACCATATACATTCCATATAGAGGCCATTTTAAACTTTTACAATGTTCACATTGCAACTTATTTAAAAAGTTAGGAAGATTATGTGTTTAGTGGCAGGCTCTTTAATAAAGAGCTTTATGGGACTGACAAAAACATAATTATTAATATTTGAAGACTTCTAATTCTTTTCTTCTCTTCTATCCAGGCTTTCCCGTGATCAGCATATGATGCTTTTTACCGTATACCTTGCATGTATTTTCCATATCTTCAAGGCATTCATGGCTTCTCGTAACACGCGTCATTTCTCGCCTGTTCTCTTTGATTTTAAAACACACTGGAGGAAATCTGACAGTGACCTATTTACATTCTGAATGAAAACCTCTACTCTGTAATGTTTGTATAGGCAGAATGAATGCATGTGGAACACAGTACAAAAGATCAAAAGCTGCTAAAATCCTCTTCATATTTCCAAGATACATTTTGGGCTGATGGTGATTGAGTGGGGGGGGGAGGGGGGGGGGTTATACTTTGAGAGTCAGGGTCAAAGAATAAGTTTGAAGGTGAATGCAAAGTACTATTTGACATGATGTAATGTTGGCCAAGATGTTACAGAGGAATGTAGCAGATACAGAAACCATTTCTGAGTCGGTATTCCCACTTGAAATGTGTCACACATACACACTGCAAACACAGGGTAGATTCAGGTATCATCTTCGTGTAATTTAATTAGCCTATTCAAAGTATTTCCCTTTCTCTTCTTTCTCTGTCTTTAGGTAATAACCTTATTTCAGGGA
>JBBPDE010000015.1:11512129-11526964 GCA_037974605.1 Nannopetersius ansorgii | reverse complement strand
TGTGTGTGTGTGTGTGTGTGTGTGTGTGTGTGTGTGTGTGTGTGTGTGTGTGTGTGTGTGTGTGTGTGTGTGATGTCAGGCACCAGTATTGGACAAGAAGGCCTGGCTCACAATCGATGCTCCAATTCATCCCAAAGGTTGAGGTCAGGGTTCTGTGCAGGCCACTGGAGTTCATCCACACCAAACTCATCAAACCAGGTCTTTATGGACCTTGTTTTGTGCACAGGAGCACAGTCATGCCAGAACAGGAAAGGGACTTTCAAAAACTGCTGCCACTAATCTGAAAGCATTTCATTGTGCAACATTTCTTTGCATGCAGCAGCATTAACATCATCCCTCACTGTAACTTTAGCTAAACAATGGAAAGGAATGAGAGCATGTTTTAGCTACATTATAGAAATGTCAAGAATAGCAATATGTGCGGTATGGCAAAAATATTTCAGATTAACTTAATATTGAAGGTTAATTTAACTAATTATGGACAAAAAACATTTTTGTCAAAGGTATCAATAATTATGGCACTGCAGTTGTAACTCACAGTGTAGTGGATTGTAAGACATACAAGTTCCAATCATACAATTCCATTTTTTTTTCTATATGTTGAAATTAAGTTAAAATAAATACATTTTAAATTAAATCAACTTTTTTTAAAATGTATTTTATATTACCAAATAATCTACTTACATATTCACCTATTCAGCCTACATTGGGTTAGACCCACCCATTCACATTTTAAGGAATAATGTTTCAGCCCTGGGTTGCTTTTTGACTGAGGTAACATTGCAGACAGCCATTCAGAACAGCCTGTTAAATTTGAAGACGTAAAGTGAGGTTGGAAAATTGATGATGAAAAATGAAAATAATTATGCCAAAAATGTTCCCCAAGAAATCGTTAAATTGGTGTTTCTTGAAAGGGCTATTTACTGTGATGTGCGAGTGAAGTTTAAAGGACCTGCACATACCGTAAAAGCTCGATTCAAATTAAAGGCTTTAGAACCATATGTCCAAGCCAAGTGTCATTTAGGAACCTTTATTTTTTAAAAAGTGGATGGAGAGAAAGACATGGCAAGAGAAAGAACAGGGGATATAAAAAGATTGCTCTCTTGACAGGCGCTGAGGATGAGTGCCTGAAATCCCACCACACAAAGTGATGTGCTCAAGAGGAGCCTCTCAATACGCTTCCTTGATCTTTCAGCTTACATAATATAATTAAACACTTTAAGCAGGCTTTAGTGAGGAAGGCAGAGTGTGCGCAGCACAGGGAGAAGGGCGGAAAATCCCTTAAGAAGGCCCATATGTGCCTCAGCACTTGCACTGCCGCCTCAGAGTCTCACACATACCGTTGAAATCCCTTCATTCCGCTGTTACTGCAGCTTCATGTAGGCAAACAAAGTCCCAAACACATACATGCCACCTCTGTCTCAACACCTCAAACCTCCACAATGGAAACTATACAAAAAATGTAAATAGTCAGTGATCTACATTTTTGTTTTAATTTTGTTATGTAAGTCCACTGATATTGTGACTGTATGTGCCAAAAGTAGATCATAGTTTAATAGTGCAACAATCATGTACGCATGACCCTTTTCTAACCTCTCCTCATCCCGTAAAATTAAACAGGCTGTTCAATTCTTAAAAGTGGGGTTTCAGCTCTTAAGCTATACTTACTTCTGGGGCACTCAATTTACATTTACATTTACGTTTAGCTGACACTCTTATCCAGAGCGACATATATCAGTGCTTAAGAATACCACAACTGTTTCTTACCTGAAAAACAGCTTAAATCTGAGTCAACTATTTAACTAAGATACTGCAGTCAGAGCATCTATACAACAACTGTCCAAATAATAACTAGCCAACACCTAACCCAACAATACATAAGCCCTAGATAGGAACAATGTAAATCAAGGATTTTTTTTTTTTTAAATAAAAAAAATTGAATCTGATTTGGTAGAACTACATTAATACTGCACAGAAATAAAACTTAGTCACAGGAAAGTGAAGAGTAGTTTACAAATTCATTTTAAAAAAGAAAGATTCTTTGTTTTATAAAAAGAAAAATACTATAAAACATTCAGCAACAACTGTTTATATGAATACATTCTGCCAACTATCTTTAGGGTGTTCCGGAGGTTCTGTGCAAATTTCAGCCTACTGAGAGAAGCAGCTGGTGAGACTTACAAACAATTTAAAATAACTATGAAATTTATTTCTAGGAGCCAAACTTAAACAATTCATAATTAATCAAGTATTTTTTTTTAAATAGCTGCAGGTTTTTTGAAAGGTCTCAAGACTGTAATAGTAGTTTTCATGTTTTTTATTAAAGAATATCCATGACACAGACTGGTAGGTCTTGGTGAGTTTGTTTGGAACGGCCTTTTCTAGATTATTTATGTAAAAAGAGGGCTTAAACACTCCTTCAGTTTGAATAAGCTGTCAGCTACTGTGAACTACAAAAGTCTAAATAGAAATAACTGGGTAAACACAACACTTTATGTGACAGCACAGAAATAATACTGTGTATGGACTGGGTTATGAATGCGGTGTTTTCAAGATCAGCCTTTACCTTGAACATTAAAGTCCTTTCTGTTAAAACAAATGAAAAAAAAAACTTGCCAGTCATCAGCCACGCTCCTGACAACAGTTTTCAAACATAATGAGGGAACAGAACAGAAAAGTAAATAAATGCCCAAGCATTACCCCAGATGATGTATTCAATCATGTGCTTTTACAGTTTACATTCATGGGATTTAGCAGGAACTTTTATCCAGTCCCTGGAGCAACTTGGGGTTAAGGTCTTGCTCAGGACCCTGCTGAAGGTAGGATTCGCACCCATGGTCCAGAGGTAAGTATTCTACCCGCTAAGCCACCACCACCTCACAGTTCAGTCTTTTACACACTGCCTCACCCAATACACACTGCTCCAAAGGCTGCCTGCAAGCACCTGCAGAAAACAGCACTTTCCACATGATAGAAATTAAGGAAGACTCAAAAGTCATAAGGAAGAAATTTAGCTCTCAACCTGCAATCTGTCTTGTGAGTGTCAGGACTGGCAATCAAGACTCAAGCAATTCAAGCATGTCATGCCATGTTTCCAACTGCACAGATAAATCTAAGCAGGAAAAATTAAAGAGAACAGAAACTCTTAAAGCTAGCAGGTTTCTCATTAAGAGCAGAGATGGAACAAATACGCATGTTGCCTATAACCATGTGGGTGTTATAATATGAATATATATATGATCAAAAGAACTGTACACTATACAAACACAAAGGCACATGCATGTGTGTGTGTGTGTGGGGGGGGGGGCATGTTTATGCTTAAGCATGCCAAGACATTCTGGACAACGTCATGCTTCCAACTTTATGGACACCGAAATAGAAAACGTTCTTTTCCAGCATAACTGTTCCCCAGTGCACAAAGTCAATAAAGACATGGTTGGATGAGTTATACGTGGAAGAACTTGATTGGTTGGCCTGCACAGAGCCCTGACCTCAACCCCATTCAACACCTTTGGGATGAACTGGAACAGAGTGGACATTCTCAGCCAACATGACCTCATTAAAGCTCTACAGAATGAATGGCCACAAATTCACACAAACACTCCTAAATCGTGTGGAAAGCCTTTCAGGAAGAGTGGAAGCTGTCATAGCTGCAAAGGAGGGGACCAACACCATATTAACACCACCATATGTATTTGAAAGCAATGTCATTGAAGTGCAATGGACAGGTGTCCTAATACCTTTGTCTATAATGTATATATGTATGAAGGTACGTACGCAGTGGGTAGAACATGAAGTGAGAACATGAGATCACAGCCGCAGAAAAGAGAGACACTGTTGAAATGTAGAATCAAACAGCCAATCCCAGCAATATTTGCTCTACATTCACCATCTAACAGTCCATTTTATATCTTTGCCGAGTGCTTGCATTGAGTATCCACTCCACTTCATGTGTGTACTCAGGGTTTGTAATAAAGGCAGAACATTTCCTGGAGAACAGCTCCAGCGCAGCTGTGCTGATTGCTAAAGACTCTGTTGTGTGCAGTGATAAGAAAAACTGGAGGCAGGACAGACAAATATACAGATGTGATAATCAGGGCTTATGTAACGCTGGCAAGCGGTAATCCAGAACCAAAGCCCTCCATTCCCCCTGACACACACACACACACACACACACACAGTAAACCCAAATCCAAATGTTTTAAACCTTTTTCTGTAACATTTTTTAAACATGTCAGAGTGTTAATTACACTGTTTGAGAACAGACCGTCAGACAGTGACATCAGATCAGAGCCAGTGTTAAAGAACAGAGGGTATATTAATGGGTATACATTAATGACCTTCAAGACTGAAACACTCCTTATACATTCAACATGAAGGAGCTAAACTGCACCGGGATGAATGAGCAAATGCATGTAAAACCACCAATTCAAAGTGAGAATTTTTGCAGCTTATATGGCCGCGTATGGCCTTTATTCACTGGGGTGTAAGTGAACAATAATTTAAACACTTTTATTTAAAAAGATAGTTTTTTCCTGTTATATGGGTCCTTTAGATTTTAAAATGCTAATTTATAGTGTACTACTATATTTCCAAAGCTGCATACAGTACGTGGTTTTTGCCGACTCTTTCATTTGACTCACAGCGTAGGATTTCCCTAAAAGTGCACTAGCCATTTCCATTCTGGCCTGAGGGGCAGGAGTGAAATGAGCTTGATGTTAATATTTTTTTCTCCCACAGACTGTTTTGGCATTGACATGAAGGCTATGCCTTTTATACTTTCTGCTGGGTCGTAACACCCGTAACCTGCAGAAATGGTGAGGTGAGCGTTTTCTGGACATGAAACAATTTGGCCATGCCTGTCATAAGAACACTTCCGTTCCCCTATAAACTTTTTAACTCCTTTTATCCAAGTGGACTGATGAGGCTCTGAACTCTTTCCCTCTGAGGGTTCTCTCGGAACCCTCGGTGGCGGAATCTGAAGATTTTAGCAAGCATCTTCCACAGCACCACAGAAGCATGAATTCATGCAGGATGCAGAGGGAGCTGAGGCGCACGGCTCTGTTTTAATCTATGCCAGAGGCGACTGGAGCTTATTTTACCCTCTGTGGGGAGGTGTAGATAGGGTAGACAAAGTAATGTGAGAAAGGCTGGTGACATGCTATGCTAGCGCACTAAAACAGCACTGCTGCAGGGAGGAGAAAGATCCAGCACCTCCGCGTCTGCAGTAGCTTTCACAATGTACTGCTGCGAATGATTTAGCCGCTTCTGTACTCTTATTAAGAAGCTTATGACGCACAACTATTGCTTTAAATACCATAAAATTCTCACGTCACTACTGACACAGAGACTTTTTTTGAGAATGTTGCCATGGCTCCTAATACAGTCATGAAATCCTCTTCAGTATATAGCCACACTGTAGCAAATCACCTGATGAATCACAAATACCACAAACTGATGATTTCCATATAATTTTGCTATTTTGAAGCTTTGCATGTACAGTACTGTAGAAAAGTCTTAGGTACCTGAGACTTAAAGGCTGTTATGCTTTAAAGCTGTTTACTATTCAATTAAATTCAATTCAATTTTATTTATATAGCGCTTTTTATAGCGCTATATACTACTGGACAGTAGTGTTAAGTTAATGTTAAAACATTTAAATTACAACAAATACATTCGACATTAATACAGTCAATGGCGGTTTTATTTGTGGCAAAGTGTTTGCTTAACCATTTCCAGACTTGCAGCTCCATCAAATACCTGGTTTGGCTCTTTTTACTGCAGTAGATTAAATTATGTGTGTTGATTATGGAATTATATTCATTCACCCAATGACTGGAGACACTGAGCAGAAACCTGGATCCAAACCTGTGTTCTTCTAACCAGCTCACAAAATATTGACTACTTCTTAGAAAAAAGAAATCTTGATACTTTTTACTGGTTGCTTGTTTGTTTGCATTTATGTGCTAAGACACACATACTCACATAAATACAGACTGTTAAAGAGAAACAGCTGTGAAGTAATGCAAATGTATATATTTTTTCTATGAGTGTAGAATTTTATGCAAAAACACCTTAGCAGCTAACATGTAGGCTACTAAGGTTAGCATTGTAACTTCTGATTTAGTGAACAAAATAATTATATTACTAAAAAATATTATATAAAAAATATTACAACACGATATTTCTACAATAGAGATTCACATCTAAATACAGATCACATCCAAATACTACAAGTTTACATGTTAGAGGACCTTTTGGCCATGTTTTAGTATTTCATGACTTAATCGTCATCTGAAAGAGTTCTTCATAATTTCTGCACAGTGCCACTGCAGTCAGTACTGAGTATTTATTTGAGCTCAGTCAGTTGCTGACTTTCTCACCTTAGTGTAAAAGCTGCAGTTTGTAATATTATTTACTCTTGTTTTCATAAGAACCATAATGAATTTGTCTTTGTTCATTTATTATTTGAATGCTAATTCTACTTGCACAGTCATGCTGCTTCAGGTGTAAAGCCCAACCTACTATTTTCCTTGGCTGATGCTAACGAATGGGGAAGTATTCACTCACTCAGAATTCTTTTGGAAAAAATAAAACAATTCTTAACATTTGCCAAAAGACCTCCAAATATGCGCTTAATGAACATCTTCCAAAAAGATATTACAAGATAGGTGGTAGCGTTCCATGGCGGATCTGTCAAAAAAATTATAATAATATCATATTGTGAGGCTCTAGTGATCCTCAAGCCTAATTATAGAACATGTGCACTTTCATAGACCTACGTCTAGTCACTAATTAGGTCTGCACACTACATTGCTCAAAGAGTGAAGATCCTTCAACAGAGGATTCACTTCATCTGGTACTAAAAGACAGCAATAAAAGGTTCTCAGAGAAGTAACCCAAACCCAAACACATATTTCCTCACAATGGTGGAGAGTTATTTCAGAAAGGTAGTCACTGCTAAGCTATCATGGCTGTTCAGATTGCTGTGAGCCCTAATTAGTCATTGCTAGAGCTCGCTCATGTTTATGCTAAATGGCCAGAGTGGATACGACTTCTCATCACCACAGTTTAGTTGAACAGTTTAGTTTTTTCTTAGTTCTTGTGAGGTTTATTCCTGGAACCATTATGTTGCTGCTACTATTGCTTCTCCAGTGTTGCAGAGGTGGACCATGTGACTGTGGGCATTTCATTAGGATTTTCATAACTGTCAAAGTGTAGGTCTGCTGTGCTGGGTAAGAAACGAAGTACATACAATTTGGAGAGTCAATTCCCAAAATAGTATATCTCTTCTCCTCCCATGAGTCTGCTGCTTCATCTTTAGAAGCTATTGGTCACGCAGCACATGAGCTTTCCTCCCAATTAAACATGGCTGATTGGTTCTCAGGAACCCTCTGCCAAGCATAATACATGAAAACTCAAACAGGAACTCCAGCGACAGAAAGTAGCTCTAAGAACAGCTACCGGTGAAATGCCAGGCGTAATACGTCATATAAAATATACTAATAAGCCATGGGACACTATGTGCTTTCACCATGGCTAAGAGGTTTTCTAAGCATAAAGCAAAGCTTTTACATGAACAGAGACAACATACCAAAACATTCAACAATGTTTAATCAATAATTTCAATTATAAATAAAAATAAGTACCCTGGGCTGTGGGTGCTAAGCAACAAGGTCAAGATTATTAGAACACTTTTTTTTTTTTAACAATAGTTCATTAATTTTTTTAATTGATGTGTACATTTATTTTTGATTGTTCATACATTAGTTGGTTTTGTAACCTACAACCACCCCCCCGTCCCTCCCGGCATATGCATGCAGTGTGATTCAGTCCATGTGCTTTGATCCATACAGAGATCTATAATACCCCACAGCTGTGAGTTGTTATGTCTAATTGTCTTCAAAATCCTTTAGAACAGTTGCTGACCCATTCAATAAGCACCTTCACTGTTGTCTGCCAGGCACAAAAGCTCAGGGAGTGATCTATTAAAAGACACAGACCACACTGCATGAGTGCGAAATGCTCCCGGAACTATATAAATGTCAGTGACATTATGGCACATAGTGACAAAACAGCTACTGACTCTGTAATAACAGCTACTTCTATTAAAGAAGTTAACATTCACTAGATATGTTGCAGAAACCCATATGCCACACTACTCAATAAGATGTGATGATGTCACACATGGGGTAATGCATATACATTTACTCAAAATGTACCGAACTGAACAAAATTAGCCTTACTGTAGCATCTGGTATCATTTTCTATGCTTGCAATTGCTCCTTGACTGAAAACAAGCTCTTTAAGACCACTTTGGCTGTTCAGTATGTCAAGTATGAATAAAAGATGAAACATACTTATTGCACATATCTATTCAATTAAAATAATAAATAAATAATGAGCACCTTATATTAAAACACTGCTTCCAATGAAAGCTTCTGTCCATCATCGCTCATAGCAGCATAGCATGCATGACTAACGACACAAGTTATAGATTTATGGGTCCGTTTCAGCCATGACATGAATGGACGGCTTTAATAAGATGAAGGCTCCATACTGGCAAGAAGGGCAGTAGCCATTAGTCATAAGAATCAAAGACAGGCACGATTAGAAATATGCGGCGGGAAACAACCAGAGGTGGGTGGCCAGCAATTACATTTACTAGTCACACATATAAAAGCATAAAAGGGCCAAATTCTACTTTAGTCTCAAATATAAGACCTTGGTTTAATATTAAATATAATATTTAGTATTATTATTATTAATAGCAGCACAAGCAAATTTCAAATAATACTGACACAAAGCAGTGGACACTATATTCAGGGATGCTGCTTCATGGTCTGATTAGCTGAGTCATGTTCAAAGCAATGTAAATGTTTGATTTTGAAATCTTGTATTTATTAAAGCAACACACCACTCAAAGTCATGCATGACACTGATTGAACTACATTAGCCATGAGAGAATAATGTAGACTCATTTCTGGCAAGTTGGTTTTATATTAAAGCAATAACAAAAATGCCCATTTTTTCTTCTATCCAGTTACTGGGTGTCATGTTGTGTTATAAAGAAAACTTCCTTATAAGACTTTTGCATGGAGACACTGCATAAACTCTTCACTTGGTGAAAAGTTTACATTAATAAAGTCAGGCTTTGATCAAATCAATAAAGTCAGGCTTTGATCAAATTAAAATGGACTTGAATCAACTGAAAACATAGCCAACAGATCTAAAAACAACTGAAAAAAAAACGACTAAAAATCTATACTGAAATCAATATCTGCTACTTAAGTTACTATCAGCAAGTCACACACCTTAAAGAATCCTGTCAAAGAAAGTCGGAGGTTAAAACATAAGAAAGGAAAACATGGAGTTAAGTCACTTTAACAAGAGGGCTACGGCCATGGATCTACAGATATACTGAGTACACAATGATACAATGTTACACTTCTGATGTAATCTCGTAATGTTTGTACTTTCTTTGATATTGTAAAGACTTAAGTAGAAGTGAGTCACAAAGGCCGACTTTGTTATTTGCCTGCAGGTTGCTGACAAATGGAACACTGCTTCCTGGGGTAAAGATGCCATGGGTCGTTCTGTCAGCAAACAATTCCATCAACTTAGCCTCACGTTTGGGACCCTGCTTAGGCATAATTAACAGCCCGCCCAGGAGCAGGCATCCATCTTCCGCCTTTAACGGCCTGCTCATTCCTCATTCATGGAGAGTGGCTCTGCTCCTTCCCCCCTCATATGGCAGCCGTCTAAAAATACTTCTGAGGTCATTTGCCATGCTTATTGCAATCAATAAGAAGCCATGCTTTTCCTGCAGACTCAGGTTTGTTTGACTTTGAGCTCGCCATGGTGAGTCTAGCTGAGATAACAGGTGTGCGTGTGTGTGTGTCTATGTGATTTTCAGTATGTGTGCACGTGTGTGTGTGTGTTGCAAGGTGTCATGCAGCAGAATTGTGAAGTGGCAAAAGGAGGCTTGGTGCTTGGTGCTGCATCCCTCACATGAAAGTTCTAACAGATCTAAGTTCAAGCTGTGAACTTAGATCTGCTTCATGCTGTGTTGCTACTTGAACTTAAAAAGAATTTTAAAAACATTAATTGACCAAAAAACTGAAATACAACCTGGTATATTTTACAGCAGAAAAAGAATCGTAGGAAGCAAAATCACCTTACAGGAAATTCTACTGACTTTTCAAACTTTCTCTAAAACGTTTTCTTGGTTAAGAAGGTTTTGGTTAGTATTTGAAATTGACATATTTGCATTGCAGACAGGACGACCTCAGGTTCCCAATCTTTTAAAATGCACCATTTCACTCTGAATTCATGTTTGACAGCTCAACCACTGAACTGAAATTCAACAATATGTGCCACACATCAAATTAGTAAAATATATTAGATATTGTGTTTAAGAGATGATTTAGCCACAACATATTTTTTGCAGTGTTTTACTGTTCCTGTTACAAACACAGGCATATCTTAATATTTGGACTCAATTGCCTTGATACATGCTTCGATATGTTGTGAAAATTCTTGCAAGCTTCCCCTCTCTGCTCCTCTCCATTCAGGTATGTGTCTGCTCTCTAAAGCTTCTTTTCTTGCTCTCTTTAGCAGTGGTAAAGTGCCAGGTTCTGTCAGAGCACTGTGCCGGTCTCCGGGGGAGGCCATGCATTTTTAAACACTTTTCTGCTCCCTGTTCCCTGGAGAAATGAATGCTAAAGGCGGCCGTGTACACCACTCAGAGCAGAATTAATACTGAGCTGCGAGACATTGCAGCCAAAGCTGCCGTGACCTCCAACAACTTACTCCAACACCTTTATGTAGAACAAGCGCTTACTGTAGATCTGCATTTCTCACTCTGTCTAAGTCATTTAAGACTTTAAGCACTTTAATAATAGCATAGTGTGTCCAGGGCTGGTTCAGATTAATCAAAACCATCTTAGGTAAAGTAAAAACCTGAATTAAACAAGGAATTTAACATATGTAGATGTATATATATATATATATATATATATATATATGGTCTTTACCTCAGTTGTGTGTGGCATAGATTAAACACTATGTCATTGTAAATCTGGGAAAATAATGCATTGCTCATTTTTTAAAACGTTAATTGAAAAGAAAACTGACAATGTTGTTTTAAGACTATTTATGAAATATTCACATTGTCAGTCCATGTAAGTGAGCTTAAAAGGAACACCCTAAGCTTAATGGGGACACCAATAGTTTTGTAATAAAAATATAATGGATTTAATTTTAAGATCTGTATTTTGTTATATAAATGTTCTTAATCATATATAAAATCATATACTAATTGCAGGGAGTTTATGTTTACTGAATATATGTTTATACTTAAGCTTTTCTTCAGTGAAGTCACACTGATGCGCTCCATTTTTTATGCTATTGTCACGGTTCGGTCGGCGGCCGTTAGTGGCTGCTGCTGTTCAGTTTTTGTACTCTGTTTCTGTTCAGTGTTTTGAGGACTTTTATTTTGATTCTTGCTCTGTTCTGGTTTTGTCCCGTGTTCCTTGTTTACAACTGTGTTGTGTTGCTAGTCCTAATCAGGACCTGTATTGAAGTTCAGCCCGGATGGACCTCTGTATCGGTCCATCGCCTCATTTATGTCTCCTTTTTGCCTCACGTACTTTGGTGTGAAAACGTATCCTGGTGGCCCATGTGCCCGTTTCAGCTCCTTGTTTTCGTTCCTTTTTGTAAATAAAGAAACCACAGCATGGAAGTCTGCCTGCTAGCCTGTTCCTTTCCAAGAGGTAGATTGCGACAGTGGACTAAACCCCCCTGTCGTGACAGCTATGGTACCCGTTAAGCTCATGTTAAAATTCTATGGAATCTTTTAAAAATACTGCAACCTACAAATATTAATTCAATAGTCTGAAAATAAATGATGTACTGAAGAGTAAAACACAAGATATCATCACTTGTGAGTTACTACATCAGCGTAGTGCACAATCTTATTTGTAGGTAGCATGCTAACCACATATCATGGCACTTGCTAAAAGACTGTAAAACTGTCTTTTGAAACAACTGTATCTCTAACATCCTAGTTCTAACGTGTGGTAGGTCGTGTTAGAAACATTAATCTATAAATTTGTGTAAAAAAAAAAAAGTGATACTTAGCCATGATAAAGGTTGAATTTTTGCCACTTTCAAAAAGGTCGCCAGGATGAGTGAACATTGGCAGGACATTGTCAGAATATGCAGCAGCGTGACTGGCTTAAAAATACAGGGAACATTTAATAATAACTACATTTATTAATTTAGATTTCTTTACACAATTTGTGTTCAAAGTTATAAGTGTGCTTAATGGGTACTTGAGCTTAATAGGGGCTTTTACCCTATTCATAATGTACAGTTTACACTGACCTCCCGCAGTGAACTCTGAATGTAAATTATATTCTATATAACCCGTGCATAGACTGTACTGTAATTAATGCACAGGCTTTTTGTTTGGTATAAGGGTTTATTTTAGTGCTTAGCAACCCAGCACAAGGACAAGGGGGCGTGGCAGATGAGGCCTGGAAGTAACGAAAGCAAAAAAAAAATTGCACAGGATATCTGCAGATTCCCCGTTAGTTTCAGTGTTAATGTGGGTGGTTACTGTATTAATGAGAAAACGGATGTGCCGCTTTGTTATATTTTGCAGAAGACATTGCGTATTTTCGCCTCTGAACGGTTGAGGTGGCGTGGGCTCCTGCATGGATGAACATTTGATGTTTCTCTTGATAAAAGGTCTACCAATCTAAATTATACAGGAGTCTCCCTGGAGTCTGACCAGGAACCAAAGCATGTAATGTTAATTATTTACACATCACTTAACTGCATACAGCCTTACGGGCTTACAGGAAGGATGAACTCTGACCTTTTGAAGAGTGAGTTGAGCCCTCTGTGGAGCTGGAGGTTCACATTGATTTGTATTTACAGTAAACTGGGAAAAGGACTGATTTCTACTGTGATGGCAGTATGATGTTGTTTCTTGCTCTGATGCTGGGACAAGCCATCCAGCCAGCTAAGTGACCATCAGAGGTAGTAGTGTGCTTTTGACTAGCAAAACAGTATACTGTGAGGTACACAGAGTAAAGAATGGTAAAGAGTAAAGAAATCTCTAGTGAGGTATAAATAGGCCACAAGCCACAAGCCTTATTTCAAGTAAGTGTTGGTAGAACAAGCAATTATTTCTGACCTTTAGGGCACATACAGGAGACAAAAAAGAATAAAGGAAGAATAATATGCACCCTGGTGAAAATAGTGTCTACGTGGTAAAAACACCCTCCCCTTCCCTCCTCTCTCTCTCTGTCTCTGTCTCTCCCTCCCTCTCTCTCTCTCAAGACACATATATGTATCATTAATTCGTCCTTTTCCATGTTTCAAAAACAAATATATTTAATAATGTAGCAATGATGACTGAAGTGAGCTTTTTAACATTTTACAAGGAACCCTCCAAGCTAAACTTCTTCAAAACCAAGGCAAAATGCAAAAAACAAACATTTGGCAAGGAAGCCTATATTAAACCTAGTCAATATTACTAATATTTCTCATGAAACCTTGTTTGTAAGACAATTAAAGAGTATGTAAGAGAATGCAACCTATTTTTAATGACATAAACTTGTTTTATTTTGTGAAGTTGTGAAATACTCCATTGGCAGATAAATAAAGTAGATGAAAATAACATTTTTTACAATTTTTTTCACCCTGAGTCTACTCACTAGGCCTCTCTCCAATGTTATTCCTAACAGGAACCTGTTTTTGACAGGTATTTTCTAGCCCCACATTTGGAAAGTGAGCAGCAGTGTCTGTTGTGCTCATGACTGCATCATAAAGGAAAGACTATGGCCTACAGCAGTGCTGTTTTTAGGTGTCTATTTTAGGACTGCAAGGTCAGAAGCCCCCAGCAGCAGCAGCATAAAGAGGAGAGGGAGAAAGAGAGAGAGTCTGGGGGCGAAAGACTGCTAAAACGGAACTGGAAGAGCATGAGGATTAATACACACGACGGGTTGGGGGATTGGATGTCCCCCAGGGAAGGACTGCGCAATGGACCTTCTTAGTGAAAAATGGCTGGAAGAAGGCCCAAACTGGCCCAGAGATTCAAGGTGGAACATTCATTTTGGAGATTTCTACAACACCATTGGTATAAGCACATACTTCTACGCTCTGATACCTCACACATCCTATGTCCCAGAAGGCCATTTAGGTCACATCTCCTTGATTTCTCTTTCCTTGTGACCCAGAATTTTTTAGCTAATCCATCATGTTGGAAAAAAATGTTTCTAAATGGTTTTTGACTTGAACAGGTTGTATCTCTTGCAATGTGTGGACATTTTCATGTTTCATGCTGCTAATATTCACATGCTCCTGATGGTTTTGATTAGATAAGTTAGATTAGAAATGGAACAAAACTCTTCATAGTGAGTAGACCATGAAGGTTGAGCACTCTTGTTCTATGGGGTCGTTCTGCAGAAACGTTCTCAGCACCTTTATGATGGTACTTAACAGAGGCACAGTTCTCTGTGCCCTTTGAAAGGTATAAACAATATAAAACAACCCTTTAATTTCAGGCTCTGTACATTGAGTTTTATTCTGGCTGTGTATATACCTATGTGAGAAAGAAATTATTTTCTGGGTCTTGGTTTTATATATTACTGACTATATTGCTCTCATTTCTCTTATTGACTGTCTCAGTGTGTGCAGTAGAAAATGTGGACATTTCACAGTGTTACAGCGCTCTAAAATAGATATCTATAGTATAAAACCCACACGTGTCAGACTTTTCAAGTTGGTTAACGCTAAAATCCAGACATGGTCATATAGTCATAA
>JBBPDE010000015.1:11499185-11512029 GCA_037974605.1 Nannopetersius ansorgii | reverse complement strand
TATAGTATAAAACCCACACGTGTCAGACTTTTCAAGTTGGTTAACGCTAAAATCCAGACATGGTCATATAGTCATAAGCATGTGCCAGCCAAGCATGTCATTACAAAGCAGTGTTTAGTGCAGAAACCTTGTAATTCACTTTCTACGCTTTTCTGAACCCATTTACCACCACCAAGATAATGCCAATTTATGCTAAAATCTGAATGCCATTTCCAATGTTCACACCAAGCAAACGTTCATGAATGTTATCATTTCATAGCAGCTCTCCGGTTTAAACACATACACTTAAAGCTTGTAACATTCAATTAACCTTCTTTACTTTGGATGATACATTTTGGATGCTGAAATATCCCTCTAAATATTACTGGAGCCGCTTAGTTCATTAGTCGCATGCCCAACATACTTCACTTGGTTGAAGTGCTTGTTCAGTGTGACTTAAAAGTAAAATACACCCATTTATCAGATACTATGTTGTAAAAACCAAACTTGGCAAATAGTTGCCTGAAAGCTATTAAAGGGGACATATATGCAAAACTCGCTTTAGTTATAATAAGTCTATGGGCTATACAAAGCATGTTCATGGAGTTCTTTGCACAAAATCACTCACATAAAGAGATCGCACCAGCTTTATTCTTCACAGGCCCTTTCAAAATGAGCTGTTTGGCCGGCGAGCCCATTGTGATGTAATACTGGGTCAATTTGCACAGAACCATCCCTCATCTGTTGAGGCACCACCCATTAGATTAGTTAAAGATTTGCCATTTTGTCTGCTAGTTTTATGAGCATGGATCAGCTGTGCGCTATGGCTACAGGCAAAGGCAAGTTACATGTGTTGTGTTGTTGGCTGCAAAGGACTGTGTGGCCATGTCCCAGCAACAATTGGTTTAAGGAAAAATTCGCTGTGAATAAGGAGCTTCAGTGTCATGGGGAGATCTGTACCTACTGTCCGTGACAAGTCAGCAGATGTGGGAGATGTTAAGTACTTTCAAATAATGACTTTTGTGTTTCTATTGCAGTTAAGTATGAACTAGCTTGCTCATTTCGTTTCGTAAGCATGGAATGGGTGGGGCGTGGCCAGCAACAGCTTATTTGCCCGGAAGGGACAGAGCCCTGAAGCGGCTCGTTTTATATGGGGACTGAAACTGTGAAGAATAAAGCAGGTGAAATCTCCTTATATGAGAGTGATTTTGTGCAAAGAACTTCATGAACATGATCTGCATAGGCCATAGACCTATATATTTTTTAAAATAAGTGAGCTTTGCATATGTCCCCTTTAAGAAGCACAGTTCTGTGGCTTGAAAGTGATTTTAAATTAGAATGGTTTGTTTCATGTTGGAAACACTGAGTTAACTTGATATTCTAAGTCTTACTTCATTTTTCATTAATCAGATGGGCTATGACTAGACTGCTGACACAGGTCACATACACTATATGGAGAAAAGTATTAGAGTGCCTGACATTACACCAACAGGGAATTTAATGACATTGCATTTAAATACACTAGTCAACATTTGAAGTGGATAAAAACTGTTAATCAAAGTTGTTCTGAAACAAGAAGGGGTATTGTTGAAAATTTATGTTTAACATGTAAGTCTGCTATTAATCAATGCTGTCATTAATGGAGTTTCATGCCTCATCACTTTTAATGGTGCCCAGACATGATTATTTGTCACAAGGCGTGAAGTGCCCTGTAACACACTCATGACGACAACAGCGCAGCAAAAAACTGTTGGTTGTTCAGTACTTTTGTGATTCACCTGAAGTCACAATGGACTAGAAATGCCTCTTAAACATTTTGTCCTGCAGTGCAGTGCCTTTAAAGTGCCTTAAGGAGCAGCACAATGGTCATAACGGTGATGCACTGGATACTGCACTGTAACTGTACTGTAACAGTGCAGTCACTCTGTGTGGAGTGTCGGAGATTGAAGTAGGACGCAACACAGAAAAGAACGCTCTTTCAGTTCAAACAAACGAGATGTTACTGCACATGTTACAGCAGATCAAAAATCTGAGTTCATACTGTAAAACAAACATCAACTGAATGGTTTAATAAATGTAAAAAACAAGTCAAAAACGAGAAACAACAAACATAATGTGCTGAGAGAACCAGTCAGTAGTCAGTGTTACCACCTCAGACATGGATCACAGCCTCACATCACCTATACATGCTAGAGATGAGGTTTTAGATGTTCTGTTGAGGGATGGCTAGCCATTCCTCCAGCAACACTGTTCGCAACTCCACACGGGTTCCTGCAGGGATCTGGTTTGCTTGCACTCTTGACTGTAGCTGCTCCCAAATGTGTTCAGTGGGGTTCAGGTCGGGTGACCAGGCTGGCCACTCCATTCTTGAGATGCCCTCCTCCAAGAATTCCGTCACCAGTCTTGCTCGATGTGGGTGGGCGTTGTCATCCATTAGCACGAAATCTGGCCACATTGCACCAGCATATGGCCGCACAACTGATCTCAGGATTTCATCCCTATACCTTCGGCCTGTCCGGCTGCCATTTTCAATGATGACAAGCTCTGTCCTTGCACCCATGGAGGCGCCTCCCCATACCATGACGGATTATCCGCCAATACGGTCATGCTGTACAACATTTTGCGGCAAATTTCTCTCCCCAGGACGACGCCAGACCCTCCTACGCCTGTCTAGGAAGTTCTTACAGAACCGGGACTCATCTGTAAAAAGCACTGAACCCACTGATTCAATGTCCACCTGCAGACGTGCCAGTTTGTGTGCTCCGGAAAGAGGCACCCTCACAGCTGGTCTTCTGGCTCTCAAGCCAACTTCATGAAGTCGTCTTCTCACAGTCTGAGTGGACCCTCGCACCCCTGTTGCATCCTGAAGGTCATTTCGCAGGCTGACTGCAGGCATGACACGATTTCTGCGGACATGCAGGGTCAAGTATCGGTCTTGATTTGGTGTTGTGACCCTTTGTCTGCTATGATTCCTACTCACACTACCAAACCTTCTGAACCTGTTCCAGGCTCTGGAAATGACACTTTGAGATGTCCCCACTGCGTCTGCAACTTAATGCTGAGTCATGCCTCCTTGCAGCATCCCAATGGCCCTCTTAAGGTCAGAATCCTGCAATCTCACTAAATGTGGCATTTTCAGTGATTTTTGACCTCAAGTGGAGCATTCAGAGCCTTAAATGATGAGCAGTTCCCAATTACGAAAACCTGTGACAGGTCAATTGGTACCTAATGACAAACAATCATGTCTGGAGACCATTAAAAGCCATTAAGGATGACATTTCATTAATGACAACATTGACTAGTAACAGACTTATATGTTATGCATAAATTGTGAAAGAAACACATTTTGGTTTTAGGACAATTTTGATGAAAGTTTTTGATCCACTTCAAATGTTGACTAGTGTACATACTTTAATATGGATAATATTGTTTCTCCCTTTACAGCAGCAACAGCTTCCACTCTTCTTGCAAGGCTTTCCACAGATTTTGGAGTTTCTGTGGGAATTAAGAAATAACATTTTTGTGAACATTAAAATATTTTATTGTGGTGATTTGTATTGTGTAAATTGCTTCATTGTTTGTCCCAGAAGTTTTGCACAGAATTATAATGCAGAAAAAAATCTGTACGTCAAATGCAACAAAGCTCATCCCTCAAATAGTTGGGTGGTAGGCAGTGCTGTCACCTAACAGCAAGGTCCTGGGTTTGACTCCCGGCTGGGTGGCCAAGGGCACTTTCTGTGTGGATTGTACATGACACACCAACCCCACACCCTTTTGGCCAATTGTCTTGGTTTACCTTAACCTTTAACTTAAGTTTCTATCCAAACATTTAGTTTACTCAAAACTGAATTTACTACAAATGTGTAGAAACAATGACAAGTAGTCTATAAGCACTATGAATTCATTATTATATATGCATTTACTGTGCATACAATAACATCAGAAACACTTCCATTCCATTCTATAAAAATGGCACCGTTCAGATGTTTAGATTTGACAGTATTTTGTTCTCTGGAATATTTAGGAAATTAAGGATTAGGACATTTAGGTGATAAAATGTCTGCTTTCATTAATTTCATTGAATTTGTAAACCTTTGCCCTTTATTTCCACATTTTATAATGTATCTACAACATTGGCAGAGGACACTATAAACACCATATTAATATGGTTGGGGCCTTTTATTTGTTTACACATCTTTTTTTCTCAGGTCTGCACTTCAATCACTTCATTGCAGATCTGGAACTAGAAGACAGAGAGAAAATTCTAGGATTAAACTTTTTACCTTTTATATTCATATGAATATCTATGAATTCATGTTTTAGAGTTAAGGTGTTAAAAGGCATAAATGATAAGCTTGTTCAAAAATAACCGCTTTGATATATCCAGCTTTCACACTTAAACCCATATCACAGTATAATTTTGGTCACAAAGTCTCTTTCAGGATGGATTTCTTCATATGGGGTTGAAACCAGGGCAGTTGCTTCTTGTTTACTCACAATAGTTCCCAGCTGCTAAGAAAGGCCTCACTTCACTTTTAATATTCACTTTGAAACTGATCTCCAAAAGTGGGTTTGCTAATTAACCTAATTGCCTATGCCAATGTAATGTGAGAAAGAGAAGAAAATAATTCCAATACCCAGAAAACAGCCCAAAAGATAGGCTACAGCCTTTCAAGTTTGGCTAACTGGGGGCGTAATGTGTGGTGACAGTTTCCAGTAGTGATGGAAGGGAACATTAAAGTGGATCAGAGCACTTTTATTCTTTCACTACGCCCACCTCTGCGACGGCCCGTCAGCCGAGACTTGCCAGCAGTTACCTCTCTCTGTATTTCTGTGTCTCGCCACTCCTTGCATTTGATTTATCTGTGTTTGGCGGTTTATTGAATTGTAAGGTCCTTGTTGGCCATTGTCTGCTCAGTTTGGATCACCACCTGTTTGATGATTCTCTTGCACTGTGTAATAAATCCCAGAGTTTGAACTGTGACTTAGAAATCAGTGTAAAACATTCACAATTTTCTTTAGCTGTTGTAATGGCTGAGTCTATGTTACAGGTGCCATTTTATGTTGCCTGGGACGGATAAATATGGCAAGCACTGCATTTGCATATTGCATTTATATGTGTAACAACCCCCCGTTCCCCACACCCATTTTACCCACACCAGTCCAGACAAGACACACACACACACACACACACACACACACACAGAGTAATGCAAAAATACACACATAAATGAATAAAAAACACAGAACAAAGAAAAGATGAACGCTTAGAGTATTGGGTGTTTTGTTTAGTGCAGTTTACTGTTTTAACAGTGAGGGTTAGGGAGCACTAGGAGGGACATGCTTGCAGTCAATGATTTTATTTATGGAATAAACTAACACACAGGAAGCAAAACAGTAAAACAGGTACAAAAACAAAAAGTAGAGATGGGCCCTCTCCGATATGATATTGGTATCGGGTCCGATATATCTGTAAATCCGATATCGGATATTGGCCGGACAGCCCCAATCTCCAGTTCGCGCTGGACCTTAAACTTGACGCTGTGTAATACGAGATGCATCACCTTCAATCTGACCGTTGTTTTGAACAAAGACAACTACTTGCAATGTGTGCAATGCCAGTGTGCCGAGGGGTGGCAGTAGTTGCGTCATACAATACAACAAATTTAATCAAGCACCTGCAGAGAGTTTATGCTAGTACCAGGAGTACCAGGTGTTTATGCTAGCAAACAGGGAAAAAGACACCAGGCAGCAGACGCTTGTTGACGATTTCCAAAAATACAACAAATTTACAGCAGAGAACCCAAAAGCAAAAGGAATATCAGAGAAGACTCTTAGCTCTCCCTCAAGACCTCTTGGGGTTTCTTTCAGGGGTTATTTTGTGTTTTGTTTGCCCTCCCCCCTCTATCTCTCGACGAGGCTAAAGTCGGGCATCTCCTAACTTGGCCGGTCCACCTTAAATACAGTAGTGGTTAGAATGCACTCTGCCTGGGTCATGTCTTCGAATTCAGATAATTTCAGATAATTTAAAATGTATTAGTTTTGCACATTATTTTTTAACATTATTTTTTGCTGCTAAAATGGACATAATACTTGTACTATTTACATGATTCGGCCAAGATTGTTGTGTTTTTGATATTTACAAAATTTTACAGCTGTTGCTGCTACCTTTTTGTGAAGTGTGACATAAATAAATTCCTTTGGAACACCTTTAAATTCAAAGTAGTTGTGTATATTTTTTGCTCTTCTAATAAGTGCTTAGTAGTTAGAACTGGAAAAGCGTGAATCGGCCCATCACTACTAAAAAGCAGTGAACCAAGCTGATATGGCTAGGGTAACTGCTGACAGACAAAATCTCATACAAACACAGGCATGCGTACAAATGAAAGGGAAGTGGAAACATCTGGGGAAGGAGCAGGGGAAGACAAACAGACTACAGGTGGGACCACTAGTAAACTGAGCAGCAAGGGGTGCTAGTGGCACCAAGGACCTCTCCAGAGCAGCAGGTGGCACCAGTGGTAATGAAGCTCTCTCCAGCATCGTAGGGCGCACAGGTAAACAAGAGTTCTGCAGACCAGAATAGGGAACCATCTGTCAGGTCCAGATCTGTGCCAGCTGTCCGATTGGTTCCATACATAAAGGTTTTTATTTATTTCTCTTTAAGACCTCGGGCAGCAAGATGGCAGCTGCGCATGGATCAGGCACTGACACCGGTAACAGAGTGCTCTCCAAGGCACCAGGGGAAGCAGCACAGAGCTCTCTGAAGCTGCAAGGGGAGCCAGCACCAGAACATCCTGAAGAGTTGTATAAGGGGTCAGGCATCAGCATCCCCTCAGGAATAGCTGGCTGAGATGGTGAGGCAACGCATTCCAGAGCTGTAGGGCATGGTGGCCTTGGTATGCACTCTAAAGCAATGGTTCTCAACCTTTTCAACATTAAAACCCACCTATCTATTACAGCATGTTGCCAAGGCACACTTGACCACATTAGATATTAAATAACTAATTGCAGACCAATGGCCTGTCTCGATTTTAGATTCGCAGCCCAATCAAAAGCCTCCGCGGTCCATTAGTGGTCCGCGTCCCAGTGGTTGAGAAACCCAGCTCTAAAGCACCCAGGGAAGTCAGTGAAGATGCACTCTCCCAATCACCGGGGGAGCTGGTGACTAAGCACTTGTCAGAGTACATGGGGGCATCAGCAGCAATGGGGAAATCCGCTAGGGGGTGCCCTACAGAGCACAAGAGGGAGCAATGGCGGGCAGTCTGGTGCAGATGCTGATGCGATAAGGCCAGGCATAAAATCAGGGCTTCCTCCGGCATGCCAGGGGTTGTTATGGACCCAAACACCCGCTCAGAGGCATCCACAACAATGAAGGGGGTTGCTAAGGATCCAAACTCCCCGCCATGACCTAGGTAAGGAGGGTGACGTCCTGCTTGGAGGTCTTCTCCTGGACACCGGGGTCACTGTGGACCTGAGTACCCACTGGGAGATGTCCTCAGCGCAGACGTGGAACACTAAGGATCCATTCCAGGCTGACTCCATTCCACACAGAGCAGTCGCAAATAATTCTACCAGTGTGCCTACCTCATAGAGCAGGAAAACCAAGGTGGAGCTGGGAAATCAAAACAATGAACCATGTGTAGAAGGAAAAGCATGATATGATCAGACAGGGAAAAGCACAGGATGATACATAACACATACGCTAACACACAGCTCATAATTCAAGTTGTACACAGTATGAATAATAACGCACTGTATGGTCCAACAGTTCATGAACAACATGGGGATCTAGACGCATTCTAATGTCAACAAGAGGGGGCAAGGGATGCTTAATTTAATGGAAGTGTGACATGACCGTAGTGGAATGATGCTTGTGGAAGCTGCTTTTTTGCATATTAGTGTTGTAACTGATTTACTTGCAATTGTATGGATGGCAGAGGAAGACAAGAAAAAAATCCAGCTGAATCATATACAACAAATTCACCTATTCTGAACAATTTTTAAAATGATGTCCAGACACTGGTGATGATAAATAAGGCACAGTAATTTTGGCTTTCTTTCCATTTCAAGCCCTTGCATTATTTGTGGAAGATGTAAACAGCATCTTCTCCTCATATGTAGAGCCCCAGGTGACGCATCATATCATTAACAGATGAATCAGCAGAGCACATTTTTCACAATAACAGAAACTGAAGTTTTGATTTTTTTATTTCATTTTAGTAAATAGACATTCCACTATCTGCATACGTATCTTACACTGTCTGCACATCCTTGTTTCATGTGCCTCCTGCATCGAGAGTGGGAGTGTGACAGTCACACGATTACATGAGTGACTGAAATCAAGTGATGCAGGTCAAGCAGCAGAGAACCAATGAGAATGATAATATTAAAAAAACACTGATCTAACAGTAATAAAACGTAATCCAGGTCTGAAACTATGCCCTGATGGGTCCCTGAATTTGGGAGAAAATGGGTCGGGAAAGTCTTGCGCGGGAACCCTGACTTATAAAAGCATGTCTGCAACAAGCTTTTTCAGACCTGTGTGTTGATGCTTTCTGTTCCTGCTCTTTCTGGTGATGTGTATTGCTATATAGAGCTCCATCATATTCCTGACATTTCTTAAGTGTCTCTGGCATTTGCAGTATTTTAGCCCCGAATGTAAAGAAAACTGTTTTTTGTGTGTCCGGTACTTTAAATTTTTTAAAAGTCAAGCTGAAATTTTCTAGTCACATTTGAACCTGTTATGTCAGAAAATTGGCCCTGGTATGCAGACCTGTGCACACCGCAGTGGTATTTATGGGCAGTACAGCTGACTCTGCAGGCTGTAGATCAGGCCTTTCACAGGAATGTAGGACACACAATTCTCCATATAGCATATTGTCAGTAAGTCTCTGCTTCTCTACTCTAGTATATAATTTGTGGAGGTTTTTAGATATCAGAAATGGCTGTAGTTATTTAAATTTAAACTTGTCAGGAAGATGTGGCAATTGATGTCAACATTCAGCATTAACACATGTCTGCGCTTAGAGACTTCAAGTACTGTTCAATTTCTCCACATGCCACTCAGCGTTTTGCCTTTCCTGCATTAAATTAGATGTAGAATGAAACCATAAAGGCCACAGGAGATGATATGGCTTGAACATTTTACTGAGAAAGACCATCAATTTAAAGTCTTTAATATAAAGACATCATAATTGCCTTGGACCACATCACCACAGACACTGTAACTTATTTCACATACAGTTCACTTCATACCTTTTAACTTGAAAACCAATTGTTTGTGAAGAGGAAGTTAAGATGATACCAAACACGATAAACTCGAGTTATGTACAGTGTAAAAAAATTAGTGGAGTGTGAAGTTGAACTTGAACTTTTTTTTATGACCGTTCTTACTGCAATGCAGACAATAGGAGTGGCAGGGCACTGGCCTTTACAGCAAATTTAACTATTTTATAATTTTTCAATGGCAGCTAATCTCATATAGCAGCAGGGATCATCAACTCAAGCCTTTGAGGAGCATTGTTAAGAAGAGTCTGGTAATTCCCCTCCTTAAACAAAATCACTAAACCAATTAACAGGTGAGTTAAACCACACGTGTTTGAGCAGAGAAGATGCACTATATGGACAAAGCTATTGGGACGGACCTGTTTTCATTTGTTGGGCTGCTTCCAGTGAAGGGCAATCCTAATGCCCCTAATGTGTCCTGTTTGGGGAAGGCCCTTTTCTGTTCCAGCATGACTGTGACCCAGTGCACAAAGCAATGTCCAAAAAGACTTGGTTGGATGAGATCGGTGTGGAAGAACTTGACTGGCCCAAACATAGCCCTGACCTAAACCCCATTCAACTCCTACAGTGAGGGGAAGAATTATTTGATCCCCTGCTGAATTTGTAAGACAGTCTCTAACAGTCTCTAATTTATGAGGTAGTTTCAGTTTTATGGAGAGACAGAATATCAACCAAAAATCAAGAAAAACCATGTTACAAGAGGTTACAAGACCATCAGCAAGAAGGTGAAAACTGTTGGTGTGAATATTCAGAAATAGAAGAAATATAAAATTTCCCCTCAGTCTGGAGCTCCACGCAGTGTTTTTCATAGGGTGAGGACAATCATGAGAAAGGTGAGGGATGAGCCCAGAACTACACGCTAATGATCTGAAGGCAGTTGGAACCACAGTCACTAAGAACATAATTGGTAAAAAACTACATTATTATGAATGGAAATCTTGCAGTGCCCGTAAGATCCCCCTGTTCACGAATGCACATGTACAGCCAATCTTAAGTTCGCCAGTGAACCTCTAAATGATTCAGAGAAGGCTTGGGAGAAAGTGTTGTGGTCAGATGAGACCAAAATCGAGCTCTTTGGCATCAACTTGACCCGCCATGTTAGGAGGAGGAGAAATTCTGAGAAGAACACGATCCCCACAGTCAAGCATGGAGGTGGAAACATTATTAAGTTTTACTTCTAAGGGTGCAGGATGACTTCACCGCATTGAGGGGCAATTGATGTGGCCATGTGCTGTAAAATCTTGGACAAGAACCTCCTTCCCTCAGCCAGAACACTGAAGATGGGTTGTGGATGGTCTTCCAGCACGACAATGACCCAAAACATACTGCCAAGGTAGCAAAGGAGTGGCTCATGAAGAAGCACATCAAGGTCCTGGAGTGGCCTTGCCAGTCTCCATACCTCAGTCCTATAGAAAATCTTTGGAGGAGCTAAAGCCTCAAGTTGCCAAGCAGCAGCCAAGAAACTAAAATGATTTTGAGCGTTTCTGTAAAGAGGAGTGGGCCAAAATCCCTCCTGAGATGTCTACAAACTTGGTGGCTGATTACAAGAAACGTGTTACTGCTGCGCTTGCCAAGTGTTTTTTTTCTTGCAAATAAAATACTTATTTCACTCAGTGAAATGCAAATCAATTTATAACGTCCATGCATCATTACCTCATAAATAATTTTTTGCAAGTCAGCAAACTTACAAACTCAGCAGGGGATCAAATAATTATTTCCCCCACTGCATGGAATGAACTGGAACAGAGATTGCGAGCTACACTTTCTCGCCATAAGTGCTCTACAGAATGAAAGGAAACCCCAAAATCCTGTGGAAAACCTTCCAAGAAGAGTGGAAGCGGTTATAGCTGCAAAGTTGGGAACAACTGCATATTTAAGTCTAAGTATTTCAATTTCATGTCATTAAATTCCCTGTTGGTGTAGGCCAGCCATTCCAATACTTTTGTCCATATAGTGTACTTAACTGTGCTGGACATCGGCATTCCAGGACTGCAGTTAGTGATCCCTGCCTTACAGTATCTGTTGTTTAGCAGTTTCCACCAGACCTTCAGTGTCATTCCCAGCTAAAGTAATGCTTCCATGCCCTTAATTAACTCAAATGAACTAAGTCACAGTCTTCAGGATTAATAAGCCGTGTTGTCATTCAGAGCCAATCAGGTCTCAGATAAACCTTTCCTCATCAGTTCTGCAGGCCGATGTCCCACATTTGTGCGCTAGTGCATTTGTGGGGCAAAACTGCACTGAATAATAGGAAAGCAGAAGAGAAATTACACTCTGAATGATGTGCGAAGCGATGAAATGAAGCCAAGATCATGAGTTGTATGACCAATGAAAAATTCTAATAAATAAACTCACTATATCACCCTCCCTCCTCTTTTCTGTAAAATGTATGGCAAATCATCCTCCAAGTTGAGTTAACATGCCAGAAAGTGAGCTCTGACCTGAATAGCTGCTCTGCTTTAGCAGCACTTCAGTGTAGAACGCTAGGTTATGCCCCTAAGCACAGGACGCATTTGCTGAAGAGGCATCTTTGATGTTTGCACACCAATTTGTTACAAATGTGTTTCTTGTTTGACTTTAGCTCTGCTCTCCTAAAGGGGCTCTGTCAGCAAACAGATTAATAAATTAGGAATATCATTATCATTTTCCCTCTTCACTACAAAATACACAGCATGGAAATGTTCCACGAGCATCTACTAAAGAACTAGTCAGCAATTTAGAGGAGCTGGAGATGATACTGTGCCCACCCAGGCCAGAACCTTTGCATATATACTGATCATGGGCTTGGCTCAGCCCTATGCTTCTCAACACTGGTTTTAAGAAAAATAAAGAAACAAAGAATTCAATACACTCTAACACAATCATTAAAAGCAAACTAGTTTAAAATAGTTTAAAAACAACACCATTGGAAAAATCAAGTTGAAAGGGTAATGTTTCTGGAGATAATAGACACATTTTAATTAGCCCAGAACAACAGTGTACATCTGACACAGGAGTTCCTAAACATTTGTCTTTGGGCTAAAGGGCAATTGTAGAAGCCCAAAAGCCAAAAGAGCCTAAATAATGTAGGCAGGGTTCAAATTGTTATTTAAAAAATCATTTTACCACACATGACCCTGGTTAGGGTAATTAATAAATTAGTGAATCATGTTTTTTTACTAATTAGTTATAAAATACATTTAAAAAAATGTACATATATGTAATAACCTATACATACTGTAATAGTATTTTGGAATTAAGTCAATCTCAGACTGATAATATGAGAAACACACACACACACACACACACACACACACAACATTTACTAAAAATACACATAATATTCTTTGTAAACAATTACATCTTTGTTAAATGTTCACCATTTAAGTATCATTATTAGCCAGACAATTTAATACTTTTATTCATCACTACTGACCTATAAAAAGCCACCTAATATAATGTGGGTCACCAGACAAATGTTAGATAATTAACAAGCTATTAAGTGAGAGTCAATGGGGTGAAAGGGTGAAGTAGAGCATTTGAAGTTAAAGGACAGTCTAGACTTTGACTCTGCCAGTTAAAAGTATGTCAGACATTCAGT
>JBBPDE010000015.1:11437612-11448251 GCA_037974605.1 Nannopetersius ansorgii | reverse complement strand
TGGATTAGCTCGTATTGCTCATTTAGATGCAGATAATAAAATGAACAAGGAACATTTCTGAAGGTTATACATCTCCCCATCATGGAGTTTTGACTGAAATCTAAAAACACTGATTAGACTGAAGCTGGCACAATGAGGATGGCTGTCTGTAAAAATGAAACAAATTACAGAATAACTATTGTGGATAAGCTTATGCTCAGTTTGTAGGTCATTCCTAGAAGTGGCAGTTCGCCAGACTGACAATGTGGAATACAACATTAGCCCATATCTTTGCTTATTAATGGCATTTCACTAGTATAAATTTTAAATTATAACAGGGTATTATTTATTAAAGTCCAAGTGGTTCAAAATTTAGAGCACAATTTAGTAAGCTCTTGTGCTAAAACTCATCTGCAGTAGTAGCACATTCAATGGAGAAGAAGACGCAAGTGTGTTTTAGAATCATCTAAAGAAAAATAAACTCATTCAGGCTTAAAACATTTGTATAAACCTTACAGGACCAGACTACTCACAGCCTACTCCTTATTTTTTACAGATTTAACTCTTTCACTATTCTCCTTATTGCCTTCTTGCTCACACCTTTCATAATTAATAGTCTTTTAAGCTGCAAACTGGGTAATACTCTTGTTGACAGAAAATGGCGAATTGATTTAAGAGCGTCCAATTTAGTGCACCCAAAAGGACCTGTGTAAAGAAATAGAGTTTCAGGATTAAACAGATATAGCCATCTTGATAGTAGCCATTAGGCATGCAACGGTAGAGGTATCCCACGGTATGGTACGTACCTCGGTATTTGGGCCACGGTTTCGGTACGTGTTTTGTGCATAAAGAGAACAATGTTTTTTCTCCCAAAATTATATCTTTATTTTGAACAAATTCCAGCAACACTGTGCTCAATTATATAACACTACAAATAATAACACAAGAAAACAAATAATAAACTGCCTCTTACTCACGATTAAAATATTTATACATGTATAAAATTCAAACTTACAAAATATATATAAAAAAAACTTTTTAAAAATGTTACAGTGCCTCTTAAAGTGCTCTAAACACAACACAGTAGTCAGAGTAAACATACTTCAGCTCACTATCAATTATTGCCATTATGGGCATGAAGTATTTTTTCCTCTGCTATTATCAGATTCTTCTGCAAAAAGATAAGCCTGTCAACACTGTCAGCTGCGAGGCAAGTGCGGCTTGCACTTACAATGTATCCTGCAGTGGAGAAAATTCTCTCACAACAGAAGTTCCTGGGACACAGAGGTGACGTTGTGCAACTTTTGCAACATGGGGGAATTTTCTCATTTGCCCTCCACCAGATTATTAGAGTGAGTTACCTTTTAGTCTGTCCTCCATTCAGGAACCGTTATCTCAGCATGACTACACTTAGCCATATAGCTCATGGGACACGTGTTAGGCAATGTTTACAAACAGTGACGTTTCTATTAACTGTTTGGACTCCCTGGTCGTTGTATTCTACAGTGAACCCGTAAAAAAATCCATCCTGGAGATTTGTACAAAGCCGGTGCTTCTTCAAACGCCTGCCTCTCCACTGTTCCGCTAGTGCTGGCCATGCTTGTTTGTTTTTCTTTTTTTTCCGTGTCTGTGCCGAGCTGTGAGCTCAGATCCTGTTACGTCAGTGTGAGGGCGGGCAAGTGGGTGGAGCCACAACAGTGATTGGACATTAATTCTTGGGGAAGGGCTTTCACTCATTGGCGCTTGCTGCTCAACAGTATGGTAAGCATTAAGCGCCATTTTCAAAAGGAAGTGCAAACCCGAACTACTGCGGTACACAAGGGCGTACCGAACCGTGCAGTGTGTACCGAACAGTCCGGTATTTTACCGAGTATCGCTGTATGCCTAGTAGCCATGTATAGGCAGTGTGTGACTTCTTTGTGGTGTTATTTGAAGACACTATTTGATGAATAAACTTGTTATAATAGACATTTACACTTAATTTTGGATACCTGATTATTTTCTTTTAATATTACATACTGTTTAGATTTTATTTATCTGTAATCTTAAGAGCGTATTACTGTTACTGCATAGTAATGGTGCTGTCCTCTCACATTTCATAATGAGTGATGCAGTTTAAGGCTGAATTGTTTTGGTCTCAGTACAGTTTCAGACCCATACCTAGGTAATGTTCCTCAGGTCAGGTCGGGTTTGGGCAGAATTTTGTCACCCTCAGGTCAGGTTTGAGGACAAAACAAAATGATGTGTATCTAGATTATGTTAGATTGGGAATTTTAGGCCCATCTAAAGCTCCACTCCATACACCACAATGCCCAAAGTAGATATAGAAATACCAGCAGGCCCTCTAGCTCATGTGTCAGTATTTTATCTAAAACACAGAGGCTATTTAAGAAGGCGCACTCCTTCCTTATCTTACAAATGTGGCATTGTTTTCATCTAGACGGAGAAATCCACATAGCCTTCACTCCAATTGTACGCCATTGTTCTGTAATTCTTCCTGTCAAAGCAGAGATAGGGCACGTTGTGCGACAAATTATTGCGCAAATGTGATTTTACATACAAGCTTTCTTTCAATCTCAATCTCTCGCTCCCTCTATTGCTAGTTCTCTCTCAACTCTTCCAGCTTAGAGTTCGCCCTGCTTATCGAGCGTCTGCAGCTGAGTGCTGGAGGAGCCAAAGGCAGGCAAAAGTGAGAAATCCTAATCTTCATTCTCTCCATCTGCCTGCATTTAACTCCGCCTGTGCCTAACACAGGTGAACCAGCCTGTTGCTGCTACGATAGCTCATTAAACTGTACAACTCTCAAAATTCAGCCACCACACATTTGTTTATTCCATTCTTCTTTAATTAAGTCATCCATTTCTTTTTCAAAGGATTTGCATCGTTGTTTAATTATTCGCTTGCCTGTTGGCTTCAAGCAGAAATTAATTAAAGAGGATTTGATTAGGTTACTCCTCGTTTCGTTTTCACATATGCCGCTCAGCATGGGGCCAATTAAAGCAGAACCTCATTCATTTTCCAAGAGAACGTTCCATTGGCTGTCCATCCTAACCGAGTCAAAAAGTCTGAAAAATGCAGGACTGTTAAAATATTTGCAAAGGGAGCATCATAGCCCAGCAGGACACACTTAGGCCATTTCACCCAATCAAAATGTAATGGAATATAATTAGGCTGCTGATTAACACATTAATACTTCGCAAAGAAAAGTAGACCCTTAGCATGAGGCAATGCGATTACGTTGACATATCACACTGAACGACAGGACCGCTTCTTTCTTTCAAGCCCCTGTTGTTGCTCTCCCCTTTGTCTGGTAATTGCTTTAGCTTTGACCTCGAGGAGTCTGGGACGTGCGTCGTCACAATGATAAAAATCTCCATCAGTCTTTGAGCCGATAAATTCCGGATCTCGTGCGCAAACAGCCTAATGACCGTTCCTCATTACGAAACAAATAGGATGGACAAAAGCATTAATCCAGGATAAAGAGACGGCACAAAGGAGGCCTGAGCTCTCCTGATTCATGAATTTTGGAGGAGTTAATTGATTGCGGATGCAGAGAGCTGGAGACAGAGAGACAGGCTGATTGGTATCTGTTTTTTTTAAAAGATAAACATAAAATGTGTATGTTGCTGATTCTGCATCAGAAATCTAAGGACAATCCAAGCTCATGATTAAAGAGCAACTTGTTCATCTTTACTGAGCTGTTTTTGGAACAGCTACAGTGATAAATGTCACTCTTGTAATTATTCCAACCGGTTTGTTATGATTTTTAATGTCTTTCATATGTATACGTCTTACACACACACACACACACACACACACACACACACACACACACACACACACACCTTTAGCATCAGCCTTTCACATTGCAATGATTTAGTGTGCCTTTGTGTCCTGGGCTGTCAACATCACAGCAGGATCTCAGAATAATGGCCTTATTCACACCAACCACACGTATCGGTTCTCCTAATGTCAGACAAAGAGCTTGATTATGCTGTTCACTTCAACGATCCATTTCAGTAATCTTACAATGAACTCTTAACTTAGCATGGCCATTACATTTCACATCAAATTACTTAGTGTTGTTCTTGCACATTGCTTGTAAATGAGGTTAAAAGTAGCAGGTGACTTGATTTTCTTCTTTTTACATAACATATTGGTTGTAGTCAACCTTATTTCCCAGCAATGGTATCGTCAGCTCAAGCCTCTAAACCCTAGAATTAATACTGTTATTTCATTTAAGAAGCATTAAAAGTAACTACTGTTTAATCTAACTCAAAGGTGTTAACGAGGAAAGATATTTACTATATATGCCATTCTAAAGGAGATTGCATTTTAAATTCATAATCCTCAGAACTTTCAAAACACCACATCCTGATGCAGAGCTTTTCAGCCTGTCTTATGGTGCTTGGGCCCATGAAATTGCACTGGTATGCTTTGTTCGTTTTAGTCTTCAGTAAACCCCTGTCTGTTTGCTCATCTGGGGAAGCATAAGCGTTCGCAACTCATTCAGAAAGAACTCCTGACTCTATTCTGACTCACCATTTACTCAAGAAAAAAACATTAACAAAACTGATTAAGTTAGGATTGTAAAGGAATATGATTTAAAGGAATACAACATTTCTGTGTGACTCCATGTCACTTTGGCTATGCTAATGCACTGTTATTATTGCAATGCCATCCTCCTGCAGCTCACAGGTTTGATACAGGTTCAAACAAGAACCCTCTCATTAAAGCAGAACCTTGTGTATGAGAAACAGAATGAAGCATGATGTCCAGTGAATATTGTGTTTAAAAAGAACACTTGAAATAGTTGGTTGGAATATAATTTGGACTGCAAGTACAGCTAGCTAGTGCAACATTTAGTTCATTTGTAAGCTAGTTCAGCTGAAGTTTTAGTATATAGCTTCAAATCTGCAGTAGATTTTACTATAGCTAGCTATCAATCAAAGTTATACTTGCACCTCGACCACCTAGAGACTTATACTCACACCTCATAGGGTTGAGACTCAACTCGGCCTCACATTTCAGAAACCTGAAGCTCAACTCTTACTGTTATCTTGGAGACTCAATACTAATTCACACATAAGATATTCAACACTCTGCCAAGACATGCAGCAGGCTTCTTCTTCTTTTTATGGTGGTTGAAAACTTTTCATTGTATTACTGCCAGCGCTGGGCTGGTGGCAGTAATATAGTTAGGTTCTAAAAAAAAATATATTGTGGGGATTTCCGCGTAAAACTATGAGTTTATTTCTAAAAAATAAAAAAAATTAATAAAAAAAAAAGTGTGTGACTGAATCCGCAACGCCAGCTCCGCGAAAAACTGGGGGAGCACTGTATATATTGTCAGTACGGTTTGGAGCATATCCTGAAAAGTTGAAAAATATGTCACCCATTTCAAATCACTGTAATTTTTAGTTGAACTATGAGGAAGTTAAAAGAACATTCTAGTAAAAAAAATAAATAAATAAAAAAATAAAAAACAAAACAATATGAACATGGAATGAAGAAAACAGCACACAAGCCATGTTGCTTACCCCTGTTGCCGAGTCGTACATGCAGAATGCCTTTGACGGTGGTGTAGACGCTGATTGCTGGGATGGCCCCGTGCCTGTCTCCATGCTTGCTGACCAGGTTGGCGTCCTGCAGGTACTCTGTGGTAATGACCTCCAGTTCATGACTCACCTGGACTGCAGATCGACCCTGCCGCAACATATGCTGCACACAGACAAAACAGCAGCTAAAGATATAAAACAGGTTTTCCCCTAGCTGAAGATGCCTATATATTCTACTACTTAAGATGCTGGAAACACTAATGCATTCTACTGTAAATAAATATATTTATGAATATATTCATAAATATATTCCCCACCTTCCATTTATTTTGTTTACATTCACTGATTTTACTTAGTGTTCATCTTTAACTATTTGTTTGTTTTTTTTTTACCTATTTCTCATGCACAGCTCTTATGTTTAACATTATTTTATCAAAATGCTTTGTCGATTATTACTACAGATAATAATAGTAGACCTCTCGGATGAATGTCATAATAAGAGTGGTGAAAAAAAAGACACTGCAGACTATATTTCTCGAAGAGTAATATGTCTGAAAATTAATCAGGTAGAGGCACTTCTCACACAGGCAATCTAACCACCAATGGATGCTTATACGGGTCAATATTAATGCACTGAACTAAATCAGAAAACTTTATTGATCCTGAAGGAAATTGCATAAAGTGTTCATAAGCCTATTAGCTTCAACAGACAGAGAGAACGTTAGATGAAGGTTTAGCTCAAATAAGAGCAATATCTGTGCAATCTTCTTTTGGTCTCCAGTAAACTCACATACACAAACAACCAGATGGCCCAAAGGGTCATTATAAGGGTGAAATATTATATCATTGGCTAGTACTATTGCAGTATACTGTTAGGTAATCAGAACATTTTAGAGTTGAAGAAAAGTTTCTATACTTCGATGAAAACCTTATAGGCAAACAAGAATGTTGTCTTTTTAAATGGAACATCAAGACCATTGCTTCAGACATGGGTAGAGGTGTACTGAAAAGAAAAAAAAACAGCATCGAATGCAGCTCAACATAGGAAACAAAAATTAAAGGCAGTAAGCTGGGGTGTGGATTACATTTCTTCTTTTACATAAACACAGCTTCCTTAGGATTAAGAAGAGCACAAACAGGGACAGCCCTAAATAGATTAAAACATTTTCAACTTGCTTGTCTTGATGTTACCTGATCTGGTAACCATGTGGACCCAAATGCTAGTCATCTGAGTTAATACATTTACTGAGGTAAAATCCAGGAAATCGGGCAAGACTGAAAATTTCCTCCAATAAGCATGACACAGCTGTTTCCCTTGTTTGTTCATTCAGACAGAAGGTAGGCGTTTACTGTTAGAAAAATATGACACAAACTTATTTGTAACTCTCCTCTGCCTACTGCTGCTGAAAAAATGGCATTTTCATTGTGCCATTTCAATTATGAGCATGTATATTGCACTTTACAGCCCATATATACAAAATGTCTAGCAGCAAAGTAGCAAAACTTCACTTTGTGTGTGCTGTTTCGATGCTATTTAAAGAGATGCTTTTGGAGTGTTGTGGTGCGGTGCTGTAGCGGGAATAGAGACTTCAGTTTAAAAAGATTTCATCCCTCAACTTACAGCCCACAAAATTATTTTAGTTCAGTGAAAACTATCTTGTTAATCACTAGGACTGTCAGCACTGGCATTTTGCCCCACTCATTCCACTATATCTGGTTATATTTTTGATTTATTTGACTAAAACGTTTTGCCAGTAGCTGATATTGCTGTCATCGTTGTTTATAATCTAGGGCGATGTCTCTCTGAAAAGGCTGAACAGTAAATTTGTTTAATGAAATAAATAGAGCTTACTCAATGAAGGGTTGCATCCAGTGAAATCCTTAATTTTGTGGATTGTACAACATATTTGAATATTTTTTACATCATTTTAAGGTTTGGATAGCTGATCATTTGGAGTTTTTTAATACTTTGATGAACATTGCTTAGTACTAACAAGGTAAAAACAAGTCAAATTCTGGTTTGAGGATGACTTTAAGCTATATTATAACACAACCTTTGGCTTTAAGACACAAAAATAGCATTTTAATCAGAAGTAAATCTCTGAAAATGAAAACTGATTCACAATATAATGGGGTTGTTTGAGGAAATGTACATGTTTTTTGTTTTTTAATCCCCCTCTGATGCAAACTACCGTGGTGAAAAGTATCTGTAAGATCAGACCGTTGGGGCTGTTTTATCTCCACCATAAAGGTTGAGAGTTATTAAACATCCTTAAATGCAGTCGAAACTCATCTGAGTCAGCAGCACCTGATACCTTAAAGCTACGAGCTAATTAAAGACAGTATTGTGCTGTTAACTGTGCAACTGTAATAATAACCGTGAAACTGTTCACAGCTAGGCAGTTTGAGATTCAAAGTGATTTGGTCACCTAAATTCATTACATATGTCATCAACTCTTACTCCAGTGTTCATTTCTCTTCCACTATCAAATACAAGTCACAGATGTCATAGCAAACTACAGTGGGCCGCATGGATAGACATGGCCAGTGCATTAGGTTTATTAGAAGCTAATTTTTATGCTAGTTTGTGAGAATTGTTGTTTAATTTGTCAGTTACTTTAATTGTAAAGCTGGTAATTGTTTCTGGTAAAATGGCCAATTCGTATAAAAAGAAATATACTGAATCCAGGCAAACTACATGGGCCTACTTAAAGTGTTAGAATGTGTTCTTTTTAAAGGATTTTTTTTACTCTCATCTTTTTCAATACAAAGCTGCCAATTCTTTCCTCATCCTATTTAATTCAGCACTACCTTTGTGACTGTGAAGGGCAAAGACCAAACCGACTGTCAACTAGTGTTAGAGTTTTAAAAGAAGAAAAACTTCTACCTTTGCAAGAAGCAATGTTTAATTGAATGCAATGTGTTCTTCACAAACAGCAACACACATCTACATTTACAGCATTTATCAGATGCTTTTATCCAAAGTGACTTCCATTCCCTAACTACAGGTTTCAGTCTCCCTGGAGCAACTTGGGGCTAAGGGTCTTGCTCAGGAAACCAGTGGTGGTATGTTGATGGTAGGATTCAAACCCATGTCCTTATGGTCTAGAGGCAAGTATCCTACCCACTAGGCTACATGTACATTTTTTGAGGGGGGCTCATTGATATTTTTCAACCATTTCATAACACAAGCTTGTTGTCTGTTTATCCCAAAATTTTTCATAGTTGTCTTCAGATGTTCTTGCTTCAAGATCATAGCTGGTCCCATGAGACTAGATTGTTACAAAAAAGCTGATATCAAACATAAATGTAGTCATGAGCTTTTTTACAATGCAGTAGTATAGCACTACAGCCAAACTTTGTCCAGTGGGGTGTAGGAATAAGGTGGATTTCTACATATAAAGTGATCAACCACTGTAAGTAACACTCATTATCCTGTCAAGGGCTGGAATATATTACGCAGCAAGCGAGCAGTCATTTCTTGAAGCTGAAGTGTTGGAAGCAGGAAAAATGGATCCAAATAAAAAGACTTCAACAAAGACCAAATTGTGATGGCCAGACAACTGGGTCAAGAGCTCAAAAATGGCAGGTCCTGTAGTGTGTTCCCAGTATGCAGTGGTTACCCAAATGGGGGCCAATGCATCTAACAATAGTGTTAAGGGTGCGTAAGGCTCACTGATGCGAGTGGGGAGCAAAGGTTTGAGCTACTGTTGCCCAAATAGCTGTTAAAACCAAGAAGTACTATAGAAGGAATGCAAGCTGGTGGAGTGTTCTGTGGGCAATATTCTTCTGGGAAACACTGGGTCTTGGCGTTCATGCAGGTGTCACTTTGACACATACCAAGGCCTTGTTGAGACCAAGTCAGAGCTGTTGAAGTAGCACAATGGAAACCTAAACAAAAGTAGGCAGTTTTAATGTTATGCCAGAGTAGTCTTAAGGCTGAAAATGAGACAGCAGTCATCTTCTGAGACATTTTACCAGTTTGGCAAAAATACTTTTTAAGGCTGTCAGAAACAGGATTTAGATAAAAAGATCTAAACGTGCCCTGGCTGTTGATGTAGGAAACTTGTGCACAATACACAAACAAGCATACAAAAACAAACACAACCACAACAAACAGTTTGTGTGCATGACACAATCAGTTGACAAATGCCACAATCTGATGACAAGTGGCTGTGGATTTATCAGAAGCCCAATCTGCTCCTCTGTGATTTGGGAAAAGGTCAGCATGGCTGTTCTGCACCATCAGTTCAATGATGCGGATGCCGGGGCCTCTGCTGTGTTTTTGATTTTGTTTTTAACCTTTATTCAACATTTGCTGTTTAACAGACGACTACAGAAAATAACAATAGTGCCGGGCAGACGGCCAAGCAGAGTAGTCACTTACTTAAAAGTCTTAGAGAGCAACCCATTACCCAAAAGCTCTCAAATCCATAGCTCATAAATTGTGCAGCAGACTGCTGTCCCAGCTCACCTGGACGAAGATCAGACATAAAACATTCATAGTGCTGAGGGACTCGCAAGTACAAAGACGTCCAGGCAGTTTAACACCTGCTTCAAGCATGTCAAAATGAGAACGGAGGAGAGTCTCAGACTCCGATTATCTTGTCTCAGCTTTTAGTGCTGTATATATAGTACTGGTGGTCTTAGGTGCGACAGAGATCTTAGAGGACGAGAATGGGAGTCTGAAATTGTGTGTGTTACTTATCTCAGAACAGTGCTTTCTAGGTATTGCTCAGCGCTAAAAGAGAGAGGCTGTTTATTTTGCCTTAGGTATGCCTGCAGTGATTGGAGCCATTCTCAGATCTGTTAGGGAAACCCTGAGCTGTACAAAGGCAAAAGACACCTACAGTGGTAGTAAAAACTGAACTATGAGCTTTAAGAATAAGCTTATTCATCTTATAATTACTCAGTTACATGCTAACCTATATGTAAGTATACTGCCCTACAAAGCCAAAGTGCAGTAACTACACCAAAGCTGATAAAAATGACATTTAAACCTTTAGTACTAGTCAGTATTAATACTAATCATTTTTTTCTTAATAAGTAATGGTAAATGGAAATGGTGGTGGTAGCCTAATGGGTAGGATACTTGCTTCTAG
>JBBPDE010000015.1:11392430-11406731 GCA_037974605.1 Nannopetersius ansorgii | reverse complement strand
GACAAACGTACAAGCAGCGAGGGGTCATATAAGTATTTCCTCCACTGTATATACATATACATACACACATATATATATATATATACACACACACACACACACACACACACACACACACACATCCATACACAGAGTTTTAAGGTCTTTGTACTCAGCTGTTCTGCAATGTTTTACTTTAAAAATCACCTGTGTTTAGTACTTTTGCTACATATGTTTGTGTGCGTCTGTGTGTGTGTGTGAGAGAGACAGAGACAGAGAGAGCATGTTATTGCAAGGGTGTGTGGGTGGAAATCTTACGACATGTGACAGCTGGTGGGCCGATGCCATCGGGGAGGGAGCGAGCAGAGCAGGAAGCTGCTGTTGCCATGGCGACCTCACCGTGTGGCTCATGGTCGGATAGCGTGAAGTGGCAGCCAGCTGAGAGAGGGAGAGCTGCGCAGCACAGGGAAAGAGAAAGAGAAACAAAAAATTTATACATATTTATTCCACAAACAACAGGCACCAGCATCTGACAGCATGGCAAGCCTCCGCACTTGGCAGCAACATAATGGCAACATCCAGCGAGCACAAAGCACGGATGAAATTAGAAACCTTCTTTTTGTCAACGTGATATATCCAGCTTTAGGTGCCACTACTCACTCTTTCTCTCTCTTTCTCACACACACAGTTATAGCATCTTGTCCCAGCCAGTCTTGATTCTAATACTACTTCAACCTCCTCTTTGCCTCTGCCTTGTTGTACACTCCTATTAACCAAAAGATCAAGTTTATAAACATCTCCTTCCCAGCCACACAAAGCTGTGCACACTGATATAATCATTGGTTTCAGCATCTTAATGGGGACGTTTATATAATGAATAATGCAAGTGATGGGAATTCACAGAGAAGTCTTTCTGTTTCTCTGTACTCATTTCAATAGCTGCTTCAGTGCCATCATTCTGCAGTAGACCCCAAAGATTTCCCCATCAGTCAAAAAACATTTCGACACTGTGCTTACTTGAGGAAGAGACATCTAGTAATCAAAGGTTACTGACATAGTTGGATGAATTTTTGCTCCTTCAGGTATGTCATTGTTAAATGAGAAGCAAAAAGGTGAAGATACACTGGCTTAGGAGCATGACGGAAGACAGATTGTGTTGTAAACAGTGACTCTTGATAACTCTAGTTGGTTTATACTAAAGTAATTAACAATGTCTGATAATCCTACATGGTGCAGAAGAACCTTCCTCTTTTTATTTAGTTACGGTAAATTATTACCAGCACACTCAAATAGCTACATTCCTGCAACAGCTATCTACCCTTACATATAATATGGACTACAGGATAGACAACATGTTCAGTTATGGCCATTAGCTATCCATTCACTGCTGGGTTAAAGAGATTTCCTACCATGTAACCACTAACCAGTTAAATTGGTATATCTTAGAAAACTGATTTCTGCTCTACAAACAGCTCAATGCATCTCTCAGCCCTGTGGAACACAAACAGTTCAACTAACTCCATTAACTTATTCCCCTGCCTTTTGCCTATAAGTGAGTAGTTAAATAATGAACTAAATAGAAAGAAGCTTCCATTAAAAGATAGGGGAAATACAAATACTGAACCACAGAAAAACTGGAACAAGAAAAAGACTAGAGAGTGAAAGTCAGGAAAAAAAGGGAGAGAGAGAGAGAAGGAAGAGAAGGGTGGGGACAGAAGATGGTATACAAATGCTAAGCACTACAAATACTGGATAGAGAGAGAAAGAGAGAATGTGGAATGAGAATGAGAGAGGCTGATAATGAGAAAGAGAGAGGAGGAGAGAGGCAGGCAGAGAGAGAGCGCAAGAGAGAGGGACAGAGGATATCTGAACTGTTGTGCAGCACAAGGTCAGAATAGAATGTATGGCTGTCAATATTCACATAGTCTGCCTTTTGTTTGACATGCACTCACTATTCTGAATGCTTAAAAACATGAAATCGATATTGCAGTCATGCCATAAGTTGAATAACTGCCTGAAGGAGGTAGGAAGGAAGGAAAGAAGGAAGAAAAGAAGGAAGAATGGAAGGAAGGAAGCAAGCAAGAAAGGGAGAGTGGAGGAAAGGAAAGGAGGAAAGAAAGAATGAAAATAGAGAAATGAACATTAAAAAAGAAAAGAACGAAAATATTACAGAAGAACAGAAATGGAGAATGAGAGAGACAAAGAAAAAAACTGATAGTGTTAGCTATAAATAGCAGACGATCTAATGCATCTTAAACAAGCCGTCTGAGATAGTCTGAAATTAAATTTGGGCCATGCAGAGTATGACTGGAGGACACCATTACCACCCCACATGTTAAATACAACAAACACGATTCGGGGAAAAAACCTGAGCCTATCCCATGTCATCACCCTGAAATTATAATGAGAGTGTGAGCTCGTTATCAGGCAGACTTCACACTGACAAGGGGAGGGGTGATCCCACTGCCTCCATTTTGGGATGCAGAGAGATACCAGATGAGAAGACACTCATGTGATTATGAGACATTGAGAGAGAGAGAGACCCATCAATCAAAATGCTGTGATGTGGCCCAGACACGCACACACACACGCACCAACTCAGGAAGGAGGCCAGGAAGGAGTTGTAAAATAACAGCTAAGTCAACCATATGGCCAAGAATGGGTTCATTTCTAAAATTAGTGTAGCTAGCCAGTGAAAGGAGGGTCACCATGTCTTTACACAATTTGCAGTCATTTGTTTTCCCCAGGGCATTTGCTTTTTTTCACCAGAGCAAAGCAGCCTTTCGCTACAATGAGGGTGGACTCAACATTTGGACTCGCAACATTCTCTCCTTCCAGCTAATTAAATGTGCTGCACTGTTCAGTCTACCACAGGCACACCCTCACTAAAAAAGCCATGTGCTTAGTATGGCTTGAGCACAAACAGAAAAACGATAAGCTTTGCATGATTGGGCTCACACAGAGGAAGCCGGAGTTTAGCAAGGCACAGGCAGAGATGGAAAAACCGAGCGTGTCTTCTCTCAAGACTGTGCAGAAACAGTTACAGTAACCTGACACCACATACCAAGTGAACTCTTAAAAGTCGCTTCACCCTATGTTTCTTATCCGTAAAAGAACCACTGTGTTCTTCTGCACTTAAAATTCCACCAATCCACCAATCAAAGCTTTAATTATTTTCAGCTAGCCAAAGTATTTCAATTGTAGGCTGGAAAGCTGATTTTAGGATTTTGTAGATGGTCGAGCCAGACTTTCAGAAAGGAAAGGAACCATGAACCAGTCCTCTAGATGGATTATACACCAAGCCACAAACTGCAAGCTTTGGTGGAACTCCAAATTCAACACTCCCGAAGATCTCCATGGAAGTCCAACAGCCACTCAGACTGTTATGAATGAAAATTCATGCGTCAGTGCATCAGGGCAGTGTGGTGTTTAGCTAAAACTTAATGTTAAACTCTGTATATTGAAGTATTAGTTTTAAACTCCAGATGTTGCTTCATCTCCTTTTGGTTTCTCTCTCGTATGCGTACTAACACGGTCAGTTCTGTAGTGACTTCAGTAGGTGGGAGTGAATTTGAGTTAAATGAACATGTTCCTCTGGTAACAATTAACTTAATCTCAAATATAGGTTGTATACAATGCTGTTTCTGGAACTAAGCTATATAGTGTTTCTGACATTCTATTTGTAATTTCAAACCTCCCCCCAAAAGCTTCCCCCCTAGCATGTTAAAAAAGGGGCCATTTAACTGGAGAGGGTGTAAATTCCAAAGTTAAGTGCGGAATCGCATATGAGAAGGTGATAAATTCCATAGACATGGGCAGATAAATGCATATCTTCGTCTCCCAGAGCACTTCCCATCAGCATGTGCATTCGCACAAACGGTACCCACACAAGCTCAAGGAGCCTTAAAGGAACAGTCTGGCAAAACAAACAAACAAACAATAATTATCAAAATGACACAGTTCCTCCTCAAATTAAAACTCATTGATCAGACAAAGACATGCTTAGTTTTCTCTGAGTTTACTTCATTAAGTTTGCACTGGGGCTTATGTAGTTGAAATAGAAGCTTAGACCTCACTATGCAATACTGTAAAAGCTTATGTGCATGCCTGACTACTTGCCTGAAACCTCAATGAGTTTTATGTAATCTCAAATAGACACATTAATTAAGTTTCTGCCACTGCATAGAATTTTTAAATGAGGGAAAAAACACAAAGAGACAAGCTTTAAATAGTAAACATGTCTTAGCTGTTCAATATGCAGAAGGCAAAAAGTGCTTTTCTTGCATATTTTTTTAGATTTATCTTGAAAACTCTCTTTTCTACTTGTTTTATTTTAGCATTAAATTAAGTAATGTCTAGTGTAACGTAAAAAAAGGCTCATAGTGTCTGACTGATGTGTGTGTGTGTGTGAAAGAAAGAGAGAGCGAGAGAGAGAGAGAGAGAGACAGAGAGGGGGGACGGGGGGACGGTGATTAAATTTCAGCTGCCATCCAACACAAAACTATACAGACACAGTAAAACTGCTATGGATCCCCATCAGATCAGCAAGCAAATCAGTTCACTAAATCATCTAGGTTTCTTAGTAAGCAGTTCCATCCAGGGGGCAAAGAAGTGTAAAGAAATGTATCCTCCTTTCACCTTTATCACAGTGAAGACTGAAATATAAGAAGTACAGAGGAATAGCAATTGTCAGTAATTCTGAGCACAGTCAGTACAGTGGAGAACAGTGTTGTGCATAGCACAGAATAGTGATGAGTGCAGCAAAGAATCAAACGAGTGTGGGTTATTTAGCACAGAATAGTGATGAGTATAGTGGATAACACTTATGAGCATAGGTTATTTTGCAGATGATAAGGGGTGGCATAGTGGAAAATAGTGATGAGTATGGGTTATATAGCAGAGCATAATGATGAGTAGAGAAAAAGAAATACACACTTACGAGTATAACATAACACTGATAAGTATAATGAATATCACAGAGAATAGTGAGAACACAATTACAATAATGATAACACAAACGACTAGTGATGAATAAACCAAACATTGCATAGAACAATGATAGTAAGCACAGCTAAGAAAAGCAGGTAAGAGTAAAGAGTAATGAGAATGTTAAGTATATCAGAGAATATAAATCTTTTAAACATGTGACCTTATACATGCTGTGCCGATAATGATGATTGTACTCTGTTGTGTCTTAATTGGAGAGTGATGGTAGAATAAAAAAAATTACTTCTGAAAAGACAGGAATAAAACAATTACTTTTGATTCATGTGTAGTTTCAAGCAGTTACTAATTTAAAGTCTTTGTCATCACAGTGGATAACAGACTGCCTCAAATATGAGACAATTTTATTCCCCTGCAATTGTAACACAAACAATGTGCCTAAAAACTATTACATATTATATTTTTTGTAAGTGTATATGCATTTAGTACACAGTCCATCCCCTGGTTGCCTTGGAGAATGATGGAATGAAATTAAAATATGATGTCATTTTCAAATAGAGTAACATGTGCAGCATTAATGCAATTTGTTTACAGTCGGTTAATGTGTAAACTATAGACTGGTTGTAGGGTTGTGTTGCCAATCATGTTGGTAAGTCTAAAAAGTTTTAATAACTACTCATGTTACATGACAAACATTCAAGTTTTTAAACACTGTCAAATCAGTTTGATCAAAAACAGTAAATATGATGTCAAGAGAAAGGTGATGAATCAATCACTGATGCACTGATGGTACTGACTGACTGACTGTTTAGTCTTTTGCAAGGTTTCCACCACCGCAGCCTCTGAGGCTGAGAACAGCATCTGTCTTCATCCCTGCTGCATCTGCGGATCTGCTAGGCCTTATGGAAGCAGAATGTGCCACAGTCCCTGGAAGCTATCCCAACCTTTCATGGCGCAATGCTACTGTAACCAACAGCAACCACACTCTTAAAATGCGACGCTCGACCGATCAGGTCTACGTGCTCACTTTGGATGCAAGCATACGCAAAGGGTACAGCATGGTGGTTGACTGATCACTGCATGAGTCACTGTCACTACAGATGTGCAGAGTTACGGAAAACTGCATATTTGAGGAGACGTGCAAAGGAGCGGAAAAGGGTAAAGGAATTTGAGCTTCTTACTGCGGGGCCACAGGTTGTGTGCAGCGGTGAAGCCTCCAGCTCGAGCTTGCTTTTATCTGAAAGGAGAGAAAAAACACACAGTCAGAACAGGCCGGCTTCCTCCTCTAAAATTCATGGCTCCGTTTTGGTTTGATCAATATATCAGCCAAAAAGTTTTTGTAGCTTTAACAATGCTTTAAACACAAAAGGGAAAAGTGCCGTGGGTCAGTCTAGAACAAGTTTATAGTTTTATTATTTTTTTTATTGAATTTCTTGTAAAGTTCAGTTTCGTCACCGTTAACGTAGTACTTCAAAGTAGTCTGAAGTGGTTGTAGTGGGCTAGCATTGAAAAAAGTGGGTATAAAGATTCTTTGGAGCAAACAGAAAACAAGAAAAAATATATTGTGCTCACTCACTGCAAAACCATTTTTACTGTTATTTTATAGTATTTTACAGAAATTTAATAAAAATTTAGAGTTTTGTTTTTAAGATGTTTTCAGGCAGTGAAACCATCAATCTCCGTGAAACTTCACAGTAAGATAGGGCCTGATGAGACCTTTCCAAAGATCCCTTGTTTGGCATAATAGTCCCGACATATCTCACCATTTCTAAAAGTGCAGCACTTTTTAAAAAACACATTTAGCCCTAAATGTGTGAAAATTGTATGAAAATTCCACTAAATGAAATTTGTTACGCTGTACTTTACAAATACCCCATAGGGGACATCTTACTATACCATGTTCTCTGTGCATTATTATATCACAGTTATGATTTTTGCATTTGTGTGAAAGTATACAAAATGTATCCACACATTTTTTGAAAGCATTATTTTTTGTTTTCTCTTAATAAAAAAAGACTCAGTGAGTATTGGATATGTTTCGTATCGGAAGATATCCAAATTTACAATATCGGTATCGGACATAAAAAGTGGTATCATGCCATGTCAAGTTTTGGTGGTTGCAGAGTGCAGTTTATATCAGGAAGTCTGTAAACTTCTGTAGGCAAGGTGCCTGGGGCTGAAAATTACAGAAAAAACAATGATAAAGTGTTCTGCATATTTTAACTGTTTCAGTTGTTATTTCCCCAGTTAGAAGCAAGCTATCAAGATGCATCACTCTCTCACTATTTTACTACAACTATTTCAAAGTTTATTCATTGTGAAACGAGGACACCAATACTATCTTAGTACTGGGTGTAGAAGGATGCGCAGTACAGGACAGGATGCTGGGCAAAAAGTAGGAGAGATGCAGGCCAAGAAAAACTCTGTCCTGAAGAGATAATGCAAACCGCTCTGTTCTGTGAGATTTTTTTTTCCTCAGGTCCTCTGCCTCTCATAGCCTTTGATGAGAAAATTGAAACGAACAAGGGGCTTGAGTTTATATTTGTGCTGAGTTTATATTTTTGATATCTCTTGTAGTTCTACTTTCAGTAGGCTGAGTAATGTGGGTTCAAGTCTGAGTCTGAATCCCTTGTGAAAGGGGTAAAAGTTCAAAAGGTGACATTTGCTCTATAGGTTCAATATTCTGCACAGTATATTGTCTGAATGAATGAAGACATTTCTAAAATGTTTGGGAATGGGTGAAAACGTGCATGTTTCAAAAAGTGTTCTATCATACTGTTCTAGAAATAAAATAACACAAATTTGAGACGAGGCAAGTCTTATTTCCTTCATCTTCAAGTAACTTGACTGACCTATCCATGCTCCTTCCACAAATTCATTCTAATGAGAAATCACAGCACAACTGTTTAGATCATGACACAAATAATTCAGGTTCAACTGCTTTGGCATTTGATTTAGCGTTACTACATAACGTTGTTTCGAGTTTACACTATCGAGCCAGACAGTCTTACTCTAACTAATGGAAGTGCCTCTTATATATGAAAAAGTCTAGATGTTGTCTGAGATGAATAGTTCTCATTTCCATCTCACATTAACAATCTCTCTCAAACTTGCAGGTACCTTCTTTCTAACAGCAGGATATTCACCCATACTTCACCACTGATGCCACTCAGATACTTGTCCAGTCACACTGGACAACTGCACTTTGCCCCTTGCTGGTCTTTCTCTGAAGACCACAAGGTTTACACATGATACAGAATGCAGAATATACCAGAATTCTCACACTGAGAACACTTCACTGGCTCCCTGGGATTGCTCGCATTACAAAGCCAAAAATGGTCCAGCTCCTCTTACCTATCAGCACTGATCAGACCTCAGGTCACAGTTCCCCCTCTTGGAACATCAAGCACAGACCGATTTGACCAACCTTTCCTCAAAGGTCAACAACATGCATCATGCCTTTTTTCAGCTCTGGCACCGAAGTAGTTGAGCGAACCTTCCCTTGTATGTATGTGTGTGTGTAAGACAGATCTAATAGGGCCCTGGTGGAGTACCAACTCCATCTCTGGTAGAATCTACTAGCAGCTCATAATTTGAAGTCTAGGCTTACCCGTGTGAGGACAAGTTTTCTTGTGAACTACAAAGCACTCACATAGACTTTAGATAAAAGTCTTTTTTTAACTCAGAAAATCAAACCAAAACTTTCACGCACATCTGTGAATATAATGTGAAAATAGTAATGCATTCTAAATGTAGGTATTTTGAGAAGAACTGTTGTGAAAAAGTCTTTTTAATGTCTTTTTAAATTTGAATGTATTTTTTGTCAGGATCCTGTAAAATGCATCCAGGCTCACAATGTTAAGCATGCGTCAATTTCACAGAACCCAGACGTTACTGACGTTCTCATGAACTTGTCGGGACTATTCATTTCACAAACCGCTGACGCAAATTCACACAATTTCACAAATTAACCAGAAATGACTTCATGGTTAGGATATTGTGGGCAAGACTCACAGAGATGATTAATTTTGAAGTTTCTGCCGTCAAACAGGAAGTATCACCCAATCACCCCACCGGTTAATGCTCCATCTGTTTTTCCCTGCATGCGCTCATCCGTCTTTCTTGCACGGTGTCTCTCTCCCTCATTCTCACTACGCCATCCTTCTAATTTACACTTTTGCTTCCTTGTTCGCGCTCTCACTCTCTCCAGCATGTGCTGAACTTCTCTCATCACATGCTTTGGAGACGTTTTGTGAGTGTTGAGTGGGGCTGTTGTCTCATTAAGCTTGAAGCAATAGGTGAGAACCAGACAAACAGTGACCAATTATCTCCAAGCTTTTGATTTCTACCGTAATCAACAGTGTCAAAATGCGCACAAACTTCCAAACACACGCACACGACCTGTTGTTTTAAATCCTACACCACCTCAAACTTTCAGACAGATTGTCAGATGCAGCTCAGATTGTTATGAGGGGAAATGAGATCCCTCGAGATGCAACAATCTTTGTGCAATCCGATGACTGGTGAACCTTTAATGACGAGTGTGGATTTTACTGAATTAATGTAACCCAGGGCTAGGCTGTAGGGGTACGGAATCACACCAAACTCCCATATACTCCATCATCATGATATTTGTCCTCACCAGTGTAACAAATGAGAACATGGTTCTAAGAGAAGCATTCATGAATTGAACTGCATTTTCATTATGTAATATTTCCATCAAACATGGATTTGTTGAATTTGTAAGTGCACTGAACAGCTGTCAAAATGATTTGTATGAATTTGACGTGATGCTACAGATGGAAGCCCCGGAATCAAAGACATTCGCTCTTTCACCTCCAGCCTCTTCAAAAGTCCACAAGCAAACCCACAATACAAGAGTAAAACAAGGAAAACGTGGTGTGTTTCTTTAGGGGATGCAGCTGCTGCTCTGTCAGGCGCTTCTCAAAACTATAGCCTGCTTCATGAATATTCAAGGCTGATAATTTGGCAAATTTCACACATTCTGTTTATATCTATTTAAGCCGTGAAAAGAGAGACAGGTTGAAACAGGTTTTAAAATAGAGAGTACAAATTCTCTCATTCCGTAAATCCTGCTAAATGTACAAGTGCTACCCAATGAACAAGTTTGTTATTGGTTCCCTTTTCCTCTGATCGCCCTCTATATATTTCCTCCACTCTCCCTCTCTCTGCTTGTGATGTTTTGTGACTGCTTTATGTGACAGAAGTCACAGCGTGCCTGTTCCTCTCCTTATCAGTCAGGGTACAGATCATGCATTCAGTCGCACTCGCTCACGCTGACGTATTTAATCACTCACATGTTTAAACCATGGTCTGTGTGCTATGGAGCCATATTATATGAGTTCTGACTCCACAAGTGCAGCAACTGGACTGCTGGGGGAAATGAAACCTAATAAAGGTTTAAAAGCAGGCATACAGGCTATCAAACAGACTGAATGACTGACTGACAAGTCGTCACTAAGGTGTGAGCTGACATACTTAAAGCTGTCCAGCTGTGAGGCATGTTTAGGCCAAGTTTGATCATGAAATCTAAAAATGAAGTAAGGAGAAGGTGCTAAACAAATTAAAAAAACACAGTATGTCAAATTCTTTTTTCATGTTTGTGTCAATTCAGCGTGTTTCCCCTCACAAACAGATTCATTAAAAATCACCTGAGATACTATTAAAGTTAACCTATATTTGTGGTTTTGGAACATACAGACTTCACTAATTATACTTCTATTTGCATTAGAAAGACACTGCAAGCACTGTGCACGAGTCAGTAAATGTTTAGGATCATGAAATGTGTAACACCATGAAAAAAATAAATATCCAGTGTGCCCTCATGCTTGATCGGCACTTTAATTACTGACTTCTCTAAACATAATGTTAAATTCTGAATTCTAAACCAACAAACAGGAAGCATGCACGCAAGGATTTTTTGGCCATTTGAGATTAAACACGAACAAAAAGCTCGCAAAAGACATTTCATGTACAGTCGAAGTCTTGTAACAGATACTAACATACAATAAAGTTTACTTTCACTTTGAAAATAAAGTTTACTTCGATATTCCATCTTGTATGTTGCATCTCTAGAGTGATTTCTCTGTCCTGGCACAGAGCTGCTGCATTACTGTCTGACAGAAATACATTGGTTAGGCTACCACTTGTATTCACAGTCAATGATAAGCATGCTTCTTCCATAGTGCCTAAACTGAGGCTTTCTTCATGAAACTGATCATATCATGAACATTGGAAATAAAAATGGGATTGGTTGATTCCACTGTCATTTCTGAGTTATGGTGTTGGTTAATCTGACACATTAGACCATCAAACCAGGGCCTGAAGGCATAAACAATGGGAGAGCTCACTTAGCTATATATACCTAGATACCATAGGCACACATGTATACATACATACCTACATACATACATACATACTTTTTAGAATAATTTCTGTTTTAATACGTATTGCAACCCTATTGTTTTCAAACCCAAACTTAATTATGAATGAGAGTAGTACTGCAGAGTTTAAACTCAAACATGATTCTACTGAATAAAAATGCACTTAAATTACACACAAGTATATTTTATACTTCACTTAAATCATTATCCTGTCTTTTAAGGCTTAGAAGACCCTGAGGGTTCCCCTATGACTAAATGAGGTCAGAAGCAAAAACATCTAATGAACCGCCAACATTCAAGGATTAAGGAGACCAAGCCAACCACGAGTCTGGCTCGAGTTCATATGAGGACTATATCACGTATTGATGATGTCCAATTCAATATCTATCTGGCTAAAGAACAAAGTAGAGAAGATATGCTTGGAAAGGATGGAAAATCAATTGGATTTAACAGTCATAATTTGATTGTGCAGAAACAAAATAAGCAAAATTCAGCACTGGCGTGCACTTTAGTTTGTACGAAAAGCAAAAACAATCACTCAGAATTAAAATTTAATTGAATAAACCATCTATAAACCGATTCACCTTGAGAAGTGGTGTGTAACTTCCTAGACTGAGGTGTTTCCTGAGGGATTGCTTTCAACGTCGTTCTGGAAGTAGCACCCTCCACATCTGATGAGAACCTGAAGTTGATGGCACTCTTTTCTGCATCAGTCTTGAGGAGGGATAAAAAAAAAAAAAAACAAGCACTTTATTTCACTGCATGTCTCCCCTCAACACCAGTGCTTTCCTTCAAGCACCCACTTTGACGTTACTCATTAATTAAACAAGATGGGGTATCGACAACTATTTATATGCATCGAGGACATGCTTGATATCATTTAGGCATTTGGGCACCTACAACATGAGGAGAATCTATAATGTGAACTTTGCGTTAAATCAAAGTGTCGATAATCTTAGAATTGTAGCTTTGATCATGTAGAAGCTCTAAGCTACCTTACGCAATGTGAGCAGCTCAATTAGCTGTGCCGCTGGCCTGAAGAAGAGCTAAATGGTGGGAGTTGTCATGGTGAGAAAGAACTATAACTGCAGACTTGGAATGCCTAATGATGCTAATTGACTTTAATATGACACCAGCACAATAGGATGGTGCTAATACAGTAATGACGATGTAATAGCTATAATACAGGTTCGAGTTGATCTCCTGGGCTGAAATCTGCAGTTTCTCCTCCTCTTGGACTACTCTGCTTGGATACTATTTCACTGGACCTCAGTATTCAACAGTAATTACATAATTGTCCTGGCACCAATATTTTAACAGTGTCTGCATAGCATATGAGCTCTAGCTCTAGTACTGTGTGTGCATGTGCCCATGAAGAACGCACTTTTGTGGCTCGTCTATAGCAATCTGTATTATATAATTTATGATGCACGTATGGATGGCCTGCATTACTGAAGAGATGAAAGTATGAATATGAGTGTAAAATGTCTGGTTTATTGCTGGGTGGTTTAAGGTTTTCCAGAGTTTTCAGATTAGGCTGTCCATATACTGGGGTCAAATTGACTTCATTTACAATCTTCTGAGTAATTTCAGTTAAGTAACGAGAAAAGAGAAGGAAAAGCACCTTTAAAGGTTTTGTTAAGGTAAAACTATGGGTAACATTTTACTTCATGACATCACCAAACATGTGATGGGAAATATCATGCAGTGTCATATGTAATGACATAATAGTACATAACAGCACTACATTAGCATTCCCAGTAAATGTTACAGCAGATGTGGTAAAGTTTGATGTCATGACAGTTTGAAAGCACACCACAAATTAGCATGACATAAGCTGTCAAACATCAAAACATCACAAATATCAGCAATAGTAACATAACACTATTATACTACTGAAGAAAATCTATCACAGCTTACAACCAGGCCATAACTATGTCATAGCAGACATGTCAGTGTTATGCAGCAGGGTTAACAGTTTTCTAATCCAAATCAGAGCACATATTGAGCCTCTGAGATGCTGATCATCACCGACATCACAACAAAGGAATGAAATGTACCAGGTGTGCAATTTGAAGTTCTGCAACATCTGTCAGACAGCAGTTCTTAACCAAAAAAAGTAAGAAAAACAATGTATTTATACCATGGCAGTGCTTTCAGTCTGCATTTCAATTTATTATTTATCTTACTTATGTTGCATTGTCTGTTCTAATAAACTGTGTATGTACAATATGTGTTTTGGGTCCATGTGTTATTTGTGTGTTTACCTGAGGTGTCCATGCTGTGTAAACCATCACCTCACAGGGGTTTAGTTGGGAGCCGCCCTGCAGGCTAAGACAAACATTTCCAGGTGAGGCATCAGGGTCAGAGAAAGGACTCCACACACACCAGCGCACGCACTGCATAAACACCACTCTCTGCACAGTAGTGGAGGTCATCTAAAGGGACAGAGAAAAACACTGTGAATGGTTAAATGCTATAGATCTTCTGAAGTTACTTAAAGCCTGCTATTCAGTGTTTACTATGATTCATCATTCGAACAATTATAAAACTAATGTGTCGGATAAGAATAAGAAAAGAGAGAAAGAGATAAGAGAGAAACAATTAATTCTGGACAACACTTAGAGTGAAGGAGCGAAGAGAGAGAATTTAAGCCACGTCTCTGGACAGTGGACACTATATGAGTCTATTCATTATGCAGTAAATGAGCAGCTGCAGTACAAAATAAATTCATCGGACAGAGAGAGGAAATACTATCCTCCCCTTCTTCACAAGACCATCTCCCTCACTCTTACCCCACCAGGAAAAAACCTCTCTTTATAGAGACCAGGCAAAATACACTCTTTATAAACTGGCATCCATGAGAAAACAGAAAGAAAGATGACAGAGCAAGATAAGGAGAGAGAGAGAGAGAGAGAGAGAGAGAGAGAGAGAGAGGGAGAGAGAGAGAGAGAGAGAGAGAGAGAGAGAGAGA
>JBBPDE010000015.1:11367712-11378344 GCA_037974605.1 Nannopetersius ansorgii | reverse complement strand
GAAGAACCAGCTGTCCTCAGCCATCCTGGTGAACTTCTACCGCTCTGCAATAGACAGCATCCTAACCAGCTGTGTTAGAGTGTGGTATGGGAGCTGCACTGTTGCTGAGCATAAGGCGCTGCAGCGGATGGTGAAAACTGCCCAGCGCATCACAGGGACTCCACTTCAGTCCATTGAGGAAATCCAGAAGAAGCACTGTCTGCGCCGAGCACACGATATTCTTAAGGACTCCTCTCACCCTGCCAACGGACTGTTCTCTCTCCTGCCTTTGGGCAGACGATTCAGGTTACCCCAGACAAGAACCAGCAGACTTAGGAACAGTTTTTTTCCCAGAGCTGTCTCCTTGCTGAATTCTGCCCCTTACTGACACATCTGACTCCCCATACACTCCACTGTTCATTACAATATTCAAATTTGCACATTTAATATCTGTTCATTATGTTCATTGCACTATTTAAATTCGCACATTTAATATTTGCTCATAATCATTGCACTACTCTGTAATACCCTCTGTAAATGTACATATCCATTGTACAGACACATTGTAAATTTATATTTATACACTTTTATACATATGTCAATCTATGTAGATCCATGTCCATATCTCTTCCATATTTATGATTACTGTAGCAACCTGTAAAACTGTTCATCTACCTGTAATTCAACTTGTTCATCTACTCGTTAATCTACTTCTTCCTGATCATAGTTAATACAGTACATTATGTTCATATCACTGTACATCCATCTGTAAATATTATCCAGTTTCTTCTTGTAAATATAACCTTACATGCACTTATAACTTTATCGAGTAATTTCCTCCAGGATAAATAAAGTTTTCTAATTCTGATTCTGTAATTGCTGCTTATTGCACTTCTGGTTAGACTTAAACTGCATTTCGTTGCCTTGTACTTGTACATGTGTAATGACAATAAAGTTGAATCTAATCTAATCTAATCTAATGATTCGCAAGATGGTATGCACAGCAGGTAGGGCCAGTTTGGTTCAGTCAAACACGTCTGAGCCATTTTGTCCCCTAGGTAATCAGATCATTATGCACTACTGGACTGGTCTGTGGATGAATATGAATGAGTAAAATAATGCTAAAGAAGCTGTGTAATAGCAATGTTTGCAATCTGGTTACATTTTGTGGCTAATGTTGAACAACTAAAACGCCCATCATACACGTCATGTCCGACATTTGAATATTTTCAACAACCTATAGTTACCAGCTGGCCTGTGCTTCTGAAACCAAGGTCATTCAAGCTAACATCATGTCCAGCAAATGCAAGCGTGTGCTAAAAATTACTTGTTGCTTCATTTTACAAACAGAAGCATATTTTCATGGAAAAGCAAATAGCCAGCCAAAGCATAATCAACAAAAACCTGACAGTTGTGTCCAATTTACTATACAGCTTTTATAGCCTCAATCTACTATGAAATATCTGTGAACGTGTGGAAAGAGTATATGAGGTTAACACTAATCTACCGTCTCAGGAACTTTACATTATATTTTTTGCATTATATATTTTAAACATATTGCAGTAAACTTGACCTGTAAAATGTTTTATAATTTGTGATGAGAGAAAATGAGAAAAGTGGGACGGCGTGGTATTTGATGTGCTGCTATGTGATGTGGCAAATAAACGGCAATATTAGTCTTTACAAACAGAAAAAATTAACATAGTCTCAAAGTGCCTACAGAATTTGAAAAAAAGAAAGAAAATATATAACTAAAAAATAAAAAAAAAACAGTACAAGAAAAAAAAGCACCACATCTTTTCAAACTGTTGCTAAAGCAAAGTCACTGGATAGATCAGCACATTTAGCAAAGGACACTAACTGCTAACAATCTCACAAGCACTATAAAACATTTTTCAAGGAATGCTTCCTGATAGTTCTGAACTAAAACAATGCTATGCTGAGTGTTGGGCCATATTCCAGTTTAAATAGTAATTAGACTATTAAATGTTAGATTAAATTTATGCATGTAAATGTTGTTAAAACATTGTTAAAAATGTAAAAACGTATTAACTCCTCAGCCTAATTTACTGTTTTGGGGATGACACAGAAAGTAACACATTTACATATATCTAATGATAGTACAGCAGTTCAGACCCATCCTTTCAGGGACATAGCACACAGGGTGTGTGTAAATGTGTTTTCTTTTGTCACCTTAAAAATGCTACATGGGTCAGCAACCCTAAGGGCGCCTGCCACAGCTGGCATGCAGATGTATTCTCAAAGGCACACCAGTGATGGTGCGCATCAGTGACAAGGGAACGAGGCATAATCTGCTAAGTCCCTTTGCACACTCCTGTACAGTAGGTGGTGGTATGCACCAAAGAGATGCTACCTGACAATAAATTAAGAAGAAGAACGAAACGAGAGCCACAGATTTCAAAGTAAGCAAACGAGGTGTGTGAGTGAGCAAAGTATAGGAACGTGTCTGGTTTTGGATGCAGTGTGAATACTCAACAGGCAGAATGAAGTGATATCAGAGCAAAAATCACTGTTTGTCATAACACCAGCATTTTCTAGACAGCCGAATAGGCCTGTGACAGATTTTAACTTAAAATACGATCAAACCAATTTTCATGCTACAGTGATTTACACGGCTGCAGTCTACGTGATACACAGGTATATGCCATATAACCACTTAGAAAGTTCTTGGGTTTGCGTATATCCAGGAAAACATAGGCTGCAATACCGACACTGCTGTATTAGAACAAGACAGTATACCCACTACGGCACTGCTGATTTACAGTGCATGCAATGGTGTCTCTGGCATTGTCAGTGATGTAAATGCACCACCTTAGCAGTATAAATAATTGTTAAAATTATTCAAGGAGGCCAAGGAGTATTAAGAAGCTATTTGTAAAGTATTTATAATTTGGCTTCCCCACCCTAGAACAGCCCACATTTGGAATGCGTGATACACCCCTGCGTCCTTTCATAAATAAAGTATTCATTTTGAACTATTTTTTGAACACACATAGGTGCCTTATTTAAGGCACAATACGGGGTAGGTCAGTTGGAATGATGTTATTTATATATATATATATCAGTTTTAAAGGAAAAGGAACATAAGGGCCATATAAATTGATACTGTCTCTTTAATGCTTGCATAGTGGTCTTCTTTGTCACCTTTCTAATAATACTGTGTACACAACTATTCCACTGGGTATTACCGTATTTGTCTTTACTTTTCTCTCTTCAATAAACTGAACAAAAAAGATGCTAAAAAAGTTAACTGGTTTAACACAAGAGTGCATCATTTCACATGAATTACATCACTTACAAAATCAACACAGTTTCTGCCAAAAGTAGGAAATGTGAAAGATAACTTTGTTTTTGGAAATATATTCAGGTACTTTGGGACACTTTAAGAAATCTGTTTATACATTAAGAAAACAGAATAAACGAACTGATTCATTACTCACCAGAATTTCACTTTGACTGATTATTAAAAAACATGACAGTTGCTTTGACAAAGTTTTCATAATGTTGTTCAGGTATAATGATGAAATTGATTTGAACTGGAGCTACTTAAGCTCCAAAACAAACAAAAAAACAAAAACACTAATTCTAATTAATTCTGTTCTTTGTATTGATTGAACTCTAAAAAAAAGTGCGAAGTGGGAATGGTACGTGCTTCAAGATGAAGTAAGCAGCATGTGCAGGCTTCCCTCTCACTATGACTGTTCTCCTTGTTTCTGTTGTAGTTAATTGCCATATGGAGCGCAAGCATCGCCATTAGCAGGCATGCTGAACATCCGCATGTTTTCTTCCTTTAATTGGTGACTCTCCTAACCTGAGCCAGTGGAAAATGAAAGCGCAGATGCACTAACATTGTTCATTCTGCTAGGGGACCATGGCTACATTCCACCCACGGGCATAATTGATGGAAGGCCTCCCGTGACTTAACTTAAGAGACTAGTGTTTATTAAACAGTTGTGTACATAGCCTGCTGTCACATTTGTTCATTCAGTGTTTACTATCTAAAGGTAACTGAATTTACCATAAAAACAACCGTTCAACTGTGGTGAAATCTGAAAATGCACTGATTCACTCTCTGAAGAACTATAACTGAATCACATATGTGTGAGGTGTATGCCTTGTTATGAGGTTACGTATGTTTTGTTGATTTCCTATGTGAAAATCATTGGCCATACAGTGGGAATCCTCTGTAAAGGATGTGTACTTATTTTCAGGAAAAAAAAAATCAATAAAACATTTATTAGCAGCACGCAAATTATTGACACTTTTCCACAGTCACAAGGAACTATGCTGTACCGCAAACAAATGTTTTCCATTACAAATAAAGCAACACGTACTCAGAGCCATGTCCGTGCTGTCAGTGCATCACTACTTTCTGATTGATCAAAATGTTGCCCTCACAACACAGAGATCATTGTTTTTTGTTTATTTTTTGGCCTGGTGGTTAGGAGGTTGCCCCTGCAATTAGAAGGTTGTGGGCTTGAATCCCAACACTGCAAGGTAATCCTTACCTCTGAGGTAATCTTGAGCAAGGTACCGCCCCCACACACTGCTCCCCTCATAAGTGGCAGCCCACTACTTTACTCGGTAAATGGGTCAAATGCAGAGAAAGAATTTCACATTGTTCACACTGTGCACTGTGCTGTGGTGTGTTCACTTTACTTTATTTATAAAACAACGGAGGTATAAACTAACAATGGGTAAGTACAAGCCCTACTATCTGTTTGGGCTGAAAAAACATACAGTGCGTTTTTTCTATGATGCTGATAAATATATATTTAACGCTGCAAAAAAACAAGTTAGCTGGGTTGATATTCCTCACATGGCTATAGAATGCCAAGAAAAAACTTGAAAAACTCAATATCAAGACTGCAAAATCAAAAGCAGCTCTGACAGGAAAACTTTCGACTGACTCCACGGACGACCAAACTGCGCTGCTGATGCATGAGCAACCCCATTACCAGGCTGAGACACACTGAAAAATCAAAGCGTGCTGCAAGTTCTGTGCCACTGCTGTATGGGTCAGGAGCAGCAGTTCCTGCAGGCCGATGGAAAAGTGCCTTTTGACTAATGATTTTTTATGTGGTGTTTGACACTGGAGACAAGACCAAGTGTGTGTTTCTGGGCTGTAGGTGGAGGTGCTCGAGTGCAACATTGTGTTTGCATAATTTCAATACGGAAGGCCTAATCCAGGAGTGAGGGTATGAGTCAAGCCGTGTGGAACACATCTGAAAAACACAGCTGCACCACCAGCCTGCTACCTGTTAACCCACCGTTCCTGGTCTACAACTCTACTCCACCCACCCCCCCACTTTTCTTCCTCATGTGTTTATTTACTGAAGCTGTCTGGCCAAGGATGTTTCTGTAATTTCCTCTGGGAGAGGCACATGGATGCTCCAGAGATCCAGAGAGAGAGACACACACACAGAAGAGATAGAGGGAGAGAGACAGATGGGAGAGAGAAGGGGAGTGGTGGGGGAGAGGGAGAGAGAGAGAGAGACGGGGAGAGGGGGACTAAAAAAGGAGCTTCAGTTCTCAGTGAAATTTGGACTTTTCAATCTCAAATGGCATTCCTCAAATTGTGGTTCTGCAGATGACAACCTTGGTGATTTCCCTGCTCAAATACTTTTACTTAACATAGGAGTTAACTGCTGAGTAAAATCAGATGTGATTAAAGAGAGAATTCACCAAACTACTCTTTTCAGAACTGGAATAGATCCGTGTCTTTGATTATGATCATGCAAGCAACCTCTATCCTCAAATATATGATGTCTTTCAGCACTGTTCCTTCTGAGGAGATAATATTAATGATTTTATCATTTTTATATGAACAATGGTCATGGAATAATTTGGAAAAAATACAATGAGATCAGTTAAATCACTTCAGTTAAAAGATTGACCATGATGTGATAAATGAGGGTTTTTTTTTATAAATTATATAGAAAACCTAATTAATCACATCACAGTCAGTCTTTCAAAAGTCCTCATACATAATTATTAAAAAAAGGTCACCTAAAAAACTGCCCTTCATTTACATTCTACTTGCTAAAGGTATATGCTGGCTTATAAAGTTCATTTGTGGATCATGCTTGGACATGCACTACTATATTACCATTTGGTAATTTTTTGACAGCCCCTAAGCATGACAAAGGGGTTATGCTAGTCTATATAAATAAATGTTCCATCTATGAAAAAAATGCATCAATTTAAAAAATAAAAACTGTAGCGAACTGTAGTCTTAGTTGCAAACATATCAATCTTTTTAGCACCCTCTGCTCAAAGAATTACAAACACTTCAGTATAAAACTGACCACAAATAGATTGAGCTGGAAATATTGGCAAAAACCGAAACATTTACATTCATCCACTTTTTCACATTACAGCCGTTAGCTAGCCACAGACCAGTTATCAAGAGTTTCTGTCCATACAAATCATCCATACATGCATTTGCTGATTTTCCGATGTCGTGAAAACACTGACAGTTCCAAGCAGAAACATTTACATGTAGTGGCTTAATATGAATGAGGCCCAACACAGGGCAGCCAGTCAGACCAGAGATAATGTGCATATATCTGTATTAAAGGTACAAAAAGAGAGGATACAGGGTGAAAAGTTGGAAATTGGTAACCGTGAATTGGAATAAGGCAACACTGAGAGTCAATTTTACCTTTCCATCTCCGGCGAGGGGAACAGAGAAGACATACTCCAGCTGGAAAACCACACTGAAGGCTGGGTGCCTCATCATCTTCAGCTCCACATTGCCATGCAGCATCAGGACAGAACCAGGAGATGGGCTGCAGGAGAGAGACAGGCGTCAGTAATCAACACACTCTTATTCAGCACCCAGAAGACAAGAGAAGAGTTTCAAACTGTGCATGTCTGCCACTATTACAAAAACAAATATGACTCACAGCAGATGCTATGTCCTGATTCATGCATGCCTGCAACGTCCTAATGGTCAGTGTGTAATACTGCCTTCCTCATCCTGGTAAAAACTGCTCTATATTTTTTTCATAAAAATTTTTATGAAATACAGGAGGTCCTTGAGTCACAACACAGATACTTTCCTTCATCAGTCATGTAACCCGAATTTTGGTGTATGTCGAAACACACCATAGCCTAAGACACCTACGTATACTAACACAGTTGTAAAATCATAAAAACACAACTAAGGAAAACTCCCTCATTCATACGCCGCATTACTTCCAGCTCGCGCAATCAAAGTAGTTCGCCCAAGTAGTTCGTAAGTATTACATTAATGGTGTAAGTTGTGGGAGTAAGCGCTGTAAACTCGAAACGTTGTATATTGAGAATGTTAACCCAAGGACCTCCTGTAGAAAACTGCATATTTGTTTTATTTTAATTTGAAATTCTGAATGGAAAAGCAAGTGCAGCACATCTGTTAATCAGAGGAAGAGAGTTCTGAGACATATTATGAAAATTGCCTTTCAGGTTTGCATAAATATTTCAAGCTCTGCTATGTCAAAGGGGTCCAAAAGAAGTAAATACATAAATGAATTATCAGTTAGCCATGATTTGATCTCATTAAAATAATTTAAAATCATTTTATATGAGAATATAGAATTTGCTTCGTATTGTTGAAAACCAGGATTCCCTACAGATTTTCAATAGTAATTCCAACACTGCTCCCACAATTGTCTTCATATCTCCACAACTGTCACCACAAAACATCAAACTAAACTTCTTGAAACTTCTTTAAAAAGGTCACTTCTTTATGCAGCTACAGCTAAAAAGACACTGTTTAGCTAATCTCTCCTGTTCAGGCATGTATATTAAACACGGCTTTAACAAATTAAATGTCGCAGAGAGGACCAAACTCGTTAGTAGCTAATCGAGCTCAGCGAGGATCGCGCTGTATGAGAGATCAGTGGGCTGTGTGGGGCTAGCATTACGCTGCTAAATAACCACTCTGTAGTAATGAGAAAAATAATTGCCTCACACATGTGCTAGAAGACTCCCGAAGAGTCCAGTTTGTGCAGGTCTAGTGCTGAGCACAGAGGTCTGATTCAGTGAAGTCCGCCATACTTTACACTGCATAACATTATAAAGGGGAAAATGCATTATTTACATAGTTTGCTTATCAATGTGTAAACACCTCTTAAACATTAGGTTTATTATTCTCTGTGTATAACAGTACATCTGAAGCTGGCCTGTTTGGATAGTAGACTTACTTGTTTCCTGGCATCAAGTTTAATACTTTTGTATAATAGTCTTAATGCCACTTCAGTGTATGATCTAATTTAGGGACAAAGTACCAAATATAAGACTCACTGTTAAATAATAAAAATGACTTGGTGCTTTGTGAACTTAACAGCAGGGAACTTTAGTTTAATGAATGTGTCTAGGATGCATATGCTATACATTCCAGATATATTATTAAAATCAAACACACACATTAAAAATAACAAATTGACTTGCAAGGCTTTGATTACAGAATTAATTGAGTTTTAATGGAGAATGAACACAAATGACTTTCAAAAATCCTCTTTCACTAATTTGTTTCCAGCATTACGTCAAAATCCAACCATATGCACTGTGTTAACACTGTGTTAATGACTCTTTCAGCACATCAGGCAAATGGCTCACTCGAATGTGCTTCATACAGAGGGCATGTCTTGAAAACTTACCTTTCCCCCATGTATCAGTTAAGCAGTATGCTGTTACTGTAGAATAACTATGATAATTATCATAAAGAGTGCCTTACCCAACCCACCACAAAGTTTTGTATTTGTTTCTTCAAAAATGTGTTACTCTACATCTGTACTGAAATGTGATGAAAACATGAAATACTGTGCCAATATGACAAACACATTTTATTTCATGTGGCTCAAACATGTTTTAAAGTGATCCAAAATCTGTGGCTCAAGCACGTTAAAAGAATCGCAATCCTATGGCTTGTACACAGTTAACATTTTGTAGCTCTAGCACATTTAGCAGTGTGACTCAAGAACACTTAAGAGACACATTTGTGTATTTTTATTAAAAACTGATAAAAAAAAATTTATGAATGTAGGAAATTCCATGATTAAATGAAACAACCTAAAGAATCATTACAGAAGTCAATGTGCGAAGAATTACATTCAAGTCAGTTTCAATTATCGCTCAGTAAATACTGTGAATTACTCAGTAGCTGCTATGAAACTAATATGGCCAATTCTTCATCTCAGTATGGAGTGAAGCAGCTTGTTTCTGCCAATGTCTGCATAATTACAGCCCATGTGCACACCACAATTCACAACATCGCATTCACAAACTGGCAGCTGCAGCAGGAGTCCCAGACTGGCTTCTGAGGCTGCATTAAAACAATGACCCCATGTGTGAATGTGTGTGTGGAGCTGAGCTAGTGAAGGAGATTCATATGGACTTTAGTGAAGGAGATTCTTACAGACATGCAGTAGTGTTGGAGTCTTAACGAACCAGAATTTGATACACATTCAATTAGTTTCAATAAACCTCTTGGGGTCTTGGGGCACGCTGGAATGAGTAATAATGTTCACTAGAAAAATGCTGAATTGTTTTGCATGCTATGTAAATCTAAAATGCAGTCAGACTGAGATAATTGAAATTTTTGGTATATAAATATAAAATACAGATTTCCAAGATATAAAATAACTTGAAGGAATTTGCCACAGAAAGGCCCCTATCAGACATTTTTTCCCCCTGTGGACCACTAATGATTTGTGTTTTATTTTCTAACCATCTAATTATCCACCTTACCATCTAACTATGGAGCAGCTGGTGGCCTAGTGATTAGGGCATTCACGGGTTCGATTCCCAAGACCGCTAGGCACCTCTGAGGTACCCTGAGCAACGTACTGTCCCCACACACTGCTCCCCGGGCGCTGTGTTCATAGCTGACCCCTGCTTCACTTGGTGAATAAAATGCAGAGGATGTATTTTGTGCTGTGGTGTGATCACGTATGACCAGATTGTCACTTTCACTTTTCAATCCCCTATTTTTGAACAGGCTATTTTCCAACCATACATGCTAACTGTAGTCAACAATTAGCAGAATATCAAAGCTGATGCTAACTGGTGACTATGTACACTACCAGTCAAAAGTTTGGACACAGCTTCTGATTCAAAGATATCCTTTGTTTTTAATATTGACCACATTGTGGATTAATATTGAAACATCACTTACTGCTCTGATGACAGCTTTGCGCACTCTTGGCATTTTATTCAATCAGATTCATGAGGAATTGACCTGGAATGGTATTTAATTAACAGGTGTTCTTCATCAAGAGTTCATTAGTGGAATTTATTGCTTTCTTAATGTGTTTGGGATCATCAGTTGGGATGGTTAGTTTCTATTCGTTAGTAATCTATTCGACTATGGTGCTACTCCACATTGTGGGCATCAGTCCATCATTACCTTATTACTAGGGCTGGGAAAGTTAACGTGTTATTAACGCAGGTTTTTAAAATCCTTTTATTTTGAAAGTCGGTGCTTTCACCGAAGTAACGAGCGGGGGCGGACTGGGACTTTCTTTACCAGGTTGGGTATGCGCATCTCGGCCGCATCTTGGGCCTTTTTGCAGAATGCACAGATTGCCAGTCCGCCCCTGAACACCAGCGCTGAGCTATTTAATATGAACAAAAGTAATGGGACAT
>JBBPDE010000015.1:11314331-11330773 GCA_037974605.1 Nannopetersius ansorgii | reverse complement strand
AATGACAAGTTTATTTTGGTAAACAAAAGCATTTCTGTCCAGAAATTCTGTTAGGTCTGCCCCGTCTAAACACGCACACGCACACCCACACCCACACCCCCACACCCACACCCGCACCCGCACCCGCACCCGCACCCGCACACCCGCACCCACACCCGCACCCGCACCCACACCCGCACCCGCACACGCACCCGCACCCGCACACGCACCCGCACACGCACCCGCACACGCACCCACGCACCCACGCACCCACGCACCCACGCACACACACACCCACACAACGGGTATGGAGGAAAAGCTAATCTTAAAAGTCTCTGAGTATTCAGAATCTACAAAGCCCACAGCATATTCCCACAGAGCTAGTGCTTACTCTGTTAGCCGGGACAGGAGAGTTTAGAAAACCACGAAAGGGAGAGGGAGAGGGAGGGAGAGAGAGAGAGAGCGCGAGAGCGAGAGCGAGAGCGAGAGAGAGAGAGAGAGAGAGAGTCTGAAAGTCCTATGAGGCTTCATTTTCAAGACGTGTCTTGTTGATGTTTGGCAGTAGGCGTGTCTTCCACACCAGAAGCGCAGCAGCGGCAGCCAATCGCTGTTAAGCAGATTTGATTGGCGGACGCTCACGGAGAAACGCCTCACGTGAACGCAGCCTGAATGCGCGCGTCTGTGCTGCAAGTAAAGCGCATGCGCAAGATCGGTTTGAAATCGGCAATATGTGTGAATGATCGGCCGGTCACCGATCAGGCTGATCAGGCCAAAAATCGGCCGATTTCGATCGGTGGCCGATCGATCGGTGCATCCCTAGAAATAAGATTTAGTGGCAGGAGGATGGCAACAGTGAAGGCTGAGGTGCTGATGAAGAAAAGGAGCAACTGGATTTGGAGACAGGGAGAGAAAAAAGTGCAAAAAAGTGGTTCTGAGAGAACAGCATAAAATAGCACACCTATGAAAACAGAGGGAAGTGTGAAAGAGGGAGCACTGCTGCTAAAACACCTCTAATTAACAAGCTTATCTAAATCAGCAGCAAGCTTGGTGAGGTAAACAGCGTGTCTTCCAGTTCTGCGAGTGGGGAAAGGGTGCAGTAGCGCGGTCGAGATGAGAGCAGATTTCGGAGGTAATTATTTGGTCTTGAAGCAGAGAGGCGCAGCATGTCTCAGGCAGATTTCCCCATATCTGCTGGGCGGGTGTCTCCTAGGGAATGTGAAATGAAGTGCAGGTCCTACCTTCACAACGATGGAACAGAAAGCCAAATCCTCTACACGCAACATCATACACACACACACATAGACATAGAATATGCTGCTACAGAAATTAGAATTTGGGCTGAGGGTGGCCAATCATAATACATGACAATACTTTTAAGACTGCATCATGAAAGACTGCAATTACAAGCTTAAATAATCCTAATGATTATTTTTTGTTTGAACTAGTGGCGTTTTGTATAAACATGAGAGAGTAAAATATGTGTCTATTGTAGTTCAAGTCAAAATAAGCCAAATAAGCGATGCAAACAATGCACTTATATTTTTCACATGCGCGTCCAAAACTGGTTATCACAGGAATGTTCTGCTACACAAGCAGCGATGGTGCACTCTGCATCTGTGTTAGAACCAGAATTGTTCAGTTTTACCCACACACCCCCAACCAAGCTTCTCAACTGACCTTTTTTCCCCCCAAGATATTTTACTTGTTCCGAATAAAAAACTGTGGTGTCAGATAGGACGGATTTGGTATGCGTACATGGGAAGGAGCTACAACCATCAAAGATGGTCCACCCCACGCATCCCCCAAACCCTCAATGTCAATTTAAACTTTGCAACTAAAATAGAAAGTAAGACAGCCACGTAGTCTGGTTGTAACTGCCGCCAAAGCCACCAACTAGAACCTGTGTAGCCCCTTCACCCTCTAAGGCCCTATGTATAAGAACGTAGTAACTGAGAAGTAGTTGTGTATGAGACTAGTGTTTCACTTTACAGGCAAGGATTTTCCATGGAGATTATACAAGCAGTGCCAGCAATTGTGTGTGTTAATAACGGTTGTATTCATCAGTAGACTGGCATCTCATTTAAAGTAACGGTGGCCTATTAACGTATCTATGAAAACTCAAGAATCAGATTGGGTCAGTGTAGGCTGACACTCAGCATTAACCCTACGTTCAAACTAGGTGACCGAGTGAATGGCGACCATCCATTTCCTATGGAGGCAGGCGATTTATAGCTGTGACATGCAACAAGATTCCCAGCCACAAGTGCTGCACAAAGAAACTTTTGCTGCTGCTCTGTCCTCTCCTCTCAAACACCAGAGGAAAGTGGAAGAATTCAGGGGAGGAAAGGGACAGAAGAAAAGAATAAGTAGTAAATTGGCGAAATAGGATGAATGATTCACTTCAGCGCAAATAAGTATGATGTTGAGTATTTATATACAACGCCGATCCTTATGTTCACTCAAACGCACAACCGACCTATTAAAAAGGGGGATGGCCTTCTCCTACATGTTTTGGTTTACTTTTTTATTTATACATCTTACAACATTTGCAAAACTGGCTGAACAGACAAAACATAGATGTCCTCTCTGAACAGGCAGCCAAAGAGGTCACCCTATAGATTTATGAAAATACAGTCAGCAAATAGTGTAAAAAAAATCATGTTGCACAGGAAGGGATCGAAAAAAAGAACAGGATGAAAAGCAACAAATCAAGTTGAGCTTCTCTCAACGTTAAACCAATTAATTACCAAGAAGTGAAGCAACAATCTAAATGATCGGCTTAATCATGGGGGTCTGCAGCCTCTACTCTTTGAACATTTTGTGTATCTATCAGCAATTAATTCCTATTGAGCAAAAATAGAAGTGAGGGTCATAGTGCAAACACCTACATTCTACACAAATGTAGCTCAAAATCTCAGAGCTAAAAGGACCTCAGAGCTAAAAGAATGCCGTTTTAAACCCAAAGTGACCTGCATTAAGTTTCCAAAGTGTCAGCTTAAAATCTCAATGACTCACTATGAAGGAGACGGATGGCTGACTGTGTGGGAAGATTATGAACAAATCTCTTGAATAAAACACCATCCACCTCAACCAGTACAGTTAACACACAGCAAAAAGCAGGTTTCACAGCACAGTGGCATGATGTTAAAACCAAAACTGCTTCAGTCAAATCAAACTACAACATTAAAACACTGCACATGTTTTCACTGTTTTAACAAGCAACTTGTGTGTGATGTCAAGTGCAGCTTTTCCAGACTTTTATTACTCATGTTGCTCCAGTGCAAAGTGTCTAGGACTGAGAGTTCAGTTGTAAAATCAATAATCTGGACAATTTTACTGAAAAAAATTATTGATTTTACTGACATTTATAACCATAAGGACTTTGAGTATCACTGAACAGCATAGTCTAAGCATTAAGACTATGATAAAAGTCTTTTTCACACCAAATCTGAATTTAAAAGGAAAAAAGACACATTTACATTTACATTCATCAGACGCTTTTATCCAAAGCGACTTTCATTCTCTACCTACAGGGGGCAGTCTCTCCCTGGAGCAACTTGGGTCTTGCTCAGGGACCCATTGGTGGTGCTGAAGGTAGGATTCGAACCCACAACCTCTTGATCTGGAGCAAGTGTCCTACCCACTGAGCTACCTCCACCATTTGCTTTCATGCTTTACACATGAAAGCAAAACAGTTCAAATTCAAGAACCTTTTGACAGAGGAAAGATTAACACTATAGTCATTTTTCACATCAGAGCTCATGGTTGTTCATGATTTCTTCACTTCATTTAATGCTTAGAGCTCTGAGTTAAAGGAGAGCCTCAAAAGGTCTCCACACAGACAAAAAGCACAGCTGCAAAGAAAAAAAAAATGGTTCTGATGCTATCTCCACTTTACTCACAGGAGAGCTCAATGATGCGTGTGTAAATGCAGTAAACCAGGAATGGGGCCCCAGATAACAGATTGGAGCCCAGAACGTTCACTAAAGATAGTTATCAATCAAAAAAAATGTATAAACCGATCTCATCCCATAAACATGTCATAACAGACTGACCGTAAAGGTGGGACAACTGCATAAAGAAGCTGTTTAACTGGCAACAATCACAAAATCACAATTACAACACAGACTAAATTAAAAAAAAAGATTATGATGATTTGCAAATGATAATGCATAATTTAATGAAAATAGAACAAAGACAATAAATCAAATGAAAAACATTTCAAACGGCTGTGGCATACACAAAAGACTAGAAATCCTAAATAAAGTTTACTGACAACCAGAGGTGGGTAATCCAGGTCCAAAGGGTAAAAGTCCTCCCCAGTAATGTGGAACAACCATTTTAAAGGAAGGCCATATTTATTTCAGCAAGACGGTGCCAAACCGCATTCTACACATCTCACAACAGCAAGGCTATATAGTAGAAGAGTTCATGTGCTAAACTAGCCTGCCTGCAGTTCAGCCCAGTCATCCATTGAAAACATTTGGCACAACAGGAAAAACTAAATAACTAAAGGAGAGCCTAAATTGTTAAGAAACTGAAATCTTATATCAGGCAGTCAGTCTCCTCAGGTCCCAAAAAGCTATAAAGTGTTGTTAAAAGAAGAGGTGATGCAACACGGTGGTAAATGTGCCCCATCCCAACTGTTTTGAAACGTGTTGCATGAAATTCAAAGTGAGGATATATTTGCATGAAATGGTATTATTTCTATGTCAACAATTTCTCTGTTTTCATATACATTCAAAATGTACATGCAAAATTTTATTTATGTTTTACAAAGCATTCGAAAATTTTTTGGAAAAAACAGTGCAAATGTTCAGTAGTTTAAACAGGTTTCATGTATACTGCTCATACACCACATTTTTAAAAAGGAAGCAAGGTTTTATATCCAGACATGATTTGAATCACTGTGAGTTGCAGAAATAGATTTATATAAATCCATATACAACCTAAACTGCCTCCCTGGTGGATATATTGATTCGCATTGTGTGGCTAAGGTTTCTATCCCCTTGTGTGAGTGAGTGTGTATGTGTTGTGCCCCTCTCATGCAGGCATGTATGCGTGTGTGTTGTGCCCTTCTCATGCAGGTTTCTGCCTTGTGGTCAGTACTCGATGTACACATTTCCAATTCAAACTCCGCTCATGTTTTTTTCTCCTCTCCTCTCCTCTTCCCTTCTCTGCTCTCCTCTCCTCTGACACTTCCCATTTCAGCAGCATAAGCCCAGATAACAATGACGATTCCAGACGGAGTATCTTTTCCATCCAATTCTCATTTCACGCTCATCACTGGAGTTAAAAAAAAAACTACAGAGAGGCCTCAAAAGTGCTTGGCTGAATCTAGAAAGGAAATGTTGGCACATGTTTAGTCTCAATTTCAACCATCTCGAGTTGGGTAATGTTGTCTGGACATGGTATAATTTCACTGTGGAAGTGAGTAGAGTGAAACTAATTGGTCGCCTTCACCATAAACAGCAGAAAAGTGAGACTGGCAGTAAATATATACTTTTTTCCCATGCTTCTGTAGTTACTTTTTTGTTGCTTGTGCTTGGAACACACACTCCAGTTGAGTATGCAAGGGATGTAAGTTTGTTAGACTTATTCTCCACCTAACTGAATTTCAAGAACTTTTAAGAATCTCATGATGGGGACTGTTAATAGAGATTGATCATGTTTGTAGAGAAAAACATATCTTGGACATTTAAGCAAACTTTAAAACTATTAATCTGGATGGAAAGTGTTGAAGACACATGAAGCCCTAGTCATCACATGAATTTGTTTAATGTTATCATTAGAAGCACAAGATTGAACTCTTTTGCTATTTTAACGCTCAGTGCATGTCTGAGAAGGGGAACAACTAAACTGTGCTGGACGTAAGTCCTCCAGGGACATTGTGGGGTCTGACCTAACATGTGCTTATGTAGTTTAACATGCATCAGGCAATTTTATTATATAATATCGTGCTGCCATCAGCGAATTTTAAAGCTTTCAGACAGACATTTCTCAAGACCTGTTTCTGCACTTATTTTCCATCAAGTACTTGAACATATCATTGTCTGTGTGTGTGTGTGTGTGTGTGTGTGTGTGTGTGTGTGTGTGTGGGTTGTGTCATGCCGCTCTATTTCAGGTCTCTGCCTTGTGGTCAGTGCTCTAAGTACAAATTTTAAAGCTTCCAGACAGACATTTCTCAAGACTTATTTTTGCACCATTTTCCCATCAAGCACAGTTTTGAAGTATTTAAACACATCACAGTGAAATCTATCCAAACTAAAGTACAGCCCCAACATGATGGGGTTATGGTGAAGTAACCATTTTTTTTTTATTCAAAGCCGCTTTTCCTTTATATAAACAAATGAATCAAAACACATTATTGATGACATTTAAAACAACATAGAACTATATTGGACTAATTGTGTTTGTGTCAAACAATCAGATTTCCCCAGTGACAGTTACAACTAGCCCTCCAGTCTTACAATTAACCCTACCTATCGGGTAAAGAAAATGCCCTTTTTTATCCAATAAATCAAAACCTTTTCTATTAAGCTGAACCACAGAACACCTCACCACGGAAGGAGAGAATTTGTTTTTGTAATTACAAAAACAAATTTACCAATGTAACACACAGGCTTTTTTCTTATTCAGATATGTTTTTCCTAGTGACTGTTACAATTAGGCCTTCAGTCTTGCATTAAATCTGTCTATAGAATAAGAAACATCTCCACTTATGTCACAATTATCATGCATTGGAGATATGTAAATTGCTTGTATAAAATAATAAAAGGCTGTGTCCTATTTGCCCCTAATGGAAAGACCAGTGTAAGTTGTAGACAAAATGAGCCTAAATAGCATTTTAACTAATAAAAGGCCACCATTTCACTTGTATCGAATAAGAATTTGGTTACTGCTAATAATTTGGACATAAACCTGGTGATTTTTTTTATTTTATGGTCATGTTAACCTCATGACTGACATGTTTTAACTCATAATTGAACGAATGTTGAACTTCTATATCTTGTGTAGTGTCGCAACCAACACTTGCTCCTCAGGCATGTGAAAGTCGTTAGTATGCAACAACAAGGTAGATATGATTCAGGGCCTAGGAGCAGGAGGCTGTGGGGTTCCTCTCTCTCTTGAAGGACAGTACTATTCTCTGTTACTGTCTAATAACTCCTTTACTAATAATGGAGATTCTTAAAGGACTTTGTGCTTCAGTGTGTGATTCAGAGACGGATGTGATTAGTAAGGATGGGTACACAGAAGAACATTGGTGTCTGCAACTATCGTCAGTGCCATAACAACAGAGAAATGAACAGTAGCAATAGAGTGAAACTAATAGAGTTGACTAACAAAGATGAAAAGCCCAAGCACACTTGCTTGAGACATTAGCTATTTTGACACTGTGAACTCTTAAATATATTTTCAGAACATGTATCTTTGTTGCTTGAGCTTTTCAATATTCTCTCAATGAGGAACTTTTTTCTAGATACTATAGAAAGAGTCAATGCATGTTTAAAGTAGCTTTGAGTAAAAGGTAGCATCCTCATAACATCTATCTGACAGAGTTAGACCCAAGCTGAACTAAGTCTGTTCTTTGATCTCTTACTCTCCTTCCAATTTCATACATTGCCACTGTGAATCAGTTTCACTGTAAGATGAAAGCTTTAGCTAGCAGATAAGACAGAAACATTAGCCAGAGCTTGTCTGAAGCTTGGAGACAAAAATAACAACAAATCTCATGACATGATCATTTTACAATTATAATTACACAGCAACATGTTATTAATATGTGACATTTTTCTGTTTTGCCATTTGTGTGGATTTACAGAGCATTTTTTTCCTTGGATATTTTTTACGATTTTTTTTTTGTCTTTAAGAGTGATATATATAAAAATAATAAGGCTTATACTTCAGTGAGAAAGAGTAAAATGGGAGAATAAGAATGTTGTTTTATCGTGACAAAAATAATGAATTCAAAACAGGCTGGGGTTTTTTTGCAGTGTAGTTTCTATATATGAGATGTAAAACAAATGGTACAATTTAAAACAATGTTTACATACTTCTATTTCAGGAAAAAAAAATTTTTAAAGTAATATGGAACTGTCAATTACCACACTACGAGGTGAAGTGAAATAAATCTGTCTTTCTGCAAAGTTGAAAGCCAATCAATCCAATTAATATTCTCCCACACTCTAGTACCAATCTTGATGGTTCCCTTTGTGGCACCATCAGTCTTTATTCCTTATGTCATTTGTCAGGACGGGTTTTGAGGGGGTTGTCTTCCTAATCCATCACCCCATATTAAAAGGCCTTAGGAATTAGGTGGTGTGTGGCACTGCCAATTTTTAAATTACATGATTAGACCTTTCAGAGACGACCCCTGCAAGTCAGGATGAATAAGGAATCACTGATGTTGACAATCCCTGGAGGAAGTCTGGAACGGCATTACTGAAACAGCAACATCTGCGGGACATATCATTTTTATCCAATAAATCGAAACCTTTTTTCCCGAAGCTCAACAGCACCGTGAAAAACATGTGAAATGCTCCATTTAAAAGTATGCTAAACTTTCTAATGCAGTTTATTTTCTATTATAACAGTTCTGCAAGGTGATCAGACGGTTCACATACTGCTCTCTGGCCTGGAGTTTAAAATAAATGCTGGTCCCTGGTGAGGCCTGCTATCAGTACTCTTTGATGGGCTACTAATAGCATTTCCTGTCCCAATCCAACACACATAAAATATAGAGCATACAAGCATATAAAAATGTGAGAACACTTTTGCAAAAAAAAAAAAGCAGCAAAACTGAAAAATCTACTTACAAAAGTGCTACACATAGCATGTTTTATTTTTCTTTTTGTGATGTCATTCATCAAAAAAAAAAAGTGTTAGGTGCACAGAGAGACATTTGGGCCAAACTAAATGCAATCACAACAGAAGAAAAATATGAAAAGCACACATTATTATTCCAAAATGAAAAGCAAAATATTGGCTGCTTTAACACTGATATCTTTTCAGAAAAAAAAACAATACATTAGAATTTGAAAAACCAAATGCTGAAATCCTGTTAACATTGAATACAATCCACCTTGTAATGTAATCAAAGAACAGTGATACTGTTTTCCACCATGCGGTATATGCCACATTGAAATGCAAATATAACAGCCCACATGAGACGGAGTTTAGTAGCGGAACACGGCTGCAAAAGTGAAATGTAAAAGATCAATTACACTGATTTAAAGTCATTTGAATAAGCGTGCGATAGAAACCAATACAGCTGTGCGTTGATTACATTTCAAGGTGGATTGAGTTCAGTTTTGACATCAAATCAGCATTTTATTTGTTAAATGCAAATGTATTATTGCTCAGTAAAGAGGTCAAGCAATGTGAAAGAAATGTAATAGAGGCTTTTGCTTTTCAATTTGGCATGTCTTCTGCATGTAGCCATGGCAAAGTAATGTCATGTGTTTATTGCACCGGATGCTTTCGCTCTGACTGCATTTCAGTTTTGACCAAATGACTTTCTGCAAAGGTGGAAGGGGTGTTTGGAAATGGATGCTTTATGTGAACAAAACCTGTTGTCTGTCTACACTGAACAGTGCATTAATCCAACAGCTTTTCAACTTTCGCTGTGTTTACTTGTTTTTATCTCTCAGTTATGCAATACACGTCTGTAAAGACTAAATCCAGAGCAAACTACTGTAATACATAAGGGCTTCAGTGATCGTAACAGACTTCCCAACAGATTTCTCTCTCTATAACAGACTTATCTCACTGATTCTTTGAGGGCTGCTCTAGTCTGAGTATGGTGTGAAGCAATACATTTTTTCCTCCCCCAGGTACCCAGCACACAAACTTCAAACATTACCCACAGGGCCTCTGTCACCTATCTGAGATGCTTTTAAATGAAACTGTAATGGCGCACAACTAGAACAGCTGGTATGTTTCTATATCAGGTCAAATAATGCATTAGAGCTGCACCCTATAATTAATACAATAATTTCTAACCAGTTGATTGTTTATTTATTCTGTATACCAGCTGTCCTTTTTGGCATTATGCTTTTTTTTTTCATTTCGCACAATGATAATTATTTTAAATTAGTTTAAACTTTGCTTGTCTGTCCGTTTTTATGCATTTTTAAAAATAATTGGCCAATGACTGGGCCTTTTCACCCTGCTCTAAATTAAAAACACAAAGTGGAAAGTTACACTACAAAAATAATTTAATTCACAAGTTGTTTGAACAAGAGCAAGAGAGCCACAATCACAGAGAAACTGCAATCAATTATAGTATATTTTTGACATATACAGACACCAATCAGCTGCATCATTAAAACCTTCTTCTGCCAAAACAGCTCTGGCCTGGAGGCATTGAGCTCACAAGGTGTTTCTGGAACCACGATACTAGAAGCAGATCAGCAAGTTGTGAGGTGGGGGTTCTAATCACACATGTAGGCTTGAGATCATGCTGATGTGGGTTTCCTTTTCCTCAGTGATGCACAAAAAAGCAATTTGTGTGCTAACAGTTTATCCTTGTGGAAAATCTTAAGTCACAGCTTTATAATGACCTGCAGTTTACCATTCAAACTGCCTGAGCTAATTCACTGAGAATGTACACTTTAATTGAATGCCTGCTTTTTATTTGAGTAATCAGTTTAAACTGATAAATAATCGTGACAGCTCGATACAATCATTCTATATCATGTTTATTTCTAATCATAGTAAGATAATGTTCAAGTGCAATTTCTACCATCCTGAGTGTCTAGTGTGTAAAGGAAACAATGCTTTAAAAAAAATATCAAAAACTCGTCACAGAAGAAAAATCTGTGCAAGATTATTATTGTAGTATATTATACTATAAGCTAAGCTTGTGTTTCATTAGAAGTATCAGCATGCCTTCTACATCTGAATAACCCTTACATCAAAGAGAGAAACAGCTTGCAATCCAAGCTTTGCCAAGAAGAGCATGCTTAGTTTTACGCAAATACACTTTCCCTGAAAACATCTTCAACAAATCATTAGTTAGTGGGAGGCATTTAAAGAACGGGCAATGGCGCAGCGTTCTAATAGAGAAGCATTAAAGCATCATCTAGTGCGGCAGAGGACAGCTCAGCTGTCGCATAGAGAGAAGGATTATAGCGAAGCCGTTCTGTTGCTGACAGATTAATTAAGGCAAAGAAGGGCCTGCTGGAGTACACTGGGTCTCAGTCGTAGTAAAAACACAACATTAATGCTGTGTAAAGGGAGTCCACATTACATGGCATTTCCACTTCGTGCATTTGTGCACGTGTGCATCAAACAAATCTAATAGGCAAGAAATAAACACCTGAGCACTTGGGGCTCTAGTTAAACTGTAGAACTGAATAAGAACATAATACACCAGTTTTTTTCAACTGGTAGCTGAGGTCCTAAGTGCATTAAAAAGTGTAGTTTTTGGCCCCTTGTAAAAACACTGAATTTTACAAACCTTACATGATTTTTTTTTAATGTATCAAAGCACAGACTGATACTGGATTATTTATTTTATGAAGTCATTTGAACAGTGCATCTCACAGTTCAGAAAGATTATGGTAGTACCACTATACGGCACTGCATCTCCACATGATCAAAGCCCTTACAAAAGCCACTGGAAATATTTTAAATCTTCTCAGTGTACATTAACTCTATTTTTAGGTTGTAGTCCTCCATCCTAACAAAGAGGAACAACAGAGTTCCCATTCACAAGGTTTCTGCCATCTTACCTATGTGGGAGCTGTGATGTTATATAGAAACATGTTAGGTCAATGTTTGAATGAAATATGAATTTATGCAGTTGTGTGCAAACGACTAGGTGAACCTCAGCCTGTTTTTCAAACCTGTTCTTGTTCTCCTTGGTCATACATTTAATACAAGACATAATACAACAATAAAACATGGACAGTGGATCAATGGTCATTCTAAAAACTGCAGACCTAATATGGGAATACAAATTTAAAACAAAGCCATTGTCTAAAATGTTTGAAAGTAAGAACTGAGTTAATTAAAAAAAATCACCATGAGCAATAAAAAAAAAATCATTCATGACAATGAAACGAGTAACGAGGACACACAGACAGCCACAGTTTTTAAATAAAGTTAAGAGGTGTGTGTGTGTGTGTGTGTGTGTGTGTGTGTGATTGAGAGCAACATTGCTCTGATTGCTCTGTGTGGAACTGTTGACTGCTGCAGGCTCTTATTTGCTCTGCCTTTGTTATTCCTGTCTGCACAGTCCCCAGGCTGGACGCCCAGGCCTTGTTTTTGTTTATTTTGGTGGGAATTGAAGAGGCTCTGCAGCTCACCGTGTTCAAATTAAAAGCATGGCCTCGTCCTCTATAGCACATAACAAGGCACGCTCTTCAGGTCATCTCAGAAATGCAAACAAGAAACAAACAGCTCTCTGTCAGCACTTCAGAAAAGGCTTGTAATCTGTGACTGCTAAATCTCCATAGTGTTTGTAAGATTCATGCCAAATGCATAGAATTGCATTTGGCAGTTTTTGGCTCTAAACATGCAATTGGCCATTTTATTATTTTGATTTCGGCTGATCTGTTCCAATTTAAAAATGCAAATAACATGAGCAGTGTTGTGCTGCTTTGATTCATTTATTTAAATAGGGAACAATTAATTTAGACTGCTCGGCTTTGGACAAATTGGTCATCAAAATTGGTCAATCCCTCGTTTAAAAAGTAATGAAAGCATGGACAACTGACAGAGTTGCTTACAGTAAAACGTCCTCTTAATGATCTTACTTTCATGTGCTGAATAGCATCAACCAAATCATAACTAGAGGGTGAGAGGGTCTTTTAAAATATGTGCCTTTGTTACAAATGAGCTAACATTAGCTAATGTCAATGTTAATTATTTACTAAACATTACTCTTCCACATTAAAACAAAGATCACAATTATTGCTTTGGAGGTAATGTTATGACATTCCAAAGCTCATTGACACAAGCAACAACTGATATCACATTTGTTTTGAATATATATTTTTATTTTTGAATATTATGTAAATATATTGGGCTTGGTGACTTAAGTAGCCTAGTAGGATAAACATCAACTGATTCCTTGAAAATCCAACAGATCCTATAGATAATAGCCCATGAGTTTCATTCAGTTAAATCTCTCAGCATGATTCTAGCTAACCAGGCTATTGGTACAGAACTGGCAGTCAGTGCTCTCCTCCCAGAAGGTGGAGCTTTCCAAATGGGAGCTCCCAGTGAGCAGAAGGCTTCATGTGACGTGGAGGAACAAGGATGTTTTTTTCTTTCTGCTAAACAAGACTGTGTGCACAATGTGCTAGATGAGTTGAGGTTGATGCTTGCTCTTGTTAGTCAGGTTGGCCCTCTCTCTCCTTCCATCACTCAACATGATATGCCAAAGCCTCTCGTTTCTTATAAAATTTCTAGTCATGAACAACATGTTAAAGAACCACTTTAACTATTTTTATGTTCATTACGCGTACTCAGACTGGTTATCATTCCGCTCATAAAAAAATACAATACACGATCCAGTAGTGGTGTGTTTATAGCCCGAGAGTCAATGCTCCAATTCAGAGTATCCAGATGAATCTCTTGGTTAATGATTTAGAAAAGCTGCTGACTTCCCTACTGTCCACACTCAAACAGCATAACCAATAAACAACATACATACATGTGTGAAAGATTTAAACACCACTTATGTGATGTATGCAGTGATGTCATGCAAAGTTAGGTTATGTATAATTATATGCAATTTGCATCAAACAGAATGTGTAGTAACGTGCTGCAATGTGGTGAGAAATGCCAATATGCATTAATAATAAAATAAAAAATTGCTAATGAATGCCTTACTCAATCAGGTCTTCAGTTTGACATGTGTAACACTCGTGCTCATGGGCAGTTGGTAGCCTAGTGGTTAGGGCATTCGCCCTGTGATCAGAAAGTCCGGGTTCGATTCCCAAGACCGCCAGGCACCTCTGAGGTGTCCTGAGTAAAGTACCGTCCCCACACACTGCTCCCTGGGCGCTGTGTTCGTAGCTGCCTCCTGCTTCACTTGGTGAATGGGTTAAATGCAGAGGAAGTATTTCACACTGTGTGCTGTGGTGTGTTCACGTATGACCAGATTGTCACTTTCACTTTTTCACTGCTTATACAGAGAAAAAGATGGAAAGAACCTAGGTACTATATGTTTAACAGTTAGGAAGAAAACACAGCGACACATCACATACATGCCTCCACAGAGACGATCAGCACCTGGGACAGCGATCACACTGCTTTGGGGAACACGAGCTTGGTCTTACAAAAGGAGTCCCCAAGCTCTCGTCAATGAGGAGAGTGGTGGGCATAAAAGGGCCCAGCACAGCAGTACAGGAGTTCGGTGGACTTTCTATGCTGGTTTCCTTGACATTCAAAATAAGCCAGGAAGACCTTCCACACTTTGAACCTGCTCTGCTCTGTCAGCCACCGTCATGCCAAGTGTCAGTGGATCCACAAAAAAAATGTTCTATTATTGTAAGAGGATATAGTACTTTGCAACAAACTGTTTTAAAATAGTGTGTTTAACTTCTATTTCATTCTTAAGATTTCCTTTTTAAATATTATTTAGACCTCACTGAACACATTATTTTGAAAGGTTTTGTTTAATAGTAGTCTTCTCATAAGACACAAGTTACCAAGCACATAAGGTCAATGCTAACACATGCAGCCAGCCATTACAAAAAGCTAAGTACACATCATTCCACAGAACAGCCAAGTACACTTGGAGGAGAACACTAATTGCTCAATTTTGGGTACACGATCAAACAGCTGGCCTTGTTTGGCACAAGGACAGAGTTGGTCAAACTAGGCCACTCATTCCACTCAGTGAAATCACAGCCTTTTTCCGTGTTTATACTCTTAACACTAATGATAAAATGAAAATGTAATTTAAACTGTAGAAAATATAAACTTTCACCAGTGATACATCACTTTACCTCTTCAGTTGCTTTCCCATTCACCGTCATCTTTCATGGAAACCTTTGGCAATGATCAGAACTAGCCACCCGGAAGCATCCTATCTACATTTGTATTGTTTTACCATTTTGCAATAGGACATACTCACTTTGCAAAAAATTCTTAAAAATACATATTGTAATTTCTTAGTCAAAAAAAAAAAAAGTGCATTTTGCAATTAGATCTAGATGAAATAAACCATTTTGAAAACAAAAGGCATCAAAAATGAATCTGAATCTTATCATCACTCATGCCGAAACTGCAAACATATGTATCATTACACCTTAAATACAATACGAAGTAGTCTTGAGAGCTCTCTCTGATCCTGTGGCTGTCTGAAAGTCAGGCCTCTGACAGTGAAAAAATAAAAAGGCAACGTGATTCTAGACTGAGTCTGCCCCAGCCCGCTGTATCATCAACACGCAGAGTTAGAAAGCTTCTCCCTCTCATAATACTGAGACAGGGCCACAGGAGGGCTGTGAAGACTGAACCATCAGCTCTCTGAGTGCTCTGCTAATCTCACAAATCCTGCTCAGGCTTCAACAGGACAGCAGTAACTTTTACATTCAGATAAAGAATACACTGACACATACAAATACAAACATAATGTAGTGTCATACATGTGCGCCATATGCATTATATACATATATGCACATATTTCCACACTGTAAGTAAACTTATTGACTACAAGTATGTGAGCACAAATCCTTATAGATCTGTTGTTTTACGCACACCCACTGCTGTGCAAAAGCACCTAGCAATAGAATCTCTTTAGATTCTGAATGAGTGAAACTGAAGCTCCCAGTGAATTTTAATGTGCCACTGTCACAGGATGTCACATTTGCCACAAGTAAGTATTTGAAATCTCTACTCTGCTAGATCTGCCCTTGTCAACTGTAACTCGTACTATTGTGAAAAGGAAACATCAAGGGGCAGCAAGAGCACATTCATGAAGCTGGAGACCATACAAACACACCGAACCCCAAGTGCTGAGACACACTGTGCATAAGGAAATCTCCTCCTCTGATGTTTCACTCACAACAAAACTGCCTCTGTAAGCAGCAACAGCACAAGAACTGCATGTCAGGAGCTTCACACAAAGTGCTTCCATGGCCAAGTAGATGTACACAAATCAAAGATCACTATATGTTATGCCAACCATCCACTCTGAGTGAAAATTATGCTGCACTGGAGCCTGTGGTCACAAATCATGCTTTACTATCTGACAGGTTAATGGATGAATTTGGGTTTGTCCCTTTAGCTGAATTTTCATCTAATAGAAATACAGTGTGACCCCCAAAAATTAGTAAACAGACATACACATGCACACAAAAAAGACATACACATTCACACAAATCAGCCTATGCGTGCTCTCTCCCTCTCTCCCTCTCTCTCCTCTCACATGCGCAAACACACACACACACACACACACACACACACACACACACACACACACACACACACACACACACACACACACA
>JBBPDE010000015.1:11262225-11272591 GCA_037974605.1 Nannopetersius ansorgii | reverse complement strand
ACACACACACACACACACACACACACACACACACACACACACACACACACACACACACACACACACACACAAGGTTTGTGCATAAACATTTTTGAGGAAGTTGGACCTCACGAAAATAAAAGACAACCTGAACTTACGGGCCATGTATTTTATGAATATTCAGTCAACAGCAGTTAGGTTTGCCCATTCAGAAAAAAGTTGTCAGGAGTATTACAAATCAGACTGCTTTTTGAGGTACCATGATAACTAATCAAATAATTTAAAATACATTAAATGCAAATCTCTCACACAAAACCATAAAAGCTTTGAAAATTGACCTCAGGGAAAAAAATGGTAGAAAAATGTAGAATCCTTTACGGACACTGTATTTGGATTCAAGAAATAATACAATAATCATAACAGAATACAAAAGTCGGTTTACAACAATTATGCAATAATTATGCAGATTTATTTCTTTTTTAATATACTGTTTATTCACAGACACACATATTTACCACTCTCAGTCGTATACTTCTGCCAAACAGTCCCCAGTGTCAGTTTTGCCGTTGATGACTGGGGGGCGTGTTTACTTAACCTTTGCTCCTTGTATCGCCCTTCAGGGGACGTGTTCCTGCTGCAGACGCGGGACAGGAAGAATCCCCTGGTCTACACCGTCTTTTCAACTTCTAGGTCAGAGGGCATCAGGGGTCATTCAGTATACTTTATGTGTTTAAAAGAACTTCACTTATTCTACATAAATGTTTGCCCAAGGCATGAAATTGTACATTATAATGTTTTTGCTACTGGTTTCTTTTATAAAGTGTTCCAGCAGTGAATTAACAATGTGTGCATCTCTCTCTCCCTCTTGCAGTAGTGTATTCCGAGGCTCAGCTGTATGTCTGTACACTATGAATGACATCCGTAGGGCATTTTTGGGACCATTCGCCCATAAAGAGGGACCAAATTACCAGTGGGTGCCCTACCAGGGCAAAGTTCCTTACCCTCGACCAGGCATGGTGAGCTCCTCAGTGTAACAAGAAATTACACCTAGTGCCTTCTGCACATGAACAGATCGTTTTAATATACTGTCAGAAAAATGGTAATACAAACAATCTAAACATACCCTCAAAGGTACAGAAATGGTTCTAACTAATTAGTTTTTACTGTTCACTTTCTGCTGTAAAAATGCAAATTTCCCACTTGGGGGATTTATAAGATTTGTCTCATTTTGTCTTATCTTAAGAATCAACTTTGCACCTTAAGGGTTTTATAGGTAAAACACATTCAAGTCAGGAATCAAAAAAGTAAAAAGTACCTTTAGTTTCCTTACTAAAGGTAAGAAAGATGCATTACCCCAACAAATTGAGTAGTATTGCTCCAGGGACAGTTTAATAACGTTTTAGTGGCCACTGTAGATTCTTTTGACATTTACTTGAAACCCCTTACCATTCAAACTAAAATAAAACAGAACAGAAATACTGCAATATGACAAAATAATCTCCTAAATATCACCAAAACTGGGGTCAAACATCAACGCAAATAACTACGTTGTTGAAAGGTGATTACAGTATCGTACAGATATAAAACATCTAAAATATGGACAATCACAATTACATGCAACCCAAAAAAAAGCAAACAGAATACTATTTTATATACTGTCCATGCTCTCATTCTGTGTGTTTCCCTCTCTGTTTCTTGTTCAGTGTCCCAGTAAGACATTTGGCAGTTTTGAGTCCACTAAGGGTTTCCCAGACAATGTGATCCAGTTTGCACGTCATCACCCCCTGATGTATAACCCGGTAACACCGCTGGGGGGGCGCCCAATGTTCCTACGCACTGGCATTCCCTACAGCTTCACACAGATCGCAGTGGACCGCGTCAACGCAGCCGACGGTCACTATGATGTCATGTTCATTGGAACAGGTCAGAGATGATTAGTTTGTTTTACAGTGCTCGCCTAGACTTGGGAACACTTTACATCACTGTTCAAACTCCGAAAATCACAGGGATATTTTTATTTTATTGAGTGCTTATTTGGCCTACTTGCTTAAATTATATATTGGTGACTTATAGTTTTATTGGTATCTGCCAAAATATTATGGATGGCAATCCATTAATTAGCAACTTTTCCACAATCACAGCAGTAGAGATTGAAACTTGAGGTCCAGAAGATAAAGCAAGACCTTTGACAGTTACTTGACATGAGTAATACCTTGTTCAACTGTATCACAGTAATGAAGGCTCAATGAGTTCTCATGCATTAGAATTGTTTTATTAAAATATCCAACCAAATTCAGATCAGTGTAAAATGAAACAACTCACTTTATGCACACTACACACCACTGACTAGCCACAGGAACATAGACCAACATATTACTCAGCTCTGTACTTTTGTACTTTGTACTTTTTACCTCCTTATTAAACACCAGCCATAATTAGCAGAACTAAAACATGTAAAACGCATTAAAGCTAACAGTTATAATGAGAATTATAACACAACTTTGAAAGAATGGACAAAAGGTCAGAAAAATATTTAAAACAAAGTTTCTACTTTCAGAATTTGAAAAACTATTGAAACTCAGATCAACTGTTTAACTAAAATTAATGGAGTATTAAATCTTTCAAATTTAATGTCATTATCATGTTAGTTTTTTTTTTTTATCAAGTTAGTTTTGGGCTCTTTAAAATTACTCTCAGCCACATAATTGCTTTCAGCCCATACCTACCATCTATACATGTCTCTTCTTAAGATGATATTTATATACATGTGACTGAAATGTATTCAATCTCTCTTTAAAGATGTGGGAACAGTGCTGAAAGTGATCTCTGTGCCCAAGGGAAGCTGGAGCAACACAGAGCTGCTGCTGGAAGAGCTGCAGGTCTTCAAGGTAGGCAGGAAGAAACTTATCACAACATATATATTTTTGCATCAAATGAGAGGGATAATTATCAAGAATTATTATATGCTGTTTTAATGCTCATTTTCAGATTTACCAAGATAACAGACACTTAGTATAGATCAAATAATAAAAATCTTTTTTGTGGACTTACTGGGCTTTTATATTCAACATTCAGCACCTTTAAAACGCCTAAAAATGCCCAGCAATACTTCAAGGTGACTGTGTGTATGAACACAGCTCTATGTTTCTCTCACTCTCTCTCTCTCATTCTCTCTCTCTCACTCACTTTAGGACTCTTCATCGATCATCAACATGCAGATCTCCTCTAAACGGGTAAGTTGCTTCCCTCTCTCACTGCAGCTCTTTAATAACTTATAGGCGGGCCAGCAGCATGTATAGCATGGATAATGATCACCTGCCTCAGCTCTGCAGTATTCAGATCTGCTTTCTCTGATCGCCACCCTATCTAAGGACCTTTAGCAAGGTACTTGAAGAAAGTGGACAAAAGTACACTTTATAAGTACAACAGGAGTAATAACTCTCTTGAAGGTGTTTTGGTGTCTTCACTTTTGTATGTAGTTTTACAAATGGAAACAACTGTGCCCTGTAAACAACTGTGAGATGCAATACAGTATATTTACAATAACTTGAAGAGAATATTAAAGGCTGGAACTAAATAATAAAAAAATATGAAAAATATTCAATAATATGATAACAGTAGCATCAGCAAAGGCCATCAAAAAATCCACAAGGAAACATTTCATTAAATATTGCACTGCAAGGTATAACACTAAGATAAAAGAGGCAATCAAACTGTGACAAGATGAGTTGCTTCCTAGATTTCTAGATTAGATTTCTACAAATGAAAGTGTGCCCTTGTGTGTCCTTGTTCATTACAAAGAAGCTCATTTGAATAACACTCTCTCTCTCTCTCTCTCTCTCTCTCTCTCTCTCTTTTTCTCTTTCCTTACAGCAACAGCTCTATGTTGGCTCTGATACAGGCCTTGCTCAGGTGCCTCTGCATCGTTGCAGCATGTATGGAAAGGCGTGTGCTGAGTGTTGCTTGGCCAGAGACCCCTACTGCGCCTGGGACGGACATGCATGCACGCGCTACCTGCCCAACACCAAAAGGTACAGCTCCATTATGAAGAACCATTCTGTAACTCCACGTACTGTACTGTTTTGAATATTGTATTTTTCATTTATTTATTCCTTTATTACTCTCCGAGTTCACACGCAGTCTAAGACAGATGAACCCACTTAATGACTTATTGATAGCAGTAAATCTCATAAGGTTTCTTCTGTAGCTTCTATACCCAACTTGTTTTACTGCACATTCCTAATGGTGAAAATAAAAACAGCTTCTGCAGTATCCAAGCCTGATGTGCCGACTCATTTTAACTTTAGTCTTAGTATTCAGTGCTACAGAGGTTCTTCACATTTAACTCTGCTGTTTAAAGTCATTGTTTTCAATCTTTGTTATATATTAACCTTGGGATTAAGCATATCTGTGTGTGTGTTTATGTAGGCGCTTCCGTCGTCAGGATGTAAGGAACGGTGATCCAAACACACTCTGTTCAGGAGGTGAGAATTTTCATTCTCCTTTTTTACTGATGAATTTTAAGACTTCCTATTAGAGTTATGATTTGCAGTACCCAGTATGCACTAGTTCTAGAGACTATACTGTCAACTGTTAGCAATATCAGAAAATTAACTATATAAATGTTCACAGGATCAAGTGCTTAAAAAGCCTTTTTAATGTTATGTAGACCACCAGAAGCAACGTGTTTTGGAGAAAAAGCTGTACGCAGTGGAAGGCAGCAGCTCCTTTTTGGAATGCATCCCCAAGTCACTGCAGGCTCAGGTCACCTGGACCTTCCAGAGACACCCCAACAATCCACGAGAAGAGGTGAGAAACACAGGGGACAGAGAACAAAGAGGAAGAGAAGAGGTGAGATAAGAAGACAAAGCAGAGAGAGAGAGAGAGAACGTGAGGGAGATAGAGACAGACAGACAGACAGACAGACAGACAGAGAGAAGCACTAAGGATGCCCAGAAAATTAAAGAATAAGTGAGAGCGAGATACATGTAAACCAGAGAAAAAAAAAAGATGGAAAAGAAACAGAGGAAAAAAGAGGGATATGAGTGACAGAGGGATGAGACAAATGAAGAAAGACTGCGTGCGGTCGACAGGAGGAGAGTGGAAGAGGTAGAAAGAGGGAAGACAGGGTTGATAAGAAATGATAAATGTGTTTCAGTATTTTTAATTAGTGATCTTCTAGCTCTCCATACTTATCCGTCTCCCACTCACATTCCTTTTTCTGTGTGTTTTTGTACATCAGAACAAAGTTGTAGCTTTGCAGAATTCAAATGTAATGTGTATGAAACATGGTTATTATAACACACATAATATTTATGGGATATATTACTATTATATTTATTACAGACACCTAGGTTTTCAAATACATAAGATATACATATCACCCCATGCCTTTAAAGCAAATTTAAACAAACCTGTGTGTGCCTGTGTGTGTGCCTGCAGGCGCGTCTAGACGACCGTGTACTTCAGACGGACCGTGGCTTGTTGCTGCGGCGCGTGGTGCGTAGAGACGGGGGTGTGTACCAGTGTCATGCGATGGAGCACGGGTTCACCCAGACACTTCTGGGAATCACACTAGAGGTCGTGCCCTCTACAGGCCCTGTCCTGCCAGCCCCAAACCCCCACAGCCCCAGCCACAACCAAGGACAGCCCTCCACCAACCAGAAGCTGTGGTACAGGGACTTCATGCAGCTGGTTGATCATCCCAACCTGAGCACAGTCGACCAGATCTGTGAGCAGGTGTGGTCGCGTAGGCACGGCCAGTCAGCCAAAGGCATGTCAGAGCCAGCTAACGAGGCGCCACCTATTGACCCTCTTCAGTCAGCACACAAAAAGTGGAAGCATCTGAAGGAGGTGAGGAAGGGACGGAACCGCAGAACGCATGACGGAAGACCCGCCTCCAGATCGCCTCGGAGTGCAGGAGAGTAACGAGGGGCAAGGAGAGTGGAAGGAGGAGAGAGAGAGAGAGAGACTGAGAAAGAAAACGGAGGGAGATCACTGGAGTCGAACAAATCTGCACACTACATCTCATTTAGTGACTATCATTTAACACAACTCTTCTGTACATTATAACTCCACTGATGACATTCTACTGCGCTTATTTCCCAGTTTACCACATGCCATTCCCCCATTAATTCCCCCACCCCTGCCTGTAAAACAGTTTACTGGCCCAATAACCCTCCTGACTGTCCCTACCATTGACTGTATATATTAGTGGATGGCTTGAAAGCTAATGTCTCTGACGCCCTCTAGCAGTTGGCTGCAGTCATATCCACATATAAAAACACAGCGCAAGTCCCTGAAGTTACACAGCCAGTCAGATTTTGCAACTGTGTTCTTATAATATCTGCTATCGTTTTTTACTTGATAGCAGATGATAAATGCATTTTACAGATCTCTAGTGAATTTTAAAAGGGCGTGGCCTATGGTATGATTGATAGCTATTGGTTTGAGGATGTGCAGGCACTTTCTGTTGCTTGAAAGCTGCAACTGGTTTTAACAACTCTGCTGTTTTTTAATACTTAAAAGTGTTGATGACAAAAATGTTGATACAATTTGACCGTTCAGATAAGGACCATTCTATTTATATAGTTGAAATGTTTCATGGGTCCACTGTTTACCAATTTTGCAATTAGTTTGTTGCACTCTGATATATATACACATATATACACTGAAAGCTGCTTGCTAACATTTGCAAACTTTTTAACACTGAGGCGATGTTACTTGCCACAGTTTGATCCACTGACATTTTATATGTTTTCAGTTACCATAATGACACAGTGGGTGCTAGTGTAGCCATGCTCTCCACTCTACATATATATAGTCACTGGTCCCTACAAACCGCCCCCAATGCCCTTTCTGCTGCTCCATGCAATTTATCATGAAGTCCACCTTATGAACTCCCAGAAGAATATACCCAATCAGACATAAATACGCACAAACATGCACACACACACACACACACACACACACACACACAAATATATACATATCCAGACATACACACAGACACACATTATAAAAACACTCCCTTTAAACTGCACAGAGACCACACACATACAAGCCAATGCAATAATTATTTGTGTGGGCATCTTTATGAAGACAAAGGCCCAGCTGAGAAAGTGCAGAAGAGGATGATGTCAGTATGAACAAAACTGTCTCATTGTGGCTAACAATCCAAATGGAGGAAAATTCTAAACCATACACAAATAACTGTTACGCATATACACACGTGCACGTCTTGCATTGTCTCGGTACACCACACACGGATACACATACACACACTTATCTATACACAGACTCTCTCTTTAGCTAAATTCATGTATATTTCGCTCATGTGTTTTTATGTGTGTGTTTGTACTTTGTGCTGCTTGTAGAATTAGACTTTGCTCTCCTCTTCATCCCCTGTCTAACCCTAAACCACTAGAAGTTAAACCACTTCATTTGTTCCACCCACTGCTCTCCACCACTGGCCACTTGTCACTTACCCTGCCATTTAAGCTGCCCAGAGGTGTTTTCTATCCACAGGGATGGTAGCCTCGCGGGGCCAGACATGATCTCATGACAAGAGGACACGTCTGGGGACAACTTGTTAAACTGTTGGTGCGAAATCCGCTGCAAACAAAGACCCGGCCTTTTTAAAGTCACCCCCAAATTCCACTAGCTGTTGCTCCGGAGTACAAATGATAACATCAGAAAAACAAGCTCTGGAACTGTAGCAATTTTTAACGTGTTCTGCATGTAATGTGTTCTCTGCATTCACAACACAGACCTGCATGCTTAACTGGGACACTTTTCAGCACTTTTCTGCTGACTTTGCATTAAATGCATGGGCTTTGCATTAAATGCATGGTTGTTGGACAGTGCTGACCTGCACAGCATAACCCCCTACTTACAGCTCTGCCTTTAGAAAGTTTTTTAACATGATATTAAGTCTACATTTAGCCAGTGGTTGTCCCCATACGTTCTCATTGCATGATCACACCCAGCCCTGGGAGAAGCAGTAAAGGACGTCAGCCCTGCGACCTTAAAATATCTTAATGTTAGCAAAGCTTGTGAAAAATGTGTGAGACTGGTTGGCTTTGAGGGTCATCTGCTCCTAACACCACCTGCTGCACAAAAACTCATTTGACCAGCTTTAATGGAGCTGTTTTCTAACACTTTACATCAGTCACAATTTTCTATGAGGTACTAAGCATCGCGGAATTTAAGAATGAAGCTTTTGGGGGCAGAAAATGAAAGCTGTTGTTTATATTTGTCTTGTCTTAAAGTCTTCTGTGTGCATTGTATGCCTGCTTTCTTTGCTTTGTGATGATGTATGTTGTGTTGAAAGAAGCAGTATCAGACACATCAATACAGAGGGGCGTTGTGGGACAACAGAGAAAGCATGTTCAGAGAAAGAAAAAAATAATGTTTACCCACAATTCATCTGCTGATACTGACAAGTTGAGTTGTGTGTGGTACCACAAACACATGTGTATGCATCTGTGTGTGCGCATGTGTATGTGTGTCTTTATTTAGACATGTTCATGGCTTTGAAATGTAGCTGCACCTATTAAAGCAACAGTCATGATAGTACATGCTTTAATAAGTACAACATTAATTCAGTATTAATAATATAACAAAGAGTAGTAATAGTGAGTTACAGTGTAAAATAAGAAGTCAATCACTACAGTGCTGTTAATGTCAGATTAGTTCACCATGCTTTTGCTCATGCCGGATCACTGTAGGTTCATTGAGGTCATGTTTAGCCACTTTTGGTGATAAACCACAACTCATCTGTCAGACCACACTGGCTTTAGTCAGCAGTGCCAGTTTCATTTACAAATAATGCTTAGGCATATATATAGTGTAATCTAACTTGGCAGTAATGTCTGCGGTTACAAACATTTGATGCCAAATTCTATTATTTCCCAGAGGAGTTTGAGGTTCTGGCAAGTGCGGGTGGGAGCAGGGAACTCAGTCCAAAGCCGAGGATCTAAAGTTGGAGCTAAATGATTCAGAAATGGCCACTAGGGGGCACTGTTGCACTGGTTTGTTGTATTGGGATCTGGAAATGTAACGACCTTACCGCCTATGTCAAAGTCCATTTTTGGTTTTGTTTGAAGTAGTTCTGAGTGAAACACAGTAAGAGAGAAAGTTTGTGAGTTTGCTCTTTTAAGTTACTTTACCCCTTTGAATTTTAGCCCATGTGCATATTCAGAAGGATGCACAAGATAATCATATTAGACGTAAATGTGGCATTAGGAGCCTTGTCCAAGGTCTGAGAGCTCTTATTATTGTGCTGTGATGTGCTTACCAGGGTGGAAACCTTCAGGCAGCAGTATTACCCACGACTCAACTCAGTTTTCTTACCATTGTTGCAGGGTAATGTAATCAAACGCTTTGAAAAGGCATGGTATGGTGAGTTCAATATGACCAGGGAGGTGAACTAAAATTTAAATTTTCATATTTGCAGCACACACTTGTATATTTCTAAATTTAGCAAAAATATCCAAACACCTGAAAAGATTTTATTTAGCTACATTGTCTTTGTGGGATCGCTTATCAATAGCTTTGCTATTTTAAAAGTCCTTACAGAAATTTCCCTAAAAATAGGACACACTCGGGCACTAACCAGAATCCAACAAACATGCGGACAAGTACAGAAAAGGGTGAACTTTGAGACAGGCCACTGAAGAGGAGAGGCAGATCATTGTCCAGTTTATTCATCACTTTGGCCAAGGTTGTCTTCATCATGACCACGATGGGCATTCCTCTCTGGCGCAAGAGTGACTTTGTAAGATAATCAAATCATTGTTTGGGTTGCTTTTTGAACCACGCATATATATAAGAGTGTCTTTTTGGTTGGAGATGGTGGATTGTTGTGTGCTATTTATAATGCTTTACGATGTAAAGAATGGCTATGCCAGTTTTTGTTCCTTTGCATGACTAAAGACGTGTAGTTGAGCGTTTTGACAATGGAGAGGAAGCGCAGCGTCATATTTGGTTCGTCTGGTGTTCTTATGGCATATTTATGACTTAATAAGCTAATATGTAGTGGTGAATTGTGCTGACAAATTGACATTTGTAATATATCCATCCTGCTACAGGAGAAAACTGGAGAAAAAAAAAACATGTTTGTATATTTTGAAGTTCTTTGTTTATTCCCTTCCTTTTTAAACCATATTTAAGGACTTAATCCAAACCACTCCTTGTAGGAAAATTATTTTGCCATTACTTTGCTTTTGTAAAACATCATCCAAATGACCGGACCCACTGATTTCTTTGCCTTGTGACACTTCTCAACTTTTGAGAGACAGAGTGAGAGAGATCTCTGTGTGTGTGTGTGTGTGTGTGTGTGTGTGTGTGTGTGTGTGTGTGTGTGTGTGTGTGTGTGTGTGTGTGT
>JBBPDE010000015.1:11249160-11262125 GCA_037974605.1 Nannopetersius ansorgii | reverse complement strand
TGTGTGTGTGTGTGTGTGTGTGTGTGTGTGTGTGTGTGTGTGTGTGTGTGTGTGTGTGTGTGTGTGTGTGGACTGTTAGATGTTATAACTTGTTAATCTATTGGGTAACAGTGTGAGTTCATTTTATGGAGAGGTCAAAAGTTGGAAGGCCAAAGTTAACGTGAAACACTGTAGTACTTCCTGACTATTACTATGTGGTTTGTTGCATCAGACTGTATTTGATTAACACGAAGAAATAAACAGTTACTGCAAAACACCTCAGCTTTGCTGAATCTTGTTTAAATCCATTAATGGTTGCTTGCTGCAATGGTTTTACTAATCTGTTGTTTTGATTTTTGTTAAAGACTCTCACTTTATGAGCTTCTGGTGAGTGCAAGGCACAAGTGTGAAACTTTTACTTCTGCAGCTGGATCTGTTCAGCTAGGCTGCTTGGCAACTACTCAGTTTTACCACTAGAGGTAGACTTTACCTCAGCAAAAACAGTAAGGGCCTTATCCAGGTCAGAGCCTAATGGGGTCTGCTGGCCAAATTTGGCCCCTAAAAATGCCAGAAGGCCTGCCAGAAGCTCCCCATTCCCATTCAATTATAGAGTACAGGTTTTTATACAACATCTTATTTGTTTAGCCTGTTATTTTTTAAAAAGAATATCTATGACCCTTGTAACTTACTGCAGTGCAGGTGTAACAGCAAATGTAACTCACAAATGAGCCATTAGGACATAATAGAATGTGCATGAACAAGAGACCCACTGGTGTAAAGAAATTTAAATGCAAAGCAGCATATGAAAAATCCAAGTATTTAAAGAGTACAGTGTCTTTGGGTACACTGGCAATGCACCTAATGTAAACCTGAGTTTGGCACTCAGCACACAACAGACCTTTTTGACTCAGCACACAACAGACCTTTTACTTGGGTCGCCAAGACAAAGAAAAAACGTAAGCACTCCTGCTTTATACCATTTTTTCACAGGTCCAAGTACAGCTATGCCCTTACATCAGGAATCCCTCACTCTGGAGGGCTGGTATCCAGCACGGTTTGGTAGTTCCCTTCCTCAAACATGCACTCACAATTAACAGATGACTTGAACCAGGTGTTTGAGCAGAGAAATGGACAGTGCTGGATACCACACTCACAAAGAGCGCGCGCACACACACACACACACACACACACGCACGCACGCACGCACGCGCACGCACGCACGCACGCACACACACACACACACACACAGAAAAACTGCAGAACACTCACACTTTCACTGCCAATCATTTCCTGTGACATTTTTATTGCACATAAAAAAATGCCAGACCATGTGGGTAGTAGGTATGCTAGCAGCCCTATGTCTGTGAGTGTGTGTGTGTTTGTATAAGAGTGAGAAAGAGTTAGAAAGAACACATCTGGTTTCTGGCCCATTAGAGTCATAGCAGAGGGTGTTTCTGTTTTCCTAGAGTGGCAGAATCGTTCAGCAGTCCTCCACCAGCTCCTTCTATTCCCTGGCATGATCTCTCTCTGGTGTTTTTACAGACTTCACCTGTGTTTAACATTTGAATATGTCATTTCATGACGTCCTACAATTCCCTTTTTCCACTTCCTCTTTCTTATGACTCGCTGGTGATTACAGGTTCCTTACGTGGGGATGTTGTTGCGGGGCTAATTGCGCACTCAAATGTAACGGTTAAAGTGCTTCCGCTGGCAGACACTCATGAACAACTAACAGAGCAGCACATTATAATGTTTGGTAATTATTATAGCAGCAATGGCATTTGAAGAGCTCATTTTACAACAGCTACAATATGCTATATACTAGTGATCTGAAGCTTCTCAGCAAAGGCTACTGGTTGCTAACTATGAACAATAGCCGCTTTGCTTAACCGCTGAAATTATTGATTTGGGCAAGAAATGGCTAGTGAGGAAAATATACCTCTGAAATTTGAGACCTCTTGCTTTACTGAATTGCAGCTGTGATCTTATTTGTAACAACACACTCTCTTTTGGCTTGAGATGCACTTCAAGTAAAAAAACCCCTTTATTTTAGATATTACTTTAATACTAAATTATAATACGCTTAGTGGGGAATCCCTGTGATTCCTTCAGTAAAGGCTTAATAATATCTGAGAAGTAAAGAATAGGTGTAATTTTTTGTTTATTCTGATTTAGTAGAATGCCACTGGTTAACCACAAATCTATTTACATTTTGATTTACAGTGGGTGGGAGAAATTTTGAAAGAAAGCACATCACTCTTGGCATTCTGATCATTACTGACTATATGAACAGTCATAGCAGGCTTCAGTAAATTGTTAGAAATGGAAAACAGCAGCAGTGGCACAATGCCAGAGATATTTACTGAAAGAGTTGCTGTAAAACTGCTACAGATAAAATGTATAAGATATGTTTCAAATAAAACATATGGAATTAATTTTACAAGCTTCAAATGTCTGTTTAATCTATCACAGTCCAAAAATATGTGCATAAACATTTCTAACATCGTCAGACATTCCATAGAGCTGCTATCAACAATTACCATTATCCTAGTGGCATTTTTGACATTTCTGGCCTGTACTGAAGGCCTGGTTCTAGTAGGCATAGTTCGTCACTGATAAACTGCAAAATACATCAAAACCATAGCATGTAGCAATTACAGTTATTGCAATACAGCATATCATGTCTTGTGTATACGTGATGGTCATTTAATCTAGAATTCAACCACAGTGCAGAGAAAGCACCTTTTCCACTCTTTTTAACAAACACACACATACATAGGCTAACCCAGAGACAGCCGCAATGATTAATGGTCCTAATTAAACCTAATTACCTCCTGCTAGCTAGGCTCATTAACCTCTTTACCTCTACTTAGACATGTTGACATAAAGGAGTCAGGCTTTCTATGCCAGCACACTTTCACTCATTCACCGCTTTCATTTCTTCGCCAACTAAACACCCTGTCACACACCCAAACACGCAGTCTCACTCATTCCCTTCGTCTGTCTTTCATTCTCAGGATCTCAAACTCCCTCTTTTTTCACACTTTCTCATCATACACTTTATATTTTCTCTCCGGGTTTTTTTTCCCCAACTCTTCTCCTTCTCACACTCCCTCACTTTCTCTATCTATTGTAATACCCCCCACCCAGTCTTTTCTCACTCTCTCTCTCTTCCTCCAATACACTCCCAGAAGGGCTGTTTCTGAAAGGAGGTTGAGAAAACAAATGGATGGAGATGATGGAGGAGCAGAGGGAGAAATGTAAAGAACAGAGGGAGAGAGAGAAAGATAGAAGGAGTTTACACAGTCAGCAAAGAGAAACAAAGTGGCAAACGAGAGAGAGAGCTAATTAAGCTTTAAATAACATCACCTTTTAGGGCCGACTCTGAAAGAGTGAAATTTAATCAAAGCTCTTTTTGAAGTGGTTTCACCATGAACACTTTGTCTTTCATTTATGATTTATATATTTTCAAGCAAAAACAACATAAAGTGATTTTGTAAGGGCCTCCACAAACAGACAGTATTGTCTTGGCATACATCCTCCAAGTACCTGGAATTCAACTTCAGGAAAAGAACACTGTTCTTCCCAGATATTCCCTCAACTGATGGTTTGATAATAGCAGAGAAGAGTGCTGCGTAATACATCAGTCCAAAATCTCCCATAGGTGTGTTCAGTTCACAATAGTGATTCTGAAGACCATAACATATGGTTTACATTATTTTTCAGCTGATCAAGCTATCACCCCCTCATACGCTAGATGGGAACATCCCCAAATAAATGTTTCATAATAGGATAAAAGAGATCAATCGGAAAAAGCTTCATATTGATTTGCAGAGACCTTTCCCCAAAGGGACAAGTGGAGCCACTCACAACAACAAAATAGCCCCATAGCTTAACGGAGTCATCAAACCCCCACAATGAATGGGTCAAATATATTAGGCCAGTTCCATTCTCTTGTGTGCCACAACTGCATGCACTCGCCCACTCGCAGAGAACATACATTACTCATGTAATCTTATCACTTTTTTCCTCATCTCCGTAGCCTAACGCCTGTAATTTTAACATCACCAAACTCTCAATGTGCACTACAATAATATCCTTCTCTTGCTGACACCATCTGTCATTCTGCACTGACATCCTCAGTCTGTTTTTTGCTGTTTGTTTTTTCATATACCACAGTAATATAAAGCAGTGACCCCCAACACCCGGGCCACAGACTGGTACCGGGCCGTTAATAAAGCTGCGAGTACACATTGGATTTAAGTTTATTATTATATTTTAAAGATACCCCATTATTATGCTACATTTTTAAAATATCCCCCATTTTTATGCGTATCATTTATTTGTATAAATACGTATACGTATATTTATCTGCCACTCCTTAAAGGCCGGGCCGTGAAAATAGTTTCTGATATGAAACTGGTCCGTGATGAAAGAAAGGTTGGGGACCACTGATATAAAGCATATAAAGCATATGTATCATATAAAGCATATGTATCACAGTTCAGTTTTGAATCCTGTTTACTGATGTCTTTTTTCCAAATGTCAAAAATAGTTAACATAGTAAATCACATTAGTGCATTATTATGGAACACTTAAGCTTTACTGTGTTTACCTATTCTATATGGACAAAAGTACTGGGACACATGTTTTTTAGGGTTTGGGCTGTGGAGGTCTGGTGTGGAAATACTAACCTCAGCCCTGTCCAACACCTTTGGGATGAACTGAAACAGAGATTTCATGCCAGGCCTACTCGTCCAACATCAGTACTGGACCTAATAAATGCTCTACAGAATGAATGGGCCACACATTCCCACTTATGGTAAGCCTTGAAGAGTGGAAACTGTAATAGCTGCATAGCCCCAACTCTGTATTAAAGTCTATATATTTAAACGCAATGTCATTAAAGTCCCTGTTGGTGCAATGGTCCGATGTCCTAATACTTTTGTTCATATAGCGTAGCTCGCATGCGTCGTAACCAAGACAACGGCTCCCCCATCCCTTTACCGAGCAGAAGAAACAAAGAAAGCAACTCACAGAGTCTCCAGACACAGCCGGCTCTCGTTTGAGCCCCTTATGGCAGCCAGAGGGAGCAGAGGGAGAGTCTGTCGACGAGGAAGCATATCCCACCAATGTCCACTTCGAGATGGTTAGATAATTTTGAGTTTACCGTGTTAGTAAACAAGCAGAAACTCGGAACACCGTATTCCAAAAGAATTCAATTTCAATTCAATTCAATTTAGAAAAGCTTTATTGGCATGACCTCTCTCTCTTACCTGGGTTAAGCAAGCTGGTGGGCTGCCAGAGCTATGACCCTCGTTGAAGAAAACACAGTTACACCGTGGGATAAACAACTCATGAAGCTCACTCAAAACACATTAATAAATACTTCAGTAACGACCTTCCACTTTTAATTCATGACCAATACACAGTAGCTCCATCCATCACTCACTCTCTTCTGTCTGATTCCTTGTGACCCCATGACCTCAAACTCACTTCTGATTGGTCCATTGAACAGAAATGACATAAAATTACATATTTAGATTTTTTCCGGATACAATTTTTTCAAGTTTTATTACTGCATTGCCCTCACTACCAATATGTGATTGCCAAAATCAGTTCTACACCATGTAGCTAAACAACACCATCTACAGTATGAGCTTGAGTTTACTCAGCAAAATACATTTGAACTGAAAGATATTGTTTTTTATCTATTAATTCAGTTTATACTATTTTTGAACTTACTGTTTTTATATCAAATCATATCAAGGGCCTCATACACACAGATATCTGAATATTTTCCTCCTCCACCATTTTGGCTTGCTGTAAACCATCACTCTAATTGAAGAATTAAAAATTTAAAATAATTTTTGTAATAGGCCGCTGAAGGTTGGAGTAAGGGATCATAGAGGGACTCGTAAACATCCCTTCGAATGTCAGAATGACAAACGGGACGCCCTACGGTTTTGCAGGCCTCGTGTGCAGGCTAAATTGTGCACGACAGGACCACAAGAGCACCATATGGGTCTGGGGTTAAGAGTCTTTCCATGTTCTTGAGCAGGAAAGTGGCTCATTAGTGCACTCAAAGTAAATAATTTTCCTACCTCTGTGCTTATTCCTTCTGGTTCCTGTTTGGATGTGCACACTGGTTATTTACAGTGGGGTCAAAAAGATAGCTACAGTGTGCTCTATCTGCTAGCACGTGTTTCCTCAAACATATACAAGCACTTCAACCGCCTTCCACACACTCAAACTGTGCACTGTTTATTCAGATATGAATCCCCTTACATGGACACACACACACGGCCAAGTCTACCCTTAAGGTGACTTGAGTGCGCTCCCTAGAGCACTGTGTGCCAATGGTCCTTATGCAAGAAAAAACAAAGGCCTACCTACCTCCTTACGGCAACTTTCTAAATCATGTTCCCCAATTTCAGGCAGAGGTGGGCCTAAATAAAAGTAGTTTTATTTTTAAGAGGATTATTCATTTTGACATCATTCCTGAACATTGGTGCCAGTTAAACTGACTGATCCCAAACTATTCTAGGCCCTCCAATCACTAATTAGCAGTCATTTCTAACTTTCATTTGGCAGTCAGCATGGCAGAGTTTTTGACCCTGACTGGATAGTGTGTTCTTTTCCACAGCCAGGACCCTTTTTGGGATATTTTGGGCATTTAAAATTGTCTGAAAATTGTCATTTATGTTCCTATGTTTTCATAAAAAAATAAACTCAAAGTATATCACTCAACCTACTACCATCTAGGTTTGTAGTATTACGTTTTAAGACTTTAGACTTATAAATAAGCAAGATACCATGTTGCAAGTGGTGATGGGTTAGGTTACGAACAAGAGGAGGTAAATAAACATTGAAACTGATTGAAGCATGTTGTATGAGGAGCATGTTCAGTGATGTGATCAATTGGGAGTTATCTATACATTAAACAAAAAGTAATATAAAGAACTACCACTATGCACTGATTTTGAAATATACCAAGATTTGGTCAACTCTTACAGACTTGGGAAATCTGATATCTCTGCAGTGACCTATCAACCCTGAGCATATTTTCACGAATCCGGCATCACACAAACAGCATTTGGATTTGATTTTGGTTCTGTACAGCTCAGTATCAGTCAGATTCATAGAATGAGTTGATGTTTTGCTGCGGTCTTTCTCTGGCAGTCATATAGATGCCTTGGGGAGCTTATGTAGTGCACATATTCAATATGAAAAACAGTTTTGAACCAACATATGGCCTAAAACTCCTATCTACAGTATAACGATTTATGACTCTTACATGCAATATAGGCAAAGGCGTAGGCCTGTTCTCCAGGGGAAAGGGATTTTCACACTGAAACACAAGCACATTAACACATAGCCACACACATAAGAGAGAGGAGAGGAGAAGGGCAAACATCTGCACCATCAAACGTCCAAGCCTAGGATTGCGTATGAAAGAAATGGCCACAAAATATGATGGATAGTTTTATTTGCTTATCGTTAAAGAAAAAACCCACATCTGTACACTCCGCATGCAAGAGATGTTTTTAAATAAGACATAAATACATCAAATATTCCAACTCTTCACACTCTAAGTTCATGTGTTATCTACAGAGAGAGAAAGAAAAAAACTACAGTGCTGAACCAGGAATGAAACAGTCCAATTGATTACAAAGGCAGCATAACCCAAGATGTAGATGCAAGTAAAATATAGTATTAAGCCTGAGAAATATTCATGCCCTGTTCCTAGTATTTATTTGGGGGGTTTTCTCCAGTTCCAACCACTAGCTGGGACTACCACATCACACAATACCCCCAACACTGGGAGGGTGAAGATGAGCACATGCCTCATCAATCCACCATCTTTTTAAACTGCAGCTGGATTGGCTATCATGCTGTTGAGAGAAAATAGAGAAGACCATCCTTCCCACACATAGAGAGCAAAGCCTGTAGTACTTTCTTGGATCCCTGGTCATCAGACTCACAATCTGCTAGTAATAGGGCCAATGCTTAGACAGTTTCCCACTTGGGAGCCTGTTCACCGTCTTTTATCAGAAGTTTTATGACTAATGTGTTATTTAGAAGACTGACAATTAAAACTGAGATGTAATTCAGGCATTTCCCATAAATGTTAACTGAAGCCATAAAAACTGAACTGGTATCACCAGAACATTTATTTGAAAACAATTTTATTTTATTTTATTATATGAAAATGCTCATGAAAGTGTCTGATCCGCAGTAGTAGGCCACAAAAGGAGCCCAGGAGAATCTATATTTCAAGTTTAATGTCACTGCTCTCTCACTTGGGGAGATTAGATCAACAGCAATATTTTCAGAAGAAACAAGTTGTGTGTTTCCAGACTTCGCTTAGCATAAATGAATCAACACACAGACTGAGTGAAGCAGAAGCCTCTAGGCTTAATGGAAAAAAGAGAAAAATAAACAACTCTGTTTCATTCTAAGCCTCCTGTTTCATTTGTCATTTCCCTTTTTACTACTGTTGAGCGACATGATTTGCAGAACAGACAGAATATTTCATATTTAACCACTTCAGTGTTCACTATTGTTTTTTCTAGAGTAATCTGGAGGTCCCAGAATGTTCAACACCACTGAAATACATCCATGCACCATGACTGACTTTTCCAAAGGACACATTCAGACACGTTTTGTGAATGTTAATCTCTTCCAGTACTGGCACTTTGTCTACAATGTTTGATTCTTGCAAATAAATACTTCACTTTATTCATCTATAATCTAGCACAGGCTGCTGGTATATTGTTTCTTGATACTTATTCCACAAATTTTGTTTACGGAAGATGAAATGTTAATTAATGCTTGTTGCTTACATGCTGATAATAAATAACAATGAACCAAATGGAAGTGCTGAATAACTGTAATAATACACTATAGCTGACGTATATTCTGTATTTGGGTGTGCCTAGGACTGCAGGGCACCATAGCCAGTATCTTGTGGTGTATTGTCTATTATTTCATCATTAATGAACGGAGGACACCATAGTCCACCACAGCAACAAATTAGTTAGCTTGTCACAGTTAGCAGTAAACAGTAGACTTCAATGAATTAATTAAATGCATGTAGAATATACATGTTTACCTATTGCAATTTTTTTTACCTTAGTAAGTTAAGATAATTGCACTGTTTTGAGGAATTCCATAGTTCCTTCAAAATTTCAGCATAACTGAGTGGTTGAAGCTTTTAGAGTGATATGAAATAAGAGAGAGCCCTGTAGAGAAACCTACAGACAGATTTCCTTACATTGATTATGAAGGGAACAAGGGGTCACAACATCTACAGGGGAAAAATATGAAAGGTGAACTTACAGTGAGATTTGGCGTGTAATGTAGGTAATGGTAAAATAGTGGAAAGTATTGAGCTGGACATACACTGTGCAATTTTTTCAGTCGCATTATTCAGTTCCTGCTCAAACTGTACGACTGAAACGCAAGTGTTAGAAGTTTGTAACGATTCATGTTTTCACACTATATGGCCCGATGCTCTGATGCGACCTGACTGGCTTTATCTAATTATGGGTACATTTTTGAAGTCATCTGACACTTCTACGTTCTTTAGGCAACATTTAATTGTAGCCTATTAGTGTTTTATGGGAGTTTTTTCTTGCCACTGTCGCCGTCACTCTTGGCTTGATCAGAGGCATTTCATTCACACACATTCATACACACACATTTATTTCATTTTGTAAAGCTGCTTTGTGACAATGACCATTGTTAAAAGCGCTATATAAATAAAATTGAATTGAATTGAATTGAATTTTATTTAATTGGATTACCAGCCATTAACTACAGTATTTACTAGCAATTTTACTTTTACACATTTACTTGGAATAGCATTCTAGTGTGTGACTACCAAAGTGATTTTTTGGGACTTCTTTCTACTTTATACAACATTGGTTAAATATCAGTCAGACTCTTAAATTACTAATAACATCCAACATCTATAATGTTGCTGTATTATTGGTGCGTTCTGTGTATATATTTCCAGATCACGCGCTGCGCTGCCATTCTGCTCCGTCTTTTTCACTTCCATTTCTGTGTTAGTGCATGCGCAGTGTGATAGGATGCGTTAAAACCTCATATACCCTCACAAGGGGTGACCAGGATTTCAAACAGGTTTGATTTACTTGTGACCATACATTGAGCTGGGGTGAGGTGTTAATCCTTCTCGTTACCCCGTGTATACTACACAATGCACAACACGCGATTAAGACGAAACTCGGGCCGATCCCCAAAATGACCGCACGAGTGAAAAATAGAGTCAAAATGGGCAAAAAATCACACAGTGTATGCCCAGCTTTAGGGGGACTATTTTGTCATACATCTTTCTGCATGTGTTTCCACAGAAATAATGGATTTTTAAAAATATGTTTTTAGACCAAAATCATTCTCAGAACTATAGTAAAAATGCAACAGGCCTTAGGCAGCCTGACTCATAAACATTTTGTAGAATAACTTTCTGTGAAAGAGCTTTTATAAGTCATTACATACTTTGAACGGCTTGTTCTCATCAGCACCACGGACTTTATAAGTGTTTCAGCACATTTCACATCACACCACTCTGAATTACTTTGATTAAATTATGTAGAAATGTTGAAAAATCAGTAGATTTTCATTATATGATGATTAAATTTTTCAAGATACTGAATGCTTAAACATTCGCCGAGCATTGAAATAAACACACCCAGGTCTTGTAAGCTTCTATAGTAGAGCGAAAGTGAAGTAAACCCATGTAGGCTCCACCCGTCCTGTTGATCTCTCAACCGTCGTCAGATTATATGACAAATGACATAAAATAGTATGATCACAAGAGACATCATAGAGAAATGGCTCCACAGGTATGCAGAGTTCATCTTAGTCTGGGAGGAGCTGTGATGTTAAACACACATTATGTACAAATTCTTGTCTGTCAGAGTGAGAGGAGTGTGTATACTGAAGAGTGTATCTTAATGTTTGACTGGATGAAGTGTAGAGTCTATGAAACTAATAACCCTCTCGGTCCATAAGTCCACCTCTCACTTTTCTCTCAGTGTGTGTTTCACTATACTGCTTGTATCCCGAGGAGTACGGTTCCGTTCTCCTGTGTTCTTGGTGATCCTGGTTTTCTTTGCTAGATCTTGTGCTTGTCTATATTTGTCCATCATGCTCTTGTGTTTCCGCCGTAGCTTCTCATTGCACCAGATGCGCTCACAGTATTGTTCTACTTGAGGGAGATTTGATGGCCCAATTAGCTGCAATACATCCTTAAACCACGCCCTAGTTGGGGTGCGATTGGCTTGGCCCAGGCTAGTGGGGCATGGTGGCCACGCCTTCTGCTTGCTGTCACGTGACAATAAATCGGAAAGCGTGTCTCCTCGTAAGACATCCAGCCAGATCCGAGATATGGTTTGAGTGAAGCCGTGTTCACGAGAGCGACACACATACACACCTTCATCATGTCTCGACACGTGACGGAACAGCAAACCCTCTTCTGTTTTTATCACACGTTCATCCAGCAAAACCTACCAGGAGCGAGAACGCACAAAAAATTTATGAATAACATTGAATTGAATAGTGTTGTGATTTTCCTATGCATTATACACTAACTAAACATGGCAGTTCAAAACCCTTGGTAACGAACCTTCATATCATACAACATTTTATAATGTTAAATCACAAGGTGTTTCCTTTGAGAAATATAAGTTATGACTGGATCTAACTCTGCTGGAGGGTTGATTCCCAGGAATTATGCTGAGAAGTTCTGGCTTATGTTCTACATTGCAAATGACTATGAGTTGAGGCTGTTAAAACTAAACTTGATTAGATAATAATTTAGTCATCAATACTTGTACAAAGTAAATGTCAAGATAAATATCCTCAAATACAATAACAACCAAATATTATGCTTATATTGACAGCTCTGTTTTGCAGTAACCTTGCTTGACCTGATCCCAAGTAGTTTAACCAACAAATAACATCTTCTTTGTCATATACAGTAATTAGTGAAACACACCATACTAAGTAGCAAATAAAACAATATAAGTAGCGAATTCAGGATAGGACACTTTACTGCAGCCAAAACATGCTTGGCTGAAGTATTGGTCTAGCTTGCTGTAGGTAAAGAAGGACAGCTTTAGGATTAAACAGGTTATCTTTCTATAACAGCACTGCACAGAGTGAGAGTTATGAAAAAGCTTCTTTAGACTTAAAAACTTTGGGAAATCGTTTGATTCTAGACTTTATTTATCTTAGAACAGCTTGACAGACATTTGTATCCAAGTGATATGATGTGAAGTTTTTGAAGGTTTAGTAGTTTGTTTTAGATGAACTAAGAGAAAGAGTGTACTTTGCCTAAAACATTTTTTTTTAAATGTGTGTCTCTGTTTCACTTACCTCCTCCAGATGTTCATCACGTTGCACGTGCCAGGTGACTGTGGCTTGAGGAGAACGAGGAACACACTCCAGAAAGGTGCTGTTGTTTTCTGTGCCATACACAACCCTGTCTTCAGCCATGTCCACGTCTTCCACTACAGACAAAACACACTGTTAGTACAAAGAAAAGCACATCTGAGCACAGCAGAGAAGTCAAGTTACAAAAAATATATAACTGCTAACAACTCAGTGACATTTCGTCATTTGCCACAAGTCCTGTGCAGCTAGATCTGTCATGGTCTGTGTAAATGTTGTTAACAAGCATCTACCTCATATTAATGCCCATGTCTAACAAGCTTTTATAGGTGTGATAGTCAAGTGTGCACTTACTTCAGACCCCATAGTGTTCATTAACTAGAGGATGATAACACAATATATTTTGTAGATGCAAGTAAAGTTACTGCAGCACAGTAATATATTCTTCTCCAAATAACTAAATAAAGCAGTTGACAGTAGGTTAAGTGAGAAGGTTATGTGTGTGTGTGTGTGTGTGTGTGTGTGTGTGTGTGTGTGTGTGTGTGTGTGTGTGTGTGTGTGTGTGT
>JBBPDE010000015.1:11217846-11236340 GCA_037974605.1 Nannopetersius ansorgii | reverse complement strand
CACACACACACACACACACACACACACACACACACACACACACACACACACACACACACACATTCACACACACACACCTGTGTGTATCTATATGTATATCTCAATGGGTCAGTGAATACTTTTGGCAATATAGTGTATGTACATAGTGGATGTATATATGTTTATTCAGGTACACTATGAGTTATTTACCATTTTCAGCTGCAGATGCACATAACCACGTCCCTGTGTTGTTGTCATACATGCACTTATGCCAAAGATCCACATTCTCCACGTTGTCTAGCGTCCACCACGACTGAAACATGAAAATGCAATAGTAAATAAACACTAGATCACAGTAGGGCTACTCCTCATAAACAAAATGGCACTTTGTGATTATACGGGTACATATCATGACTGCAGTATGCTCGGGTGGAAAGAGCACAGAGAATTTCACTTAAGTGAAAGTATGGGAACAGTGTCACAATAATTTTTGCAATTAAAAGTGGAAGTATGAAGCAAAAATACACACAAAAAAAAATCTCTCTCTCTATATATATATTAGGGATGCACCGATTGATTGGCCAGTGATCGGAAATGGACGATTTTTGGCCTGATCGGCCTCATCAGTGATCGGCCGATCACTCACACGTATTGCCAAGTTTTTTTTATTTGTTTATGTATTACATTTTATTTATTTAAATTTGTAAAGAAATTTTGTTATGAAAAAAAAAAGCTTTATATTAAAGAAAATTAGATTTTTGTTTGTATTTGCTGTAGAGCTGCCACTATCATATGTCACTTTTATAAAAGTAACCAGTAAACAGGGAAAGTAACTACCACGTTACATTAATAAAGTTGAAACCCATTTTTTGCGTCGTTGTTGTCGACAACATGCAGCATATAGAGAGAGAGAGAGAGAGAGAGAGAGAGAGAGAGAGAGAGAGAGAGAGCGAGAGAGAGAGAGAGAGAGAGGGAGCGAGAGAGAGAGAGAGAGAGAGAGCGAGAGAGCGAGAGAGAGAGAGCGAGAGAGAGAGAGCGAGAGAGCGAGAGAGAGAGAGAGAGAAAATGTACTTACTAGCATCATGCGAAGACACTGATGATGTGGGCCAAACACTTGTCCCTGCAGATAGACAAGCCAGAGGTGATCTGGACTTAGCCGAGGACTTAACACTGACCCAGAATCAGATGACAGCAACTCTATCACAGGTCAAAAGACACAGGGGCCTAAAGGTTACCATTAACCACAATGGTAAACATTCAGAGTTTGACATATAAACAATGTACAGGTCAGTTATCAGATAAAGAAAAAATCTGAACAAGTTTATTGTAGATTTAAACCCACACGTCTTACCACAGTTCCCCTTCAAGTCAATGCAGAAGAGAGCTGATCTGAAACAAACAAACAAAAATCATCATACAGAAATGGTCTCCAAGCTGAGATTATCATGTTTTTTCCACCTCTCACCTCCGATTGGAGCAGAATTGCAGGCCTACTCTATAAGGCTCATGCCACCAGCCCACAAAGATCACACCTGTACCGTCCCCTGCCCACAGCGCCTGAGTGAGAGAGTTTCCAGTGAGGTATACATCATTTCTAACTAAATTACTTGATTCATTATAGGTAGTGGCTCACCTGTCCTGGTGATATGTGAGGTGGTACTCCAGGACATATAGTCACCTCTCCTTTAGACAGGTTAGCTACACACAACACAGGAGCACTTTTACCAACCAGGCCCTCACCCCAGTCTTCCACAAACACATTTTTATTCTGAAACAAACACACATGCATTTAATTATTGTTATAACAATCTTTTGCTCCTTAAGCAATGGCTGGAACATACCTACATCAATCTATATCTATGTCTCTCTCTCATATTTATTTTATATACCAAAAGTAATGGGATGCCTGACCCCTGGAAAACAGCAGATATATCTATATATACAAAAGAGCACATTTACATAGATGTATATATGGTTACATAAAGCATAAAATATACAAAAGTATATTTTACCTCTTCCCCAAGGGCCGCTGAATCACTGGCTGATGATCCTTGTTCCGATGGCTCTGTGCTCTTTTTCTCTGCCACGTACAGCAGCTTTTCTTCACATGATGACCAAGCTAGACATGCAAAGTGTGCTACACAAATACAGTTAAACATGAATTTTGTGAGCTCCACATCTAAATCAATAAGGAAAGCAAAGTGGGAAAAAAACTAAAGAACATGCAAAATCAAAGGCCTTCCTACTGTCATCATAGACCTTTCCATGTTTTCTGAGGGCTGTGAGGTCTATGTTTTTCTCCAGGCCATTGTATCCCCACACCTGACCAGAGACAGTTCAATTGAAATCCAACTAGCTTTTTTAAAAATAAAATAGCTTGGCCTACCACATAAAGACTGTTCAAGTCTTCAAATGTAGAGATTGGAATACGTTCAGTAATAATGACCTCAAGGTACTGATGTACCACACCATGAGAGCTGGCTTCCCGAATGACTGCCCTGCAGATTCCAGAAGGGGAGTAACTGCTCAGCATCCTGGAGAACAAGAAAGTTAAACATTTTACTGAGACTCATTAATATTTATTATTACAATTTTATTGCTGGGGTTGTTTTCTGCCTATGATTATTTAACTCTGATACAACAGGACTTACATATTTCTTTGAATGTCTCAGGAGTGGTATAGTCTGTCATAGAAATGCTCGGTATGCATCTGTTAGAGCTTATGTCATTTAGTCTGTACAGCACTTTTTTGCATACTATGTTTTTGCATACTCTGAGATTTTCTACATTTGCATGTTACTCAATATTTGCTAAAAAATACATGCAGTATTCTTTGGTAACAAATACATTTATAGTACATTCACCATTTGAGTACATTAATTACCCAGTCACATTTTTAATCATCACTACTGACGTACAAAAAGCCACCTTGAATAATCATAATTATAATGTGGATCAGCATACAAGCATTAGATATTTAACAAGCTATTAAGAGACAGCTAATAGTGCATTTAAAGTTAAAGGCCAGTCTTGAATGTGACTATGTATCACCACACAACCAGGTAACAGGACGTCAGACATGCACATATTCCTTTAATGCTATAAAGGAAACTTGTTCTATTTGATTTTTTTATTTATAGTTGTTCATTTCACATATTTCCAGTGCATATCAAGAGAAAAAAAAACTGCAGTATAAACTTGTCTGGTACTGAATGTGTGAGTGAGTAAGTCTCTTACTCTCCATGTGTGTTTATGCAGGGTCCTAGAGGCACTATGTTTTCCACAGTCTTTTGACTACACTGCAGAGTCCACTGCTGACAATAACGCAGCCGAACTCCTCTGTCCACCTGACACTGACTCCACTCTGGAGTGGGAGAGAGAAATATATGTAAAATTGCAGACCACTACAGGTCTAATACAGTATATGGGGGGAAAGCTGTATTTTCTGTAAACTGTACAGAAAACTGTATTTTCAATAAAGTTATGCCCTTCTATCTCTCATGCCCTCCTGATTTCTTGTCGATTTTAGCCCATTCTTCAACGTGCGCATCGTAGTGGGATGTGTTGATGTCAATATTTTGCTCTGCCAGCACATGAACCCCAGCGTCTGTGGAAGAATGGGCTAAAACAGATAGGAATTCAAGAGACTGGTATAAATCTTACTTGACAGGATCGACACTTTCGCATTAGAAATGAAAAAATTATACAGGCACACAATTTTTGTGTAGAAGCTTACCTTTACTGACCACAGGGCCATTATATTTCATTAAGGCTTACCAGTCCTTATGGTGAAGTTTTGGGCCCCTGAGCCACATCTGTCCCTTTCAGCAATGACGGACGCAGAAACTGGAACAGGATACTCGTTAAACTTTCTGAAAACGTCTTTAATCACCCCTTCCATCATCATCTCCACCTACAGGAAACTATGCACTATGAAGTAAAAAAAATGTATGGAAATGATCACACAATTTCAAAACATTTACTGTGATAGTGTCTATACAAAGTTAAGAACCAGAATGATCTAAACTCATCACTCATTCTGTAAAGCACCATGAGGACCATCCCTAAAGTGACCAGGATGCCATGGCCTCTAAACACATTTTTTTAAAAGGGGGTTTTCAAAGGTTCTTTAGGAAAAGCAATGATTATATGATTATGAACTGGTTATATATACAATCTTTAATAAACGTGGAAAGTATCTAAATGTTTAAATGGTTCTTTTTTACAATGGAGAAAGTGTTGTCTATTGAAAAGACATTTTAAGGTTGTGTAATTGTGGGAAAAAAAGGGTTGCACGGTAAAAAAAAAAATATTTTGGGAGGCTTTTTGAGCACCTTTTCGAGAAAACTTGTGCGATAAGACGTTTTGTTCCTTGCAAAAACAGACAACGGTCGAAGAGGCTGGCTTTACCGTCTTACATGGTGCATGTAGGACCGCACGCGCGGTGTTAAGGTGGAGCAGAAAGAAGGTTCATCATAGACTTACGCACTTCAACAGACCCTGAACAGAGCTGAACTTCACTCAACATTGAGCTAAACTCTGAGCTGAATACTGGTTATATTAGCAGTAAATATATGTAGAGAATGTGTTAGTTAAATGACTGGAACTTTATCTAAATTCAAAATAATCTTACGTGTCTAAGTAGAGCACACATTGTGAAACACACAGCCTCACACACCCCCACACTGTCAAACACACATTTACCCTTAGACACTCTTTCAAACACACACACTCATTCACACACACTCGCCCTCAGACACACACATTGGCTCTCACATACACTGCTCCCTCGGCGGGTGCTTACCTGCACTTCAGCTCTTCCGCCATGGACCATACCACTCCTGCCACAGAGGGGTGAGCAGGATGTTCCACTCAAAACTTCGCACAGAGCGAGGGACGAATTGAAATAAGAAATTTCTTAGTCGTTTCATGTTTCGATGACTTTTAATTGGATCATTTATTACATATCTAATAAAATATATGCCAACTTATAAAGGAACATTGTTAAAGAAAAACTTCTTATTTGTTACTTCATTGCCATGTTGCTTTATTAACATAGTATTTACAAAATATTTTCTCAATAGTCATTGCTTAACAACGATATAATACTATATAATAATTTCTGTATATTTAATGACTCCGCTGCTGGTGTACAGTCCTAATATTGCATTCACTCACAATAGTACTGTTGCCGCTTTTATCCACTGCTGTATAATGTCCTGTCCTGTACTACTGTTTCCTCTTCTTTCTTTTTGTGTTGGCCTGGCCAGCCCTGTCTACACTTGTGTAGTCTTGTGTTGCACTGTGGCCCTGGAGGAACATTATTTAGTTTAACCCTGCACTGTGTAGATGGTTGAAAGTACAACGAACACAATTTAGTGCTTCTCTGAATCAGCCCAACTACTCTTTTCTTTGACAGTTGCTGCTCCCTTTTCTCCAGCAGGGGGAGCAGCTGTATTTCTACATTCATTTTTGACCGGGGAAGTTATTTTTTAAACTATTCAGACATCAGGATAGTAGTGAGCAGTTTTGCAAAATTCATATAGATTTAACCAGATCATGCCTCTGTTATTACCCATCTACATCCCGGAGCTGTGTTGGTGACGTTTTTTTTAACTGTTCTCTTCAGAGCCCAGACACATAAGAATGAACTCTGCTGACCTCACCATATTTAAAACAGATAATGGAAAAGTGGTTGAGGGTGGTTATGCTGTTGAGGGACTGAGACAAGACACATCACGGCTCTCCTGGGGCTCTGTCATGCCCCATCACCAGGAGACAGGGAGCTCTGGGCTTCATGCTGCATTAGTGTTTGTCTCCTTTCACTCTCTCTCACTCACACTCACTCTCTCTCTCTCACACACACACACACACACACACACACATTTCAGCCTGCAAGTCAACCATAAATAGCCACAAAACTGCCCAATAAATAGTTGCCTACATTATCTTGATGCATTTTTCATTAGGGTCTAGTTCATCCCCAGTGTGAATTTTCCTCCTATGCTTATTAGGGATGAAGAAAGAATTTACTTTTACCTACCATACTGTGGAATTATGCTCAGTTTTCACATTTACCCCAGTTTATGTCACTTTAACAAAAGTAGATACAAGGAAACAGGAACATCCTCCTGAGGAGAGGTCCCTGAGGGCCTATTTATAGAGAACCAACTAACATGAAGACTGGTCATTAGCATATGCTGGATGTGTCTCTGTACTGATGGAGCTCTCCCACAGGGTCTGTCAGTTCTCTTGAGAGTTATGAGAGTGCACATGGGGGACAGATAGCTTAAGGCACAGTTGAGCGATCTTTATGGAAACTGAGGCCTTCAGCTTTGTCTGGAGGGACATACACACTCTTGGGCAACAACAGAAGTGCTAGAGAGGAGAGATGTGAAGAGAAAATGATTGTATTCATGTGTGTTGTTGGTAAGATTTCCTGGCTGGCCAGCCAGCTTTCCTTCTCACCTTCCTGCAAATTTCCCACTCGCAGGACTAATAAAGGGTTATCTTCTCATCACCACCCATTCAGTGTATTTAAGACATGATCAACACTTATTTCTATTGCAGATTGATGTGGGAAATCTCATCACTAGATAATCATCACTAACCCTATAAACATCTTATTAACACTGGAAAAGTCCACTGTTGGCTCTGTCTGCAGACCCTGCACCTCCAAATGTCAAGCTGTACTGTGCGTGATGAACTTTAACCCTAATATTCACTACTGATTAACGCGTGATAGCTTGTGTGCCAATTCTTTTTGCTCCTGCTGTAATTTTAGTTTTAAATGTTATCTCTAATTAGAATGTCTCTTTCCCCATCTGCACCTCAGTTCTTTTCATAGTATCTTCCTGCTCTTGCTCAGGAAGTCATTATCTTCGCCTCACCTTAGAGCCATGAGGCTAATAAGCCATACAAATGAAACTGAATTACCCAGCTCCAGAACAAGGTACTACATTAATGATATTAAAAGCAACATCACTGAACCCTGAGCAGCACTCCACTCTTACATACACCCCCCAACGTCACCAGTGGTTTCGCAACAAAGATTTGCCACCACACACTCACTTCAAGCCTAGAACAAGTCCTTATGTAACATCAACAACTAGTTTAAAGCAGTATCAGCTCATGTTGATTAGTCCTATCTGCTGTTAAACAGTCCTGTAATACTTGTAATACAGGTGCCGTGTGCTTCTTGTGTACACTGGCTCAGTTTTACACCAGACCTCAGAACCACTGTTTGTTCTGCCATCTAAGCATGTTATTCACACATTTAGTGTCTTTTATAGTAGTCAGTAAATCACCAACACATACACACATTAGAAGGTCTTATACAAAACAATCAAGTTGTGTGTATGACCATGATAGCTCAGGGAAAATACATTTATAGGCATCATGTTTCCTAGCGTTGCACTGGAGCTATGAAGTTAAAATTGAGAAGTAAATGAGTTTTGTGTTACCAGTTTGAACTGTGCAAAAATGCATGTCTAAATAGACAAATTTGCTTCTAACCGTGTTGCGTAATTTTGAAGACTGAATGGGGTTTCTGACACCGCATGGCGTATCACTATAACCACACACCAGCCAGAACCACCTTACATCATGGAGGCCTTTTGTGCTGGCAAAACAACTAAGACCTGTTGAGGCACAGACTATACAAAACCTCAGAAAGTGTGCTGTACTATCTGGTATTTGGGAAATGAAGGGTTGCATTTGCTGACCTTGTAGGGGATCATTGTGAAAACTGGTAGGAACAAAGGTACGCAGAGGAGTGGTCCGTCTCAAAGTAACGTTAAAAGGCAAAGTCTTCTGTTCTGATCGCTCTGTACGTCACTCTGGATATTGCACGGTTTGTTTTTTTTTGTAGAGGTGCAATGACTCAGCCATGCAGCTTGCACAGTGCAACATTAGCCTTTCAGCACCAGTGCAATTCAAAAGAAGCAAGCTTTAAAACACCAAACACATCCAGGTTGACTGCCTACAATTAAGGGAAAATTTGCGTTTCAAACAGAAAAAGGGTCTGGAACCAATTCTGCAGTTGCTAACAATTCTTTTTTTTATTCATTGTAAATGAGAAGTGTGCCAATCAGTGTGAAGGGGGAGAGACTTGTCCAAGTGTTGCGTGTATCTGTAGCCAGACAGGTGTGGAGTCATGAAGAGTGGAGGCAGAGTCTGAACAGGGCTGAAAGATGTCTTTGGTCCATACTTGGAGATGGTGAGATGGAGCATGAGAGCGTGAGGGGGAAAAGGGGAGGAGAACGACAGAAGGCACTTGAGTTTACAGTTGTTTCATACTTGGAAACAAACAAACAAAACATTTTATACAATGGGAAGAATATGACTAAACTAGGTTCTTTTTACAACTGGAGGTAAACCATAGGCCTAGTGATACAACTACATACATATGGCCCTGATCAAGGACTCCAAAACAAATATATAGATACATATGTACAGATAGGGCTTAGCAAGGGAGAGAAGAATGGGAATATATAAATTGTCATAGAAATCATCATTCGGAGTCACGCATTAGATGTCATCTACAAGGTAGAAATCAGAACAGTGAAGTCCATGAAGGCCGTAACTTGAGCAAGAAAAACTAAGCGTCTCTTTGGTGATAAATTTACATGAAAACAGATCGTTTTTATGGGTAACGGTGTATAACGTGATCCAGACTTCCTCCTTAGTGACTCAAATTAAATAAACATCTGGCCCAGATTAATCACGCAAACGAAAAAAGACAAATATTTAATGAGAATGAAACTAAGCTGGAGATGATCACGTCAACGTTCTTTGAGGCTTTGTTGACTGTGACTGTAGAAAGAGCAGAGGCAGCAGAAAACTACATGAGATAGAGGTGCTTTTTGTTATCCATTGTGATGAATGCACAACCAGGAGCTAATACACTTTACTGTTGCAGTGACAACAGGCATGCAGCGACACTGCCAAGTGACGGACTCAGGGACCACAAGTGAAAACCACAGTAATACCATCAAAACAGATCTTTTACCACTGAAACAGTTTGGAGAAAGAACCCATCCTACACGTCCCATCAGAAAAGAGAATGGCTGTAGACAGAACAGTGAAATGAGACTAGCTACAAGGGCACCGAGTTTAAACTGCTTATGAAAAAAAATAACATTACGTTTGAAAAGCCAAACACAGTAAGAAGGGCCCTTTTCTCTGCATGGACTATCATAGCCATAGCGATATGGTATGAGGTATATCACTGGATTTTGTTTTGTTCAGTCATTGTGAAAATACATACAAAGGAGAGAAGAGAGAGAAATAATCCTACATTTCACTGTAGCACCTTCAGACAGGTCGACTTGACAAACTTTAAATGATACACAACATTTCTGTAGAATATTCCTCAACTTGGTACAGGTCAAGAAGCAATCAATATGATAATAATGCAGTATATATGCTTGTGAATGAACCAGGAACTTTTCTGCTTCTGTGGCAGCACATTATGCGAGTGCACAAACACCTGCTTTATACTAAAAAAAAAATAATTACCAGAGTGAGATTGTACTGAGGCAAGTACACTAAAATGCGCTGCATGCATACTGTGGGAGAGTAAAGATATCACACTCACACAGGCCTAATCTCCCCCTTCAGCACAGCCTTTATGATTCCACTATGGCCTACTAGCACAGGTGAAAAACAAGCAGCAAGTTCCAGCATGAGCAGGTAGTGCAAGCACCACCACGCAGTCTGAAACTACCGACCAAAGCCCAGATTCAGCTCGGGAAAATCAAAAAGAGCCGAGGCAAAAAGAAAAAGTAATTAATGTCAATCAACTAATTAACAAATACAAAGAAATCCTCGAGCCATAAGGCAACAAAAACATGGGCCAATCATACTCAGAGGTTTAAGACAAGGGACCGGTCTGAGCATTTAGTACGAGCAGCACTTCTTTAAGGTCCTAGAGTATCTAAGGGTGGTTCTGCATTTATTGTCCACAAGGCAAAAACAAGCGCTTTCAACTACTTTATGTACCATTAAAACACTGTGGTCTAGTTTAAACACAAATTTAAAAAAGTGAAAGAAAGACAAGTAGAACAAGATTTAAAAAAAATAATTATATGAAATTAAAGCTTGAAGAAGAAAGTATAGGTAGCGCACTACAAAAAAAGGTAAGGGAAAGAGAAACAAAACAATGAAAATAGATAATTAAAGCTTAAAGAAACATTAATAGTGCACTAAAATTAAGACTAACATCTTTTTTCATTTAATGTATCATAAGCCTCTCCCCCCCCAAAAAAAACCAAACAAAAAACAAAATGGAAAAAAACCCAAAAAAAAACAAACAAAAAAAAATTCGCAAAACAACTGAAACAACGGGTGGTATGGATTAGATGGAAGAGGATGAGAATGGAAGAGCTGCTTCAAAACAAAAACAAGAGTAATTAAATTGGAATGTGCAATGGAGGGAGAAGATACAAGGAATGAATGAGCATGAATGAGAGATGAATGGGGGAGGAATAGGTGGCACTACAGCCGAGTTTGACCAAAGGGAGGGGAAGGAAATGTAAACTTGAGTTCTATTCTTCATCCACATGAAACAGCTGTGTGATCAGGGCAAGGTTTTGGGAGATATCAGGGTGTGTAGGGTGGTGTGGCAAAAGGAGAAGGGAGAGTGTAGGGAGAGTGGAGATAGGGCAGGGATCAGGGAGACATAACGGACGGGATCGGGAAGCATTCTGGAGATGTCAGGGGCAGTTGGTCCGAGGCTGCCTCTGAGGCAGCCCATTGTGGGCAGCTCGATCCGGTCGATAGGCTGATGTGGAAGGGTGAGAGGGGCCTTTCATGCTACTGGAGAACTGCGAATTGGGGCCGTCAGCTTGAGTGCGGTCACCCTGATGACGCTGGTCACCCTGATGACGCTGGTCACCATGGTGGCGGTAGTTGGTCCGATTGGGGTTCCGGTCGTAGTAAGAGCCACCATTATGGCGCTGGCCACCCTGATAACCCTGAAATATACGTCTGTTACCCTGAAACACCTGCACAAAACAGAAAGAAGGAGGGGGAGCTTAATGTAAACAGATGAATACAAAGCAGGACTACTACTGCACATCATCGCTGTCATTATAAAAAATCTCTCTCTCTCACATACATATACATACACACACACACACATATATATATATATATAAAAACATTTTATTAATTCATGCATTGTCAAGGGAAGTTGGCATTTTCTTATTGTGTGAAAATATGAAAACTGGGAGGATTTAAAAAAAAAAAAAAGAATTGAGTGATGGTTATGTTTTAAAATGGCCTACAGTATGTAAAGAGCCTTTAAATGGTTTTTAAATGGGAAAATAGGGTAAGCATGTGATCACTCGTGGATTACCTGTTTATGAGGGACGTTGGGGCGGCCAGTATAGCCAGAGGCCTGGGGCTGGGATTGGATCTGGGTCTGAGGGGCAGGCAGAGCTTCCGCAGGGGCAGAGCCAGTGACAGAAGAAGAAGTGGAGCTACAGCGAGAGCGATTTGAGTATCCTGTCTGAGGGTGATACACTAAAGAAAAAGAGGGAGCCAGATGAACAGACGGAGACAGACAGAGAACCAAAAAAGAAAATAAGAGCCCAGAATTTTTAACAAGGCCAAAAAATTCTCACATGCACTGGCATGCCATCACCCTACCTGATCCAAAGGCCATGATGCTGGCTTTGAGAGGATCCAGTTCATGAGTGAATTTTACAGCTTTCCCCAGATCCTCATCATACTTTCTCTCACTGACGAAGTGCTGAAAGAAACAATTAAGAAAATTTGTACAAAAATGTGAAAACTATTTGTATGCGTCAGAGTACAGTGGTACAGTTTTAGAAGCAGTAAGAATTTCCTATTTCTACGTAAATCTAAACTAACAATGTAGATATAGGAAATCCAAGCAAACAAATGAGACCAAAGTATTACATTTGGCCATTTATTTACTGGTCTAGTATCTGTGTGTGGCAAAAGTATGTGACTACCTTCTGCACAATAAATGTAAGGATTTTCAGCCGATTTCTCCATCCAGCACTGCTTCAACTCTAAGATGCTGGTGGTGTCTTCACAAGAACTTTCCACAACACTTACTTTTACAGTAAATGCCCGCTTATCGTGGGGGTCACGTACCCGTGAATAGTGAAAAAACACGATGTGATGTGGTTAAAAAAATTAAAAAATCCTATGTAAACCCTAAATATGTCCACAAATATGCTCCCAAAACACCAATTTAATTTTAAACTCAGCTTAATACATTACCCTTAAAAAAAAATGTAACGGTAAACCCGTATTTGTACTGTATGGTTTACATTGAATTCCCGCAGTTCTAGAATATAAAATACTGATATCACCCCTGTATAGACTGTACTGTAATTCAAACACTGGTGTTTTTTTGGTATGTACTGTCATTTTCTTTGGTGTAAGCAGGTAAATACAATAATACATTCATTTAATGTAATAAAAATACAGGGCTTTAAGAAGAAGAAAACGAAAAACCCGAGAACACTCAAGATGCTCCACTGGTGAAATTCTGGACTGCAGCAAACAATATGTCTGTCTGGATTGTTGTAGTCTAAACTCTTTAGAGATGGATTTGTAGTCTTCAGTTGTTGACGTGTTAAACATATGTTGAATATACAGATGTATAGACACTACACATTTTATATCTTCGAAGTTCTGCAACAGAAATTTTTCAGCACCTGCTGTGCTGCCCTGTGCCAAAATCAGACCCCAAAATTACAGGCTGTCATCTGACCACAGGTATGTCCATATGCTACGGCCCACCAATTCCTCCCACATAACACTAATTTAGAAAGCTGGGAAATGAGACCCTCAGCAATATTGGTGTAAACTGTTTTAAACTCAAATTAGTATGAAAAATGTTACTCCTTTAATGCACTCACATACACATACCTTGATGTCAGCACGTAGTTCTGTGAGCTGCTCTTCGGACATGGAAGCAGATTTGTCAGTGAGTCTCTTCAGCTCCTCGGCTCGCTTCTGACGCTTGTCAAGAATGGCCACTTAAAAAAGAAAAAAAAAACAAAACACCAACAACAGATATGTTAACATCATGCCCCCAAAAACAATCTTTTTTGAAAGAGGCAGAGTGAGCATTGGTATCTCTTCGTGCACTTGGAATTTGGGGACATGAAAGTGAAGAGGAATACAACAAACATCCAAAAATATGGCAAAAATAATTATTGTTGGCATGACAGTCTATGCCTTGTCCCATTGCAATTACACCAGGCAAAAGAAATTGTTTCATTACACTGTAGTGTTTCTTATACAATCTTGGCACGGTGATTTCCGTGGGAACATTTATTTTCATGTAGCTTCGAGGTTTTCGTTAGAAACGTCATTTTTCGAAAAAAATGAAACCTGGTGGCTCGACACGGTATTTTGTTATACTTAACTTTTTGCATATTAATATCTTGTTTATTTGTTGTACATATAGATAGCATGGGTGCCAACTCTCATGCACTGAGCGTGAGACATGCATCAGTGAGACTAATATGAAAATAGTAGTATAACAACCTTATAATGAAAAAAAAAATCATACAACTTAGTTTCTCTCTCTAACCATTGACGGCAGGAAAAAAAACTGATGTGATTTTCTGAATCAGCGGGGAAACTTGACTGAGAAACATCAAAACTTGCGATGAAATTGACCTTTCATAAAAATGTGTTACCCAGTGTTAGCAGAGCTGACTAATTATTTAAGTTGACTATTTTCCCGATTGCATGCTACAAACAACATTAAAACTGTAAACCACTGGGTAGAGGCAAATAAATATAAAGAAAAGAAAGATGTACATATAAAATGTACATATTTCTTACTGGTGCGATAACAAATAAGCTATTACAAAGCAGCACAAAGTAATGATTCTTTATTTTAGCTGTTTCTGTTTTCAGTGGACAGCTACTGAAGTGTCAACAGTTTGGTCACTTTAGGCTTGTACAATAATAGCTGCACACAATGAACAAGAAAAGACCAACCCCAATTATTCATATGGAAGTTAAAGTTTCATGACAGTTTCATGATCGTGATGTTTTTATTTTTTTATTTTTACAGCCCCTCACAAAATCATCCTTCCCTTTTTCCCCTTCCATATTGGTGAGGAAAAGACAATAAAGCCTTACAACAAATGCTAAGTATTCTATCAGTGTCTACTTTTCCCTGGTGGGTAGATTGAGGTGTTTAGGTAGGCTGTTGCACTGCTGGTGGATCTTCTCAAATAGAGTCTTCACAGACTCTACAGAAGGTTTTGTTCACTAATACCACAACAAAGCGGCCCACTTCACAAAAACGCCACCAGTTGGGCCAACGTGTACGGTGGCCGAGAGAGCTCAACAAGCTGCAACTTCAGAAAACACATGCAAACAGAAAAAAACCACAACAAATTAAGAAACCGTCTCCATCAGTTTGACAGCACAGGCGCTGCAAATACGGAAACGAGCTGCAAATTCTCACAACACAACCAAACACAGAAACGCGCTGCAAACACACGAACATGCAGCAAACACACGAACGCACTGCAAATAGCAGGGACCACAACGGAAATGTTTCAGGGGGACCTCAAAAAGTGACGAACCCATCTGGGACCTGATTATTTGTTCAGTGGCTTTTGCTCAGAGCAGAGGTGCTGTCCATGCACTAAAAGGTGAGGGTTTTTTTTTGTTTATTTTAACAACCTGATCATATGATTCATTGGTCTTTTGGATATTATTAGACTAATCTGACGAATCACACACAACATTGTCACCCCCCGAAACATTTCCGTTGTGGTCCCTGCTATTTGCAGCGCGTTTGTGTGTTTGCAGCGCGTTTCTGTGTTTGGTTGTGTTGTGAGATTTTGCAGCGCGTTTCCGTATTTGCGGCGCCTGTGTTGTCAAACTGACGGAGACGGGTTCTTAATTTGCTGTGTTTTTTTTTTCTGTTTGCATGTGTTTTCTGAAGTTGCAGCTCGTTGAGCTTTCTCGGCCACCGTAAACATGCGAGTCAGACAAACATTAATGTATGTTACTGTTCTGATTTCTGTTTTCTTAATTTGATTTCAGACATAAAGGCAGCCTTGCATTAGGAAGCCTGATGCTCACAGTCCTTAAGTCAATGTGAACACACTGCTGAAGTTGATTGAGCACTCAGAAAGAAAGCCTTTAAATATGTAAGTGTGTGTGTTGTGAAGGATGCTATGAAAAAGAAAGGGGGGGGGGGTTACATTTACGGCATTTATCAGATGCTTTTTTCCAAAGCGACTTCCATTCCCTAACTACAGGGGAAAGTCTCCCTGGAGCAACTTGGGGTTAAGGGTCTTGCTCAGGGACCCAGTGGTGGTGCTGAAGGTAGGATTCGAACCTGTGATCTCGTGGTCCGGAGGCAAGTATCCTACCCACTGAGCCACCTTCATGAGCACTCCCATCTACATAACTACACACACAGGAACAAACGGCTTGTAGATAGAATGACTACAGAGAAGTAATTCCTCCTGGGCTTAAGAGAACTTCTTTTCCCTCTTAAAAATGAAAGGGCTGACAAGAGAGCAAGGAAACGGAAGGGAAAGTGAAGTGTAGAAGCTGAAAGCAAGATTACTGTAGGTTGCTGTTTCCTAATTGCATACAGACACAAAAGGGCCATTGAGGGAAACCTGACACCTGATAGTGTTTCTCGGGGCAAAGTCCAGTTGAATGGCCTCCTTGTGAGGTATGCATTCCTGAAAAGCAACACTGCTCCCCCACCACCACCACCACCAAAACCAGGCACACACAAGATGCAAATTTTCAAGGAATTAAATAAGACTCATATCAGCACTGCGGTCAGTTTAGCTTTACATTACTGTCCAGAACACAAGATCAGGGCTGGTGAAACATCTGGATCTTCTCAGTTTTCACTTAGTAATGCAATAGAAAAGGTCCTTTAGTAGATTCTATGAGTCAGACACCCCAAGAGAGTGAGAAATGCTCAGATTCGGGCAGGGAAGGTAGAAGAAGGTTGAAACATGAGCAAAGGAGCATTCCCTCAGTGATCCATCCCAGTACTCAAGAGGAGCAAGCAAGAGACAAAAACGGAGATGAATAAAAATGCATGTATACTCACTAGCTTCTGCTTTGACTTTATCCATCTCAGCCAATAGAGCCACCTCCCGATCCATTAGACTGAGAGAAAGACACAAGAAACAAAGTCTTGTCAATTAATAAAAGTTCAAAAAAAAAAGTTCAAAAAAAAAAAAAGTCTTGTCAATTATATCACCATTATCCACAGGGGAAACACAAAGACATGGGGAACTGTTGCACACTTTATGAAATCTATCAGATAATAATTGCAGTAATCTTTTTTTAATCATAAGGTTATTTAATCTTTTAGTGTCATTCAGATGCAAGCAACAGCTATCAGTAGCCGGGCATCCATAACTGGTCTCACTCATCCATGGTGTGAAGCATAACCCTCTATGTTTCATCAAGCTAGTCAGTGCAGGCATCACTTAGCTGACCTAAGAATGCAGTTGCCACTCTTCTCTAAGCTGACCAATGCAAGCATGTGTCAGCCTTTACATTTTCAGAGCTGGTAGTATTGTAGGACTGAGGGTCTCTTCGTTAACAGGTAGAATTAGACATGAATTAAATCAGGAAAATCAGAGAATGAAAAATGTGTTCTACTCAGAGCTTTTTCTGTTGACATCGTGTTACATTCTCATTAAAAATGAGATTATAATGAAGCAAAAAAGTAGCAAAAGGTGGACAAGCCCAAAGGTTCTGAAACTCAAAGTAAGATATGGTAACAGAATATAAATAGCAATTATACACAGCAACCCATGCTCTGTGTATGTCTGTTTATATTTCCTATATTCCTCAATCCCAGCCAGCTGGACAAGAAAACAGTGAAATGGACTCGGGCCTTCCATCTGTGGAAGAAGAGTGTTACACATGTAGGTTTCTTACAATTAAATAAAAAATCCTCAGACATGTAAAAACTATTTCGGTTCTCTGGAGCATCACCAAAAACTAGGTCTTCAGTGAGAAAAAACTGCCTTGAATGATCCTGGCTTCTAATATTTAGGAACAACAAAGTTGAGCTCCCAAGCAAACAAAACACTCAAACCCTGGAGAGTTTGTCAGAGGTAAATATGCTTTGCACGCAGTAGAGACTACTGTGTCAAATTTGGGCAGCAGAGGGCACAGTGACATGATGGTATTGCCATAGTTTAAAGAATATGAACTGAGTATGAGTGGGTTAAACGGACAATGTTATACACATTTCAGCAAAAAGTTCATGCTTTCACCAGATCACAGGTATCTATATTTCAAGTATGCCTTACAGTAACAAGCATATGGTGCTGCTGGAGAGCATTTTCAAGACCACACAGAATTTCAAAGAGTTACTTTCTCAGTCAGAGCTGTCTCACTGTACAAACCAGCAATTATTAATTCCAGATGACAATACGTTCCATAAACCTGCATTTGCAACATCTACAGCTACTGATTAGGTAATCACTAATGTTCTTGTCTAGAAATGTCTAACTGGACATGACCCACAAACACAGAGACAACTAGGGTGGGTTGGGTGTTTTTTTTTTTTTTAAGCAAACATACAGTGCGGACAAGGTACAGACTGTTAAAAACAGTTTTTACAGGAAATATCCAGTTTTCCTCCAACGAAGACCCCAAGGAAACAATGCAAATTACTTGCTTTTCGCAGTTTGTAAGCCACTAATTAAGTAACAAATCCTCATAAAATGTCAGAATGTAATCGTGTACCTCATCTGGGATGATTATCTATTAAGCAAATAGGGAAGTGAATTGTTGTGACAGAGGTGGATTTTATTCTATTTACATTTATTTATTTTCTATTTGCTTTTATTATTATACTGTAAAATACACATGCACGTACAGCACTTTGCTATACACTTAAGTGTTTAAATGTGCACTACAAATAAAGTTGACTTGACTAAATAGTTTTATGCAGTTCAGTAATGCAGATCTAAGGTTTATAAATAAATGAATGTTGCGAGAAGACTAACTGGCCTGCCCAAAATGCTTGCATTGTCCACAAGGCAGTGTTTAAGAATCTTTTTCTTTTTTTTTTTTGAGTTCTATGACCAAAAAAAGTGCGTATGGGAAAGAAAGTGGTACCAGCTCTGTAGCTCAGCAAATGTCTGTTTCATCCTCTTGATGGAGGAATCCATCTCTTCCTTCACCACCACTCTGTACCGTGTTAGAGATGCTGTACATCGCTGCAGGTCTTTCACCGAGCGATCGATGTTCGGTGCTGAGAGAGAGAGCGAGAGAGAGAGCGAGAGAGAGAGAGCGAGAGAGCGAGAGAGCGAGAGAGAGTGAGAGATTTATAACAGCGTTGGTGCTGACTGCTCAAGTAATTCACATTAGCCATAAACTTTCTGCTGCATTATACAGACAGTATGTTACTAGAGGGACTTTCAAAACTGAAGCAGGCTTCCTAAAATGAAAGAAAAATAAAAGTGACAGTTAAAACTAGGGCTACACAATATATCGCAAATTTACTG
>JBBPDE010000015.1:11202886-11217746 GCA_037974605.1 Nannopetersius ansorgii | reverse complement strand
AGCAGGCTTCCTAAAATGAAAGAAAAATAAAAGTGACAGTTAAAACTAGGGCTACACAATATATCGCAAATTTACTGTCATCGCGATATCAACATGCGCAATATACATATCGCAAAATACAGACTGAACTACGATAAATGGTGTTTATCCACCCAGTGCCACAGAGAAGAGGGGAAAAAAAAAATCACTGGGCAGTTTCTTCATCTTCTGTGCTAATATTATAGATTGTTCCTTTTGCTATTTTTTCTGGCTAAGAACTTACTATAATTTAAATTATGTTTACATTTATCTAAGAGTTAAAATTATTTAAAAAATATTTCAATGGTTCAAATGTTTTATGAGAGACATTAAATGCTCTGTTTAAGTAAATTCTTTAAAAAATGTTTGAATGGAAATATTGCATTTCATTTTCCAGCATAGACTAGTCAGCATCTGGAGTCTATCACCAGCAAATCCAAAGCAGAAAAATATTAAGTTTTTACGAACTTATCGCATGTGATATCGCCATCGCAACACTCAACATTATCGCATATCGCATGTTTTCCTAATATCATGCAGCTCTAGTTAAAATATACTGAAATTTACTTTGGACCCAAAGTATCCACTGTGGATCCATGAGGATGTCAAGGGCAGGATGCAAATCAGGTCTACTAACTATACCATGCAGTGACTCAATTAGCCACACACAAACACACGCACACAAGTCATCCATCATTAAAAGAGATGGATGACTGCCACAGCAGGGACTCCAGTATTTCTGGCTAACACCTGTGTATTGTTCATTTCTTCATTTGCTTATCATGCTCCTTTGCTTCACCACTCTGAGGGTTGGGGGAGTTGAGTGTATGCAGAAGCTCTTACCAATACCCGTGAGATCTAATAGGCTCTTCGCTAAGGTGTGTGGTGGACAATAGAACGAGTGAATACCTTTAACTGAATGCCAACTACAAATTATGAAACACCTCTAACATTACTGACATTTCAAAAGTTATCCCTCCATTTTAGCATCAGAAAGCAGTTTCATTCTTGGCATCAAGTACAGCAAACCCTTTCAAACATTTATCTGCTTCTGTTTAGCCTTATGAATGGATATTTACTTCAAGATTAATGGAGTTCTTCAACACTTACTGGCCACATTATATGATGCCTCCACCTAGTTGGTACACAATGTAGGGACTATGTGTTATCCCAAGTACAATTTGCACAATTATAGCAGTAAACACATACCTAAACACAACAATGACCCAATGTGTAGCTGGCAATGTTCTGCTTGTATAGCCTCTTAAGTGTCATCTTTTTCACAGACTATGGTGTCTGTACAAACGAAACTGGTAAAATGCTAATTAGCATAATACTGTCACTTTTTAACCATCATGATATTCAATATATCAGTTATCAGCCCAAGTACAGTGTACCAACTTTGTAGCAACAATGAGGATTAATTTGTGGATTTAATTACAAGGAGTGACACTAGGAATAACAAGAGCTTGTAGCTAGTCATAAATGGGGTGTTAAGGAACAGAAACTGAATCTCAGCCAGTTCCCTCCTATGACTACATTGCTGGAACCACTCAAACATTGCTCAACAGTGCCTATGTGCTTCAAGCAGCTTCACACAATATTTCAGGCTTGCAATATTTAGAACAATGGTTTGTGTGCTTGAGATTGTGATTTTTTTTTACCTAAGGAAAGAAAGGACAGGAAAGAATCAATAATAAAAAAAAAGTCTTACCAATCTTTTTGCCTGCAGATGAACCTTGCTGGTTGTCATCAGGCAGAAGGGAAGGGCCAGGGATGGCATTCTGAGAACTAGGAAAAGGTCTGGAGCGATGTTTGCTGCCACGGGAACTGTGATTTTGCCGAGCCCCATTATTGGTGCCATGCTGCGGGGCTGGGGTTGGTGTAGGAGTAAAGCTTTTTTGAGACTCTGCATCTCCCCCTGACAAAAGGCAACAGAACGAACAAAACCTCTGTTAGATAAAATGGATGTTACTTCTCGATATGTACAAAACAGCATATGGTGATTATTCTGCTATTTCTCAAGACACCAATATGCCCTGCAGTTAATTTAAAAAGACATAGGTAAACCACTGATGTAACTTGGTAAAAGACAAGCCTGCATTTGTCATACAACAACTTTATCATCACATGAATGCATTGCATCATTTAGTTACCCACCAAAACTAATCTATCCTGGCAGACATTACATTACTGTGTGCCAAAAATCTAAGACGTCTAAATGGCTTAAGAGCACAATTTGAAATTTCTGAACTCAAGTATTTGGTGCTACAGAAGAGTGAACTTCTGTACATAAATTTGTTGCATTGAAACACTATGCAACAAATTTATGCACAACAAATTACAGAGAACGAATTAAACCACGGTCATGATCCTCAGCTTTCCCATTCAGAAAATATTACAAAACATTGTTAATACTGTACAGTGACATGACAGCCAATCACTTTTAGAGAAGAAAAACATGACTACCTGTGTTATCAGAGAGCTCAGGAGTAGCAGGTTCTGATTCAAGTTCTGCTGCATCCAAGGAGGCGGAGTCTAGCTGTTCACTCAAAGAGTCCAGCGACTCGCCGTCGGCACCAGCAGAACCATTGGCATGGAAGCCGTTTACAGCAGCTGCACAATCTGCCTCTGGGTGTGGGATGGATTCAGAGGGGACAGGAGCAATTGGAGCTTCAGGCTGGGGTTTGGGCTTCTTTTTCTTCTTGGGCTGTAACATTACAAATAAAGTCAATACAAGTGAAACACATCACAAGACAGAGCACATGGAACACTAGTACAAATGTAAATGACAAACAAGGAGAAATCGAAACATTTATGGTAAACCCTATTACATTCATATGAAATTCTCTATATTGACATGTCTGAACTAAAAGTACAGAGATCAGACAGTCGGAAACATTGCCATCAAACTTTCCAGTGCCTTATAATGTGCTGTGTGTGCTCCTCTAACTGAAGAGCTCCACAGGCTGCCAACACCACAGTTTGGCTACTTCAAATCAAGGCACAGTGGTCTCATTCATACACAAATTATATTCATCATTCTAAAGGTTTAAGCGTTTCTACTCATAGACAGTATTTTGACTATGCTGGAAAATGATCACCTTTCACTCAAGACTACATATTTATGTGAATGCTTACTTGACAATCACCTTTAATGAAAGTCCAGTTAAGCAAGATATCCTCTTCATTTTTGCATTACAGTGCTATGACTGTTTTATTTCACAAAAATCAATCATTTGACTGTAAAATCAAAATCACACCATATTGATATGCTAGCCATGAAGAGCTTTTGTGTAGTTCCAAATTTACAATAAAAAAAATGCAATAAATACTTCTGATCCTTTCACTCAGAAAACTAAACAAATAACCTGTAAAAAAAATATAAAAGCAGCTGAAAGGTAATTTGGTATATCTAAACACCTCTGTATCACTTGGCAATTCATCTTCTTCTGCTAGCATTCCTAGTGAATTCCTAGCAAATAAACAAGTTCATGAAGCTAAACTGCTGCATCAAACATATTGAGATTATGTCTAGGCCTTGCTTGTCTTCGTTTTGACTGTGTACATAAAAAGGTGAGTGTGAAATGTCCAAAAATACAACTTTTTACTTCCTGAGAATTAAATAAAATTATTTCAACACTAAATACAGCCTAACTGTGCCTATAGAACAGCACTATGACAGAGCCCTAAGGTCTTAAGGCATGACTCTTTTGGCACACACCTTCTTTTTACCGGTGACATTCCATTCCTTCAGGATCTCTACTGCACTGCCTGAGGGTAGAAAAAGAAAAAAGCAGAAAGAGTAAGATGACACTTGAGGTCTCCGGAAGTCAAAACAGAACATACTAGCTACAATGACATGACAGTGCACACAGAAAAGTAAACGTTTTACCAACATACATTGCAATAGCTGGTCTGACTGAATATAAGTTTTTTTTATGATTATGGTCTATATCAGATTATGTCTAACAAAGACTACAGTGCACTGCCATGTAGTATAGAAAAAAAAACAAAAAACATTAGAAGCTGAGCTTTTCTTTCCTGTACTTAATCATTTTATCAAATCACCTCAGCTACATTCCACCGAACTTTTGTGCAAAAGATGTGTCAACCAAGGATTAAGTAACATGCTTGCACACATATGCACTCAAGCGAACCCGAAACCATTTTGGCTTTATTCGATTCTCATTTATAATGGGTGACACTGACCCAGGATCAGCACATAGATTTAGACACCACATGCATGTGAAAGCAATGCTGTCAAATAAACCATACCTTCCACAAAAGCCTGCACAGCCCGATCCACACAGTTCTCAAAGTGCTGTAGAACCAGGGCAATCTCATTATTGCTCTTGTTGGGAACCACCGCCCTCACTGCATTAATCTAGAGAGTGGGAGAAAGACTTATGAGAAACAGAGACAAACGAGATGCGCGTGTGTGTGTGTACACAAAGGGTAAGTGGAGGGCAGCAGATCAGATGCAAGACCACAGCTATGATGAAATGACACATCAGATTACTGATGGCATGGGTGCAAGTGTGTTGTCTCAGCTACTGAAATATGTAATGAAACAATGAGTATGTTTTAACACTCATCACCTTTCATTAATATATTAGGCCGGGTTAAACAGTAAAAGCTTGCACACTACTTAAGCTGTTAAAACCTACATTAAACTAAGAAGCAACAGCACTTCATAAAACATGCCAATGGAAATGCAGATAAATTGCACTACATGATCATGTCAAATGACTTACATGCAAGACATTAAGGAGGCTATAAGTTAATGGTTACTTAATCCAATGGTTACTTACTTGAATTTTTGAACATTAACCCCACACAAACCAGATTAATACATGAAATAAGGTAAGGATGAGAACTACAGACATTTAGAAAAAAGTACCATTGACAACTGAAAAAATTATACAAAATTACAGTAAACACATCACCGATGACTAGAGCAATGAAGACACCACATGTAAGTTTGATAGTTTGAGTTGTTTTGTCAAGTTGAACATAAATGTTTGTGCTTGCAACTCAACATGCGGCTAGATGCATTAAAGTTTTACTCTGTAAAGTCAGCCTTTGATTATTAGATGTGAATATGATTAGAGTTTTATTAAATGACAAATATCTACAATATTTTAGTAACATGGTCATACCTTTCATTGAAAGATCCTACATAACACTACAATGCACTTTTAAAACTAGTTTTGCATAAGATGCATCTATTAAGTAATGATTTCAAGCAGCTGATACTGAATAATCCAACTTGCATCCAAAGCAAATATTTGATTATGCCAGTTAGCTTTTGTTTGATGTCTGGGCTGATCCTGTGTTCCTTTAGGTAAGTGGTGCTATGTGCGATCATGCATAGAGCACCATCGACTAGAGAATAGAGTCATTGACCTGAAAGAGTGGCGCATGGAGAAAACCAGCAAAGAGACAACACAGGGCTCAATTACAAAGAGTACAGAACGCTCAAAGTCAATCACTTGGGCTGATTATGGGTTTCAAGAACACCACTGATCCCTTCTACTCCACCACATTCCAATAGCAGCAGAGTGTAGAGAGAAGGAGAAAAGAAAAACAGAAAAATGTATTACCTTTTCCTTCATTCTCTCAAATGTGCCTCCTTGGGACATCACCATTTTGGAGTGCGTGTCAAACACCACTCCAGATGCGTCTAAGACAAAATGAAAAACATGAAGTTAACAGTCCTGGTAAACTCTACTGTCTGGATTTTGGCAGAGGGGGCTGGGAGGACTTCCCTCAAAATATGTAGGTCAAGAGAACAGCCCACAGAGAGAGGGAGAGAGGGGAAAGAGAGAGAGAGAGAGAGAGAGGATTTCATATATAAACCTTCTAAACTTGCATAACGGTACCAAAACGAAATATGGAGAACTGGAATAGCAGGCTCAAGTGTTTTTTGTGTTTTTTTTTTTTTTTTCCATGAGAAGGAAGGCAAACACTTCCAAAGGGGGTGGGAGGGCATTTACCCAGTCATACTGAGACTTTTGTTACAGAGACTGTTCCATCTTAGCACCCTCCCTCTCTCCTAATTATAAATGCATGACGATTTAAGTCCACTGGGCTACCATACCATCATATGGATTTAATGTACATAAAATGACTAGACTCAGATTTGATGACAATTAGTAATAGAGATCATCAAACAATGCAGGTCTCACTTACAGAAGACTAGCTATGGAGTGGATAGAATATATTGCAGGGATCACAAGAAGCATGCATATCTACCCATTCTGCCTTTACATATTTCACAGTGCATAAAAACTGCATTTCTTGAATTCTGTTGCAAGATAGCTATAACTGAATACTCCAATGTAATGACGGGCACCTATGTGCATGGCTGCAATTCTTTAGTGCTTTTTGTAACATACAGTGATCAACCCTAACAAATCACAACGCTAACAAACCAACTGCATAACATTGTGTATTTTCCTAAACCATCCCTATTGCAAGAGGCCACAGCTATTAGGGGACACTGTTGCCATGAGGGCATGGGCTTGGTTTGCATCAATGTTTAGGTAGGTAGTACAATCTACATGAATACCAGCCACTAGGCCTCAAAAATAACACTCGCCACACTCCTCACTTACACTACATGTGCCTCTCATATCACTCTTGTCCTCCATCACTCTCACTGGTTACCAATATCCTTCAAAATGCCATATAAGATTCTTCTACATACATTAAACCTCCACTTTAACATGGAACGGCAGTCACGGTTTCAGTGCATCACATTTTTTTCTGAGAACCGAACTAGCAATTGCTCACTGAAACCCTCTGCATAACTTTTGCTTTTGTGACGGCCAGGCCTCGTCCGCAACACCCCCTTGGATTACTAAGCACCATCCCCTCGCAATTAACCCAGCACGAGAATGAGGGGGCATGGTGGACGAGGCTCAGAGACCACAGCTTTTTTCGAGGCAACATGCAATTTTTCATGCATTTTAGTGCTAATTTATGTACCAAATTATTTACTAATTTTGTAATATGAATAAAGGTAAATTAAGCTAAATTTCCCCCGTGGAGCATCTCGACTGTTGATGTTTTTCATTTTGTTCTTTTTAAAAGACCTGTATATAGGTAATATAGGTATTTTACATTCTAGAACTGTGAGAGCTCAGTGTATACTGTATAAAAAGACGTCTGTACTTTTAAGCCTTCATGGCCTCGCTTCCTCTTATGTATCAGGCCGTTCACATGTCTACACCACATCCCACATGTTAAGGCCAACAAACTCTGCTTTACTTCCAGTGCCCAAATACAGACTACAAGAGGTAGAGTCTACAGTGTTGCTGTGCTCAAATTGTAGAATTCATTGCCTACAATCCTTAGATAATTCTTCAGTTTCAGAATTCAAGAGTCACCTTTTCTTTTTGTTATGACTCTGTAGCTATCTTGTCTTGATGTGTGGTATTTATAATTAATTTATTATTTGTATTCTTGTTTTATTGTTACCCTATAAAGCTTCCTAAACAAACAGATTCTAAAACTGACTCTGCAACTACTTAACAATGAGAAGGTGACAAGCACCTTCTAGACATTTCCTTTCAACATTCCTAAAGAGCTGGAACATCATGTGGGTACAATTCTAAAAGACTGTTAAAACCACCATACTGTTAATGGCTTGACAGTTAAATGGAAGCAAAACATCTAGTATTTACAATAAACAAGACATGTCCTGACACTTAGTTTTGAGCAACAATATGATATCAAATATGTTGGGCAGTCACCACACTGTGTTTTGGTAAAAAAAAAAAAAAGCCTAAAAATACCAATTAAAAAGTGCCCCCAGATATGCTACGAGAACTTTAATTTCATTACAAACTCTGTCTAATGCATTACCATTAATGAAAATAAAAAACGTAAAGCCGTATTTGCCTCTTAATTGAAATCCCCCCAGATATATGCAACTCGGAAGGTAGCGGGACAAAAATATTGGGACACTGCTGTGAGGGAAACGATTTTCGTAGAAATATCCCCTGATCAACCCGGGCTAAAAATACAAATGAGGGCTCATTGGTAAGGTCCTCTGGAGATCAATTGAATTGTGGAGATTGAAGTGTCTGAGTGCTTATACCACAGAGAAATAGCGCTTCAGGGGCTCAACCCTGGTGTGGAATTCAGCTAGAACCTGCCCAGAGTCCCCTTGTGTAAAATTTATTGCCACAAAAAAGGCGGAAGATATTTGCAGTTTCACGTTATTGTGGGGATTTCCATGTAATCCACCACTCCTGATCTGCGTAAAACTTGGGGGTTACTGTATTTTTTATTATGAACATGATACTGATTGGTGTGTATTGTTCATGTAATTAAATGTATTTATGATGCGATTTAAATGAACCTCCTGAAGATTTAGCAATGAATTCGGTTATTTCTAAGGGCCTGACTTAACATGAATTGGCAGGACTGAACAGCTACAGGTTGAACAGGAAGATATTACCATTTTACACCAGAAAGGCTACGCATGGTCAGTAAATATGAAAGCATTTCTGCAATGCTTTCATGTTTATGCAAGTGAAAAGCTTATTTATCTAGCAGTAACACAGGGAAATATGTCATCACTGACCCACAGAGTGTTTAGGCACAATTTTTGCGACTGTAAAGAGACATGGGCTTTTTATGGAAAACTTTTAATTAGACCCTTGTAATTGATCAGGAAAAAACAATGGATTCAATCCTCAAACCCCATTTTGCAGCATGAGCAAGAAACTGTAACACAGACATAGATTAGTTTATAGATTAAAGTCTAAAAGAACAAACCTAAAGGACTGTAAAGGTGAACAGAAACCTCCCTGTTAGGATGCTGAGTTCATAAAAAAGGAGTGATAAGAATACATGGGCGCATGCACACCTAGTTACAGCCATAATTAGGCTGTTATGACGACGCACCTCAGCACTCAGTGGGGTCAAAGACCATTCGCAAACGCGTTGCAGTTTACAGGAAACATGTAACTAAATTTCATATAAAAGGTTACAGTCTGCAGTCTTGTGACCAGACAGACATACACAGGTGGGTGGACTGATTACAGAAAGACTACCATGGGCACCACTCAATCTCTCATTCAGGCTGAAAGCATTTGCAATTGCATTTAAATGCAAACGTTAAATTTGCCAAACAAAGCCAACGATGGCCATAAACCTTTTGAGCCACAGTAGATGAATTAAGTACAACATAATGATCGCCTAATTAATGATCTCTGACTAGGACAGTTCATAAATCTACCATAAAACTTTTGTTTTACTTCTTTTGTAAACAGATATTGGATTAGTTGAGTTTATGCACTTTCATCACCCAACATACTTAACTGAAAACAGACAAAGCGCAGATATAATACAAACCAAAATGGTTAGCATCATCCAGCAACAATATAGATTTCAAAGCCAGGAGACATTTTCACAGTGGTTGTGATTAGTGATGCGCCGATCCGATATTCTGTATACGTCCGATCCTGACTAAATTACTGGATCGGAAATCAGGAAATAATAAAAAACAATCTGATCCATTAAAAAATACAGAAAATAATTACAGCACATACAACGTGATTTGACTTTTCCAAAGACCCCTCGTTTGCCATAATTATGCTGTTCACCTAGCCTGTGTGTCCCGTTACTTTTGCTGGAGGTGAACATTATTACTCCGGATCTCCCGGGGCTATTATGGCGAACGAGGGGTCATTGGAAATGTCTCACCGAACCCTATCTAACTGAATTTTCACATTGAGTGCGAGATATATTTTTCATATTTAACATTTAGATTTCATACTTTTTATTTTTGGTAAGTTGTACTATTTCTTTTTCTTAATATATTCTAGTCTGAGTATATTTTATTAGATATTCAGGTATTTTTTTATTCTATATTGTTCTGTCTTGTCTGAGTGTGCAGCCGTGATGTGAACAATTTCCTCCGAGATGAATAAAGTTATCTGATTCTGATAACATAATTTAAGGCAAATCCTCCATGTTGGTGAGGGCATATCACAGCCAATTGTAAACACAGGGCATGGCCAATTAGCATATCTCGCTGTTTGTAAAAGTGCAACATTTCACATATTTAGCTCTAAATCTGTGAAAACTGTGTGCAAACTGCGCTAAATTATGAAAAAATGACACCTCTAAATTTGTTAAGCTGTTTTTACAAATGACAACACATAGGGGACATGTTCCCTGTGTTTTTCCCTATTATAATTACAGATATGATTTTTGTATTTGTGGGAATGTATACAAAAATGTAGCCAGACATTTTCTGAAAGCATTTTTTGTTTTCTGTTTTAAAAAAAAGACTCAGCGAGTATTGGATTTGTATCGTATCGGCAGATATCCAAATATACAATATCGGCATCGGACACAGAAAGTGGTATCGTGCCATGTCTAGTTGTGTTAACTGCCTTCTTCTGGGAGAGCAATGGTGGAGAAAAAAATAGCTGGACATTTTTAAAACCAAAATAACTAGTTCAATTCACCTGAAGCCACCTCCTCACAGTAGAATGACTTATTAGGACCAGCAGCAGGACACATATACAAATACTACAAACATACAGGTAATGTAATGTTTACACAATATAGAAATTATTAGTGTACACAATTCATTGCCATTCACTAGAAAGGCTAAATGCTATTAAATATCCTGCTGCTTCACTGCTGGATGTGTAACTGAAGAATTCAGGAAGAAAGCTGCAAAAGTGGAAGAGGGCATCAAACGCTAGATACACTAGCCAGTGAAATGTATAAGCTTGCATTTTTTTGTAATTTCATACCAACATACTGCATGAAGGAAAGCCAATTGACAAAGTAACTGCTCTGCTCCCAAAGAAAGGGAAGACTGATTTTTTTTTGGCTATGCAATAATAGCCATCAGCTAGAAATCAAGGTTTCTTAACTGGTAATCTGTAAGGAAATATTTTTTCCATGTAACCTCCACAGGCCTGCCAGAGAAGATGAAATGCACCTGTGTTGACTGTGCGCTTGGTGTGAGGCCAGGCTGGGCTAGGCCTGATGTAGATCTGTGTCAGGGAAAAAGAAAAGTACAGAATACTGAGTATGTGAAGTTACAGCTAATGCCTTAGATCCTGGAGAAAGCAATAAAAGAGGGATTACGGCGTCCAGAGTGTGACACATTTGTGTTGTGCTCCATTTCATCACAGGCATTGCCTTTCACTGTCATTACTGCCTGTGTTTACAGGTTAACCACCCTGCTGCCATGGCTTAGATGTCACCTTTAGACACCATGCTTAATCTGTTTCAGAGTGAGACTTCCATTAAACAGCATATGTAACAAATCAGTGGACTGCAAAACACCATGCTTAGTCAATGCCATAAAACATGCCCTGTTTAACCACCACGAGACAACCAGTCTCTCTCTTTAAATTTTTCCCAGCCTACATCAGAGGACTCTCAGCCCAGCAGATTCTCTCTGCGCAACTAGTTCAGCTCACATCCTAATTTTGGCTAAAATTAAACACTAGGTTTAAAGTATTGTTTAGCCTAGTTAGGAAACTTTGTGAAAGTAGTATAATGCATATGCTAGCCAGGGAAACGCTAATGTTCTGAATAACAGCTTGCATATTGATTGGAATTTACACAGCTCATTGTAGTTCAATCTCAAAAACAAAAAAAAACAACATCCAGAAGAGGAGTAAAGAGGGATAAATAGCAGAGGTTAGAAGGTGAATCAGAAGTTAACCCCTTTCTCTGGGAAGATGGAAGTATTGCTGTCCAACATGTTTTTAAATTTAATTTTTGTTAATGTTCAATGGTCCAGTAGAAATGGTCCAAAACTACATTAAAAGATTATGTACTCACATTTCTTTTCTCCAAAAATGTTACACATTTACTGTTAAGGACTTGCAACGAGAGTGGCAATATTAATTATATTGTCAAAGCTTGTTTAATCATGTTAACTGTCTACATTCCACTACTGGGCAAATAGGCCATCCAGTCCCAGTTCAGAACCAAAGACTGCGTTGCTATTTTTGTGGAGACGACTAGAGGAGCATCTACGTATGGCTGCAACGCACCAACCCATCATAAAAGTCAACGCGTCACACAAGGAATTCAAAGCGGTTTGTGCAGACTGGAATGTGAATACTTTTGTACACCACAGACAGGAGAAAGCAGAGTGCCTCTGTTTTACTACAGTCACACATTTATTTCTCCCTGAGAATGATCATTTTTCCACTTTCTGCCACACAGGATCCACACACTGAACTACAGGAAAAGGAAGAAATATAACACCTTCAGAGAAATGACTGCGTCTGTTGTGCTGGGGATGTGGGCATTGTGGACAGAGTACACAAAAACTTCATAGAAAGAGAAGCAAAGCAGAAATGTACAGCAAAGGAGGACACTGGTTACTCCACTTACCCTTCTGACTATTCTTCTTCGCCATAATCCACTTCAACAAGAGCTTAGATGGCGACAGTCTTTAGACCAGTCAGATATTCTGTAAAAAAAGCAAAAATGTCAGTTTATTAAGCAGCAAATTACTACATAGCACACAAAATGTGCAGCTGCTTTCTCAATTTACTGTAAAGCCCCCCGCTCATTTTTTTTTTTGTATCTTCTGTTGCTCTTGAGTAATCCCCCTCCACACTCTTCCCAGACTTCCCCTTCTCCCTCTCCCCCCTTTCTGTGCAACGCTTGCGTGTCAAAATGAGGCCTCTGACAGCAAAGGGTCACGTAAGGACAGCAAAAGCCAAAGTTCCACATCCACACTTGGACACTTGGACAATTTCCTAAAGGCTCACACTCACTCTTCCCCCACCTCTCTTGGTTCCAAAAAAAATGCTGCTAGAAGAATCTGGAAAACGAATAAACGTCCATCTCCTCCTCTTCCACTGTTCCAGAAAATTTTCTTTCCATGGCAGAAAAAAGAAGCCTGTAAGCCCATTACTGCTCCTACTCTGAATCAAAATGACTTCTTCAGATCAATCTGAATAACAGAAGCAAAACTATGCAAGTCATATGGCCTGGTTTGACGGAAATGCCATCGCCAGCGTTGGATGGATGGAGAAGCCCTCACATTTCAAACGGGCCCTGTATGTGCCTGCAAAACACAGTAAAGCAGATCCACTTTCCCTTTAAACCCCATTTCCTTTGCTCAGAAGGCCCATAATGAAAATCAGATTTGGTTGAATTACTGTCTGTCTGGCACACATATACACAACCTGCATTCAATATTGTCCTTGGCTAGAGCTCTGGATCCCAGCCTGGCTCACAGTCGCATATCGGACTCGTTGACTCATGAGCTCCTTTGGTTTTGTTAGGCAAATTTCATTGGGTTGTACATGAAGCAAATGCTAACTCACCAAATATAGTTCAAAGGGCAAAAGAGACATTACAGATTAACAGAATTTGAAGTCAAAAAAGGAAAGAAAAAAAAGTCACCATATATTGATTGATTTCCACAGCAAGAATAAATGACAAGTCAGCAGAAGTTTACAATACCTTTCATCAGCTGCTGTGGGTTGCTGCAAAACTGCTATTTCCATTCAGACCTTTACACATCACTTGTAAACGAGGCAAAACTGACAGCATGCAGTGCTCGCTCTCTCTCCTTTCAGCTTAATTGCTCAGTGTTTAAAGCCAGAGACTCTCCAGTATGTGTGTGTGTGTGTGTGTGTGTGTGTGTGTGTGTGTGTGTGTGTGTGTTTCCCACGTCACCTACTCCCTGAGCAAACCGGCCCTAACTGAGAGACAAGGAACTGGCAGCTTCTATGAGGTTAAGTGAGACCAAGTTTAACTTTCTATTTCCCCACTAGTGGCCTTGAGAAGAGCAATTTAAACTATGCCGAACACACACCCTTCTTGGTGTCGCACCTCTGCGTGCGTGTGTGTGTGGTGCAGCATGCCACCAGCACGAAGAAAGCAGCACCCCACCTGTACACACGTCATACACCTGCACTCGGTTAAACACATGACGTCAGACCCAGAGCCTATATTTAAACCAACAGGAAAATGAACCGGCTGTTTAACAAAGAGGAGGAGCAGGCCTAATCAAAGCTGTTTTATGTAACCAAAACAGTCAATAACAAAAAAAAGATTCTAATTAAAAAAAAAAGAACAAAGATTTCTGGCATTGTGCAAGATCCCTCAAAGACCTGAACTTCTGATATGTAAGGTGAACGGCTTAAGCTAAAGCTGATACATGCTGAGATAGTGGGTAATATGATCGCAGCAGAAAAAAGGGAAAGAAAATTCTTCCCTTCTGTTAGAAAATGGGCCACTGCAACCTGAAGCAAGAGTGCCAAATATAAAGAATGAGCTTCTGGACACGGCAAGAAGGTACACACAGAAGCCACGCTAGCCTGAGGGAACCAAAAGCACCTGGCAAGGCCGAAACAGAACATGTATGTGGACGGGATGGGCTATGAAGGAAGAGTGTAATATCAGAAAGTTTTTTTTAACTTAAGTAGAAACAATTAGAAATTATTTGTGCTTATGATACTTAACACTTTTTGTCTAACATTTCAAACACTGCACTATATGTAAACATGTTAAGCTATTCTTTCAGTACTTTGCATAGCCATGATTTGATTTATTGTGATAATGCTAATCAAGTGTCACCAATTAATTAGTCATGAAAATAATCATAAAATTACTGGACTGACAACCTAACATTTAAAGTTTCTATACATTTAAAAATCCTATATACGTATACACACACACGTGGTGTGAACCTTCCCGGGTCTCACGATTTGATTACGATTATCATGTCAACGATATCTCAATGCATCATGAAGCATCCCATCAATTTTCAACATTAATTCACATCACGGCTGGTTCTAGACAGGCATATATGAGGGGGCACACAGAA
>JBBPDE010000015.1:11157254-11177945 GCA_037974605.1 Nannopetersius ansorgii | reverse complement strand
TTGAATCTGCCGTCGCGTCTCCCGCTGCCTTATGGGATAGTGCAGCGTCCATCGGATGCATACTACAGAATTCGGCCAGAAGTAGTAGGTCATCCGGGAACTTCTCGCACACTGTTTTTCCCACTACGAATTCGGACATACTACTCGCCTCACATACAGCTTTTCGCGTACTATATAGTATGCAAGTATGCGATTTCGGACGCAGGGCTGGGTTGCATAGTCACCAGACAGGCACATATACCATGATGTCACAAAGACGTGACAAGACTTGGGTAAACCGTGACTGAGGTGGCAGAGAGTCTCTCTTGCTGTTAAATTCTGCCAGCAGATGCTGTGATGGCCTGGATGACCGAGCGTATCTGTAATGTTCAAAACAGTGTTCTAGGAGTAACTCTTATTCCTGTGATTTTTAATTAAACCCTGGTACATAAATGAAACTGTGTGAGAAAATTCAGAAATCATGTGTCAGCCTCTTTCTTTCACTTTAACAATAGACCATTTATTTTGCTTTTACAATAATCATATACAGTAATCATAACTGTCCATGTCTTTTGAGATTTATGGATGGAAATACATGAAGTAGCCCAGGACCATTCATGCTGCTTTAGAGTCTGTGTTGTTATACTGAAATATATAGTTAATAAAAATGGTTAGCAGAAATTGCAGTTTGCAGTATAGATGTTGTGAATGTCAGGTAAAGAGAGTTTATTCTCACATCAAGGTCTGCAATTTTTCACATGTATAAAAACATCAGTATTCTCCCACTCTCATTTATCTAGACACTCACAGACACGTCACCAAGGACATACAAACCTCTGAGTCTCATCTGTGGCATTTAAAACAACTGAACTACACACACACACACACACACACACACATACAGATAACCCCACACTCAAACCCACATGACCACACACATGCAGTGAGTGAGAGTGTGGATGCAGAAGCAGAAACAGAGGCAGTGAGAGAGTCGGACTGAGGCTCAGAACACGGCAGCATCACTGCAGGAGGACCAGACAGAGAACAGAGAAGGAGAGCTTCATAACAAGACCTCAGGACCACTAGCTGATTTCTGCTTTACCCATTATTTAATCATTTTATCATCTCTCTCTTTGTCTCTGTCTCTCTCTCTGTCTCTCTCTCTCTCTCTCTCTCTCTCTCTCACACACACACACACACACATACTGTGTCCAACTCTTTTCATCAGTTTTACTCTCCATTCTTCACAAATTCTTTTCATCCCTCCAGCCTCTCAAGCCAGTTTCTCTGTCCACTTTCTATTTGTTTATCTCTCACGTCTTCTCTATTTGTACATTCACAAGTTCATTCTGTGTTCTCTTCATTTTCTTGCTGCCTAATCCTTTCATCACTCTCTCTTTCCCTTTTCTTTTCCATGCTCATTCACTTGCTCTTCTTTTGTTTTTCTCTGTTTTTGTCTTTGCAGTGTTCAATCTCTTCTCATTCCTACATTCTTTATTAGTACAGTCATTCTCTTTTTAATTCCCTATTTTGTGCTCCTGACCCACCATCTTGCATTTTACTCGACAATTGTTTTGTCCGTGTTCAGAATCTCTTTTTATTTAGCTGCCATTTCTCTTTTTCTTTTTTTCTCGTGACTCACAATTTTTTACAATTTTCACTCTCACTTGACATTTCCTGATGAACGGATCTTACCGACACGTGCTCCTCTTGCAGGAAAGCTCTCAGATCAACTTCACAGATGCAGAAAATGGCAATGGAACTGCACTACCGCAGCTGTCCAACAGCAGCACCACCTCTGCACCAGTCGGAACACTGTGCCAGCAGGTTCAGATCCAGGCAGAGGTTTTTCTTGCCCTGGGTATCGTCAGCCTGCTGGAGAACATCCTTGTCATTTCGGCTGTTGTGAAGAACAAGAATCTCCATTCACCCATGTACTTTTTCCTTTGCAGCTTAGCAGCTGCAGACATGCTAGTGAGTGTCTCCAATTCTTTAGAGACGATTGTGATTGCGGTTTTGAGGAGCAATCTTCTGGAACTGAGTGACTATTTTGTGAGGCTGATGGACAACATCTTTGACTCCATGATCTGCATCTCTCTGGTGGCATCTATCTGCAACCTCCTGGCCATCGCTGTTGACCGCTATGTTACCATCTTCTATGCTTTGCGCTACCACAGTATTGTGACTGTACGGAGGGCCTTAAATGCCATTGCTGCTATCTGGCTGGCGTGCATCATTTTGGGAATCGTCTTTATTGTTTATTCCGAGAGCAAGACTGTCATTATCTGTTTGATCACAATGTTCTTCGCCATGCTGGCCATGATGGCCACTCTTTATGTGCACATGTTTCTCCTGGCCAGGCTCCACGTCCAGCGCATCGCTGCCTTGCCCCCAGCTGCCATCAGTGTTGGCAACCCAGCGCCACGGCAGCACACCTGCATGAAAGGTGCAGTGACCATCACCATCCTGCTGGGTGTATTTGTGTGTTGCTGGGCACCATTCTTCTTGCACCTCATTCTGTTAGTGGCCTGCCCCCAGCACCCACTCTGCCTCTGTTACATGTCGCACTTCACCACCTACCTGGTTCTTATCATGTGCAACTCTGTAATCGACCCCATCATTTACGCCTTTCGGAGCCTGGAGATGAGGAAGACCTTCAAGGAGATACTCTGCTGCTTCGGCACGGGCTGTCAAGCACCACTCTGTGAGAGTGAGCGAGAGACAGAGATTGAGAGACAGAGAGAGAGACAACAGGAGAGGGAGAAGGAAAGCGACACAGAGTGAGAGATGGAGGCACAACAGAAATAGAAAGAGAGAGAAAGAGAGAGAAACTTGAAGGACTGGTGGGACTGAAGGTGGCACTATTCAAACAGCATAGCTTGGAGCCATCTAAGGGGATTATAGAGGATGAATGGAGTTCAAACATCATTGAGCTTGAACATTTGCTTAGAGAGAAGGTCCTCACACTCAAATGACACTTTTGTGATGATGAATGCTGCTACTGTCATTTTAACTCTTCTCTTATTTCATTTGAATTTTTATACAGTTGTCTTTAAGCTTTTGTGCTATTTTTCTATTTTGTGCCAGTCAAACTGCTGATGGTGTGAGAGAACTAAAAAGATGTGATAACTTCAGTTTGTATTTCTACAATCTTATGCACCCATGCTCTGATTACATTTGTTGATTTTTCTTGATCGTTGAGTGTAATAGAGGAACAATACTTCTTAAGGGGACAATATGTCAAAGTTGTATTTTACTCATGTTTGGACACCTGATACATTATAAGATCTCCTTAAACGTCAGTTTGAGCCCAGGGGGTGGTGTCTTGGTTCAGAACATTTTTTTTCAGTACAGCAAAATAAAAGTGTGCCTGATTATGTTCATATGTTAATGTTTCTGTTTTAGTTCATTAGATTTAGTATCTGAGATGTTACAGTGGGGATTTGCATGATCCATGCAAACAGTTTTTTTATCACTGCATGCAAACTAAGCTAATACACTAGCTATGATATGGAACGCTACAGCGTGCTCACACCACCCTGTGCAGAACTGTGACCCTGTGTGTCTTATATCTACCACCATTCCTTGCCTACCAGAGTTTTTGTAAATACTTAATGTGTTTATTTATTTATTTATTTACTTTGTAAATATTTAAAGTTTCAACACATTGTTATTTGAAGTAAAAGCTTATGCAAAATAAGAAGTGCTCTCTGTGGGAAAAAGTTGCAAGTATAAGTGTAATTGTGTGTGTATGTGTGTGTGTGTGTGTGTGTGTGTGTGTGTGTGTGTGTGTGTGTATTTGCATGTTTAGATATTTGTTTGTACACCATATGTGTGCATCTCATTACCAGTCACTTGATTTCTTTATTTTATTGACTAATTATTTCAATGTGTTTGTCTGATGTGATCATTTGTAATTTTGATGTTTAATAGAATGTTTGTGATGAAATATAATACAGAAATAAAGATTGCAGACTTGCACGGTGGTTATAAGATATTTTCTACTAAAACTTTTACTAGTAAAAATATGTGGTAATTAATAAGTGCTATTCAAAACACAACACCTCATGATCTGTTGCAGACTGACTGGTCTGTTGTTTAGTGGTCTGAATTACATTCGTTGATATCAACATCTAAAGAACATTCACTGTTACAAAGATATTCATTTTAGTGTAAATCAAAGTCTTTCATATAGTTTCACATAACTGTTTCATTTATTCTTTAATCTGTTCTTGTTATGTTTGTTATTTTATTTAATACTCAAGAAGCTATTCAGTATGTCAGATACTTTTACCATCGTACACCTTCACTTTTATTATGATAGCTATAATATTCATGATTATGCAAACTGAAAATGCCTCAGTGTTCACACAACTTCCCAACTTCCCCTTCTTTCACTACATAGTTAAGCTTTACGGTACTATTTTCCTGATTTAAAATAGCAGGAGGCATCTTTAATCTAATCAGGCTTTAAATCCCGGAGTCCAATATGCAGACAAATATCAAGAAGTTACATTTAGTTATCAGTTTGTCACAGTAGTACATATTTATATATTTCCTGGCCAATATGATATGGCTGGGGAAACTTCCCACCCAATTCTACACATTATTTTCTTGTACAAGTTGATACATAACCTTGATTAAGCGGCCTTAATTAAACTGTGTTGATCCCAGAGGAAATTGCCAATGTAATGACTGCAAATTCACCCAGAGACAACAACAATACAATTTAAATTCTAAATAAAATCTAAATAAAAAAATCTGTAGAAAGAAAAAAGATCAATATGAATAACCTATGCTACACACAGAAATGCTTGGTATAAATACTATTTATAAGTAACACAACTGAGTGAAAAACCACTGACACAAATGATAATTTGGAGTACATTATTACACTTATTAGAAAATCAGTAGTAATATTAAGTAATGAAAAAGTAATATTGACCTAAGTAGAAATATTGCACAGTGATAGCACACACTATGCAACCAGCGTTGCCTACAAGCCCTGGTTATAAAGAGCAGAACGCAGGTGTCGCTCATCAGGATGATTACACAGGGATGCGGTTCCCCATGCCTCCCCCATGTGCTGCTGGTCAGAATAATCACAAGAGGGGAATTCCCCCAGGGCCAGGCACCACTGATCAGAATGATCACAGGGTAAGGAAACCCAGGCCTTCCCCAGACTAGAGGATCCACCCTGGATCTGTCAGGTTTGGTACATCGACTTTTAAAGGACACAATATTTGTAAACATTTGTAAATGTTCTTGAGCCAAAAGAGTCTGGTTATGACATATGCATTTTTTAATGGAATACCATAACAAACGAGAAAATAACTGTGATAAACATAATTAAATTGCATGCATGCAGTTTCATCCCAACAGTCATGACAGTACTTTTACCTATAAACTACATGCTGAAGACTAAACTCTATGCCAAGTCTGAAAATACAAAAATATTCCTAAAGGGACGTAGACTTCATGGTAGTCAGTCTGCAGATATCAAATTGTATCTGATCCATCTTTGGGTTTTCTTGATTATAAACAACCTGTTAACTGGAAAAATGCACTGTGTCACCAGTGTATGATGACGCAGGCTGTCTTTTCAGATCGCTCTGGCCTAATGAAGAGCGTGGGTGGATCATTATGTTCTGATTCCACTCCCATGGTCTTTTTTCTGCTTTAAAATTAGAAAGAGAAAGACACTGAAGGTCTTTAATGTTAAGGGAGGTCAGATGTATGAAGTGTCTCACAAAAAGTATGACTATGTTAAAGAGTTCATACCTTGCCAGATGTGTATTCTTAGTATTACTGAATTAGCATGATAGTGATGCCATAATTACAAACTGCAAGCAATTATGAAACTGTTATGCAATATTCAGCACACATTTTAGATAAAGGGTTCATTAGTAATTGCCTTTGCGGTTCATTAAAGAACGGGCAAACTCTCCTTCAAGCTTTAAAAATGTCTGTTTAAACTCTAGTTTTTACTTAACCTTTTTTATTTTGATTTTTTACCTTTGGGGAAAGTGATCATTTATTTCAAATGAGACCCCCTTTTTTCTGTATGGTTAGTCCATTACCATGGCTACTCTGTTTTACATAATAAACAGCTTGCACCAATATTATCTCACAAAATGACAGCAATTATTTTTTCTTTGCATTAGATGCCCATTTAGATGAGGTTCTGCTGCATTCTGAGCAGGTTGGAATAAATTAATGTTGGACGTGCTCCTTTTCTCTGAAGTTCAACAAATTATTGGCAGTGAGCACAGGGGGGCGCTATTGAGTTTTTTTTCTTTCTCGTAAGCAGTTTAAACTGAACTGATACTACTACTGAACTGATTTTAGAGAGATGAGAACCGTGACAGTGGTCTTACATATATACGTAGATATGTAGATATAACATACAATATATAGAAACTACCAGAGCACAGATAACATATAGCAGTGTATGTTCAGACCTAATATTCTTTAAAAACGTAAATGCTACAGCTACCAAAGCTCAGTTATAGAAATGTTCAGCAAGTTGCTCTCAGTTTAACTGAAACGCTGCACAAAAACATGTTTTTAGATTCAGTGTGTCTTCTATAGCTGCAAAACAAAACAATTCCTGTTACCATTTCTATCTGTGACGCAAAGCACTTCATAAGAATTCTGCCACGAGATGTATGTGCAACCTCTTCAATGTCTCTGCAGCAGCAACAAGCAGCAACCTCAGAATCGTGACAGATTTAATTAATCATGCTCTCAGGTCTGTAGGAGAAATTCATTAGTCACCGGTTTGTATCACCTGTCTGACTAAAGAGCCTGTCTAATCTCACTTCTTTTAATCACAGCTCTCCTGCTTCTCAGTTCTTTAATAGCAATTCTGCAATCCACTGTCTACCAGGCCTGGGATGAGCCCTGGTTCCTGGTTTCATTAAACTTCCTCAATTAAGTGCTTGGATCCAGATTTTTTGTTGCTTTATGACATGTTTTAAAATGTTCTGAAAATACGTTTAAAAGGAATGAGTGGTCTTTTCTATGGAAAGCAGACACACGCTTTTGTGTTCTGAAGCAATACATCAAATTCAGCGGCAACATCTTTGTACACACAGCTTGGGGAAGAACCTTTTTTATTTTCAGCATGACTGTGCCCCAATGCACAAAGCATGGTTGGAAGAGTTCAATGTGGAAGAACTTGACTGGTCCACATATAGCCCTGAACTGAACCTCATCCAACACCGTTGGGATGAACTGGAACGGAGACTGCGAGCCAGGCCTGCTCGTCCAACACTAGTGCCCGACCTCACAAATGCTCTACAGAATGAATGGGCACAAATTCTCACAGAAACTCTCTAAAAGCCTTCCAGGAAGAGTGGAAACCGTTATAGCTGCAAAGTTGCAACTCCATACTAAAGTCTATGTATTTGAATGCAATGTCATGTCCGGGTTCGATTCCCAATACCGCTAGGCACTGCTGAGGTACCCTGAGCAAAGTACCGTCCCCACACACACACTGCTCCCCGAGCGCTGTGTTCGTAGCTGCCCCCTGCTTCGCTTGGTGAATGGGTTAAATGCAGAGGAAGTATTTCGTGCTGTTCACACTGTGTGTAGTGTGACAAGTGGTTACTTTCACTTAAAGTCCCTGATGGTGTAGTGGCTCAGTACTTTTGTCCATATAGTGTAGTTTGTGCTGAGAGCTACTGATCCTGATTGAAAAAGAGATGGGCACATATTTTTGAATGGTTCTGATCTTGAGTTTGGCTACAAACAAATAAAGAAACAAATAAATAACCTGGCAGGCTTAGGCTCATGTGTTGCTGCTCCACTGCATCCAATTCTATTGAAATGCTGTTCTGTGTTTTTCTGTGACTGTGTATGTTCGGTTTGTCTGTGTTTGCCTTACAGTAACAGAAGTCACTAATTAAAAACAATACTTTTTTTGAGATATAGGAAATGTGTGTATATATACCACTTTATTATATCCAGCTCATTTATATGTCAGTAGCACGGATTACTTTGCAGTAAAGGAAATGTTTGAGTCATTTATTTTACTTACTGGAGATTCTCAGAACACATGGCAAGTCATGTTTTCCATCCAGCTTAGCTCACTTATAGAAATGCTGAGACACACGTTTACAGTTGTGGTTTAACTGAAACATTGAAACATGGAAGAAAAACATGTTTTTTGTATATAATTTAAAAGAACACAAAGCGTTCTAATTAGAAAATGCTGCACTGTATAGGTTAACACAACATTAACATCATGTAGACAACCATATTGTCTTTGCACATGTATTCACTAAGACTTTAAAAGTTAACTTTCACCTCATTGCTTTGTCTCTGATGTTAATTTAAACAGTGAGAAAGCAAAGAAAAATTATACATATACATATTGTTTGTACATTAAAGAATACTCGTTTAATTTTAATGAAAGAACATTTTTTGTTCGTTTTCTGTAACTGTTTAATCCTTACTAGAGTCAAGGACCCGGAGCCTATTCTGGGATCTACAGACGGGCCCACCACAGGACACACACACACACACACACACACACACACACACACACGCGCACGCACACGCACACGCACACGCACACACACATCCACCATTCACTCACACCTATAGTCAATTTAGAATCCCCTTTGCACCTGTCTTTGGACTGTGGAAAAAGGAAAAGAGGGGTATTTGGCTGACTTCATTATCTAGAGTGAATTACAGTGATTAGTTACAGGGACAGTCCCCCTGGAGTGTCTTTCTCAAGGACACAATGGTAGAATGTGGGGGTTTGAACCTGTGACTTTGTAGTCATCTTGTGTACAGGCAAGTGTTTTATCCACTAGGGTGCTGGCACCCAGAGAAAACCCATCCCACCACGAGGAGAACATGCAAGCTCCACACACACACACACACACACACACACAAGGCCATGACCCCGATTCTAACCCCTAACACCACGAAATACAACTGAATCAAAATACGTGCTGTGATCACGATTTAGGGCTTTTTTCATGCTAGGACAACGCTTCACTTTTTAATACGCAGTGTGTAACATCGCCAGTATCTGCTCTTACTGGTGACTGTTATGGTTAGGTTTAGGGTTAAGGTAAGGAAACAATTTGTCTCCTACTGTCCCTCAGTCACCAGTTACCGCTGATACTGCCGATGTTACGCAGTGCACCTTAAAATACAAAGTGCGTTGCAAAGAAAAGTGAAGCCTTGTCCTATAACAAAAAAAAGCCCCGAATCGTGATCGCAGCACATCTTTTGATTAAATTGTATTTCGCAATGGCTGCACGAAAACTCGTGAAACTGGGCTCGTTGTCACACTTTACATGTCATTTAATGTAACCATAATACAGAGTGTCGTCAAGTTAAGACACAGACTCGTTTCTTCGACCGTGATGTAACTCGAATTTTGGTGTACGTTGAAACACACACTAGCCTTACTGTATATTCTTCCGCCACACGCAACAAACTAGTTCACCCACATGGTCCGTAAGTATGAGGCTAACAGTGTAAGCTGAGTGGGAGTGGGAGTGGGAGTGAGCACCGTAAACACGAAATGTCTGATGTTGAGTCTTTTGTAACCTGAGTACCTCCTGTATCCTAATATATCTATTAGGATATCTATTCAGACAACTATAGTCTTATAAAACATTACAAGGGAAATTATGTGGGCAAAATGGTGTGGTGGTTTCAATAATTCCAACATTTTTGTAGGATAAAATGTATTTTGTGATCACCAGTAATGTGCGCCTTTACCATTCCCCCTGTGTATTGACTGTGAATGTTATTGTGTACGTCTGCCTTGTGTCCCTTGTCCATGCTGCACCTTAGCCCTGCCCTTTTGTTTTCTTGTTCACTGGTGTCCCTTGCCCATGTATTTCCATTGTGTTTATATTAGATTCACTATATGGACAAAAAAAAAGTATTGGGTTTGGGCTAGGGTCCTTACTTCCAGTGAAGGTCTTAAAACTTCAGCAGTTTGTGGTCACAGTTTGGGGAAGAACCTTTTTTGTTCCAGCATGAATGTGCCCCGGTACACAAAGCAAGCCCCATAAAGACATAGTTGTATGAGTTCGATGTGGAAGAACTTGCCTGGCCCACACAGAGCCCTGACCTCAACACCATCCAATACTTTTGGGATGAACTGTATTTGAATGCAATGTCACTGAAGTCCCTGTTGGTGTAATGGTCAGCCATCCCGATACTTTTGTACCTCTTTCACTGAATGGAATAAGGGTGCTAGTTATGCTGGAGGGCTCTTTTGGGTTGCACGATCAGTTTGCTCTTTTCTCCAGACTCATTTATGTTGCTCCAGAACTATGTTGACCTTTTTCTTGCTGTCCTGCTTTCTTTTCTTTGTTTACCAGTGGTTTCAACATTCATTTATATTTATATAATATTTTATATGGTGTACAGTTTTTTAAATTTTTATACGGTATTGTTTTTATTCTGTAGGTCATATATTTTATGTCATGGTATATTTTTCTGGTAAAGTTGTTTCTTCTTTGAAACAGATGCACCCACCTTCTGGAGATGTTCTTGAGATGGCCAGCATTTCCAAAGAAGCCACCTCATATGTTTTCTGTGGGTTTTTGGGGTCTAAGAATGTACTGTTCAGCTGATTTGGCCACACATGGTGTTGTTGCAGTCTCTCTGAGGGCTTTTTCTTTTCCATTGTAATTATGATGTGCTTCAATGGCAATGAGAGGTCTTTCAGACGCCATTTTGAGAGTTAAGAGCAACAAAGTCCAAATCCAAATCAGTTTAGACATTTTATGTATTTATCTACACACCTGGCAAACAACAATAACTTTTTCTTATGCCAAAGTATCTGTGGACCTGACTGTACAATGAATACAGTTCCTGCTGAAGGAACGGCATTATCAGGTAAGTTTAGGGATTAAAATAAACAGCAACCCTGATCTGCAGGAATACAGAGGAGATGACTATTAAAGTTTCAAAAGGAATAATCCAGAGAATGGCTATTTTAAATATCCTGTCACACTGATTTGCTCAAGGTCTAACTTTCCATTCCATTTTCAGAACCATTCCAGAACTGCTACAGCTCCTAAGCTGTTGAGGCTGATGGTCACAAACCAGTGTATTCGTCTCAGATCGTGGGAAGGACTGCTTTACATACTTCATGTGTGTAAATGACAACAATACATTGTCTAAATTACTATTAAACACAACCAATTCCTGACTGTGTGAGAGAAAAATCTATGAAATCAGGAAAGCTCTGTGGTCAAAATGTTGTTTTTTTCCACTTAATAATGTTTTAAGTGCTTGATAGTGGAATAGTGACCTCAAGAAACAGAGCTGGAAGTTTCTTTCACATATTATTTTTTTATTTATAAAGTAAGCCATAACATTTCCAGCCATTTTAGTGGAAGTGCTGAATTAGTAACTTTTGGGAATTTAAATTCTGAATCAATAGAAGAATTTTGTTAGAATAACCCACATGAAAAGATGCTTTGTGATCATTTTCAATAAATAAACATGCATGTTTATGAAACTGTAAATAAATAACAACTGAGAAAAAAAAGTCAAAGGTGGATACTGTGAAGTTACCAAATTCAGTCTTTTAAAGTTTAAATAAAATTTAACAACGATTACATAAATAAACAAAAACAAACATATATATCTATATTAATTTTCTTCTTCTACATATTATTATTATTATAATACTTGTTTTAATCTCAGTAAAGTACACATAACAATTTGCAGTTACAAGACATTTTATAAAGATAATTAATGTTAATTCCTCACAGTATACCCAGTATTTAAAGATTTAAATTGTATACATGTAAGTGTACATACAATCTAGAAATGTAATCATGTACATCATTTGCTTTGTCTTTATTGTTGGCATTAACTCCATAAATTTCTTCTTCTGTGCTTCTTGAACTTTACCACCATCTACACAGAAACATGACAAACAATGTTACTTTCTGTTGTGTAATGTTTCAACACAGCTTTCACACCTACCTTTTCAACCAACAGCCTTTGTTTTGTAGCGTCTTTACAGGAAATGTATTTATACTGCCATCTAAATACTGAGGCGAAACAACTTCTTGAGTTTTTAATTATAGTAAGTACTTGTGAATGTATGATTATCATTTGAAAATCCTGTTTGTATGAACAGATAAAACATACACCCCCTTCAAGATGAATCTTTTTCACATCAGTGGGTGTGAGTGGTGTGTTAACCAGACTCGTATTTTGTCAAATGCAGTTTTCTGACACCTTTCTCTTGACAGCGTTTGGAAAATGCAAATGTTTAAAGGTCAAGTACACAAAGCAGTCAAACATTTGTATATGCAGTGTAATCAGGGCTTGCGTGCCATTGCAAATTGAGCAGTATTACTCATAATTTCTAACCACTTTCATGCAGTAATGAAGCGGAATATTCATTTTTCAACATAGACTGATAAATAGCCCAGAGCAGACCCTACATTTCCACATGACAAATTGCTCACTACACCAAAAAAATCAGATAATGCCCAAAAATTTTTCAGTAATTCCACTCTGAACTACTGTTTTGCTTATGTATATAATAATGTCAGTAGTGCACGTTTGGCAGTTAAAAAATAAATACATATATATATATATATATATATATATATATTTATATTTAAAAGCTGCATTATTGGTCAGAAATATAATATTGGTTATAATCAAATACAGAAATACATCACGGATCCACTACTGACATGTAGGCAATGTAGTTTAAAGTAGAATCAGAATCAAAACTTTACTGTTCCTAGAGGAAATTGCGTATGTAATGACTGCAAAGACACACAGAGACAATAACAATATAAATACAAATCTGTAGAAAAAATCTCATTACGAAAATATACTATGCTATAAATAGAAATGCTTGGTATAAACACCACAACAAATGGTAGAATGACTGTTTTGCAGAGCTAAATGCAAAACAGAAAGGGCAAGTACATTTTTAACAATAACTCCCAATAAAACACTCGCAGCAATACTAGCAGTTAAGCATGTACTGCTTTGTTACTTTAGGAAGATGGTCCAGTCCCATGGTGCAGGTCCAAAAATGTTTTCTTTGGCAGTTCAGCTGCTAGATCTCTGAATATATGGCCTCTGGTTTAATGTTGGTACATTTTCCCAAAAGCAGCATATTGTGCTTATGTTTTACTGTATGAAACTGCAGTTTTCTTGCTTTTGTAGCCCTTTGTAATTATTAGCTTATATAAACATAGATTAACTTACAACTTCAACATGGAAAAATGTAATATGGGAGACCAGAAAGTCTCCTCTGGTTTCAAATGCTGTTCATTCAATCATTCCATTGATATCTGATTGAAATGAAAATGTAGGGGCCAAGATCACTATCGATTTTAAGCAGGAAAATAAATATTTTTTACAAAATGACACTTAGAGAAAATTAGTAATTGTGAAAGCAAAGAGGTATATTTTATAGCAAGTATTTCCCATCATTACTATAAGAACCCATGAATCTAACACTTACCCACACACACAAGGCACAGAGCAGTCCTTTGACCAGCCCTAGAGTTATGAACCCTACTGTGGCCCATATTGGGGTCACCTCCACTGGCTGAAGCTGACTGATCTCAGTTGAGTTCTTTCCATGAGTTGTGAAATGACCTGTAAACTCAGTGGTGGGAACTAGTGTAGTTGTTGGCTCAGTAACGCACTCTATAAAAAATGGAAGAAAAAAAAAAGGACCAATTAATACAAGAATCAATGCAAGAATTAATCAAAGAAAAAATTAATAAAAAAATGAACATTTATTTATTCACCAACAACATTTGGAAATTCTTTTACAGGGTTAATATTCATAAACATGCTTCAGCATGGAAATACCTGAGACACTGAGTATGACGTACGAGTCGTTATTTTTGTGTCCAGCTTTTGCAGAAATGTGGCACTTGTATTTCCCTGCATGTTGTAAAGTGATGTTCCTTAGGACAAGTGAATTTTCCTCAGTGAGGGATGCTACATAGCCAGACTGAGAATAAGGGACTGGTTGGCTTGACATAGATCTTCTAATAATGCCATTTTCTGTACTTAAATTGACCTGAAATTAAAAACAAATTAAATATTGTTCCATGATTTTGTGCTTACAGCATAACACAATCTGAGATAGACAGATACTAAAAGGAAAAGCGACATTAACTGATGCCTTGTGTGTAAAGAAAGTACACGGCTACATATCACACCTTTCTGTCATAAGACCTAATATTTATAGACACCCCCCACCCCCTCCCCACACACAGAAATACTTACCTATACCCAAGAGCCTACTTTTTTGCAATATAAATATGTGTATTAGGGGTGTCACGTGATTAATAATCTCATTAATTACAAGCTCTTGTTATTAATAAATCTAGATTAATCACAAATTTATGCTGTAAAAGTATTTAAAAATGTTGGCATATGAGTCAATGAATAATCAACATTACAGACTTCATCATCTCTTTTATTTAATAACTGTTTACACAGTTCATGTGTATTAATGGTCACAGCAAACAAAAATACACTCCACAGTAATCCCCTGCTTTTCGCGGGTGGTTACGTTCCAAGATCACCCACGTATAGCAAAAAAAGGCATTGTTGTGTTTTGGTAAAAAAAAATGCCTAAAAATGCCTATTTTTTTAGTGTGAACTAAATATGCCCCCAGATATGCTCCCAGAACACTTTCATTTCATTTTTAACTCAGTTTAGTGCATTACCCTTACAAAAAATGTAAGGTAAACCCGCTGAGATATGCAACTTGGAAGGTTGCGGGACAAAAGTATTGGGAAACCGTGACGAAGTGAACAGGTCCCCTTGTTTGAAAACATCCAGAAAAAATATATATTTTTAATTATATATATATATATATATAGCTACAAAAAATGCAGAAATAGAAGTTTTCGCGTGATCGTGCGGATTTCCGTGTTCGGTTCTCAAAAAAGATCTGCGCATGACTGAATCTGCGACTCTTGATCCGCATAAAACTGGGGGGTTATATATATATATATATATATATATATATATAGTTCAGCAACTGTGGTTCCTTCAGGTAGTACCTTGTACCAGGTAATGGTCCTGTATACATGGCTGTAAGATATGGCAATGCAGGGCAGGGTGACTTCCTTGTTGCAGTTTGATGTTATCACTTCAGTTTCATGTGGAACTTCACTGGAGAAACCCGAGGTCGTGCACATACCCACACACCAGACTGAAAAAAAAAAACTCTTTTCTCAGAGGGCACAATGACAAATGAAGTGAAAAGTAAAAGCTCATAAAAATAAAAAAACATGAAGGGCGACCACTTTCTGCTGTATGCACTAAATTTCTTTTTTTTTTTTAGGTCAAAAAGGGTATTGCCAGTTGTTTTAACCACAGCCCCATTTCTGTGGAAATGAAACCATGGCTGATTCCCTCTTGGCTTAAAAAGAAATTAACGTCAACAGACCACACAGGATGAGAGAGGCCAGGTTCATGGCACGTGCACGAAACCAAACGGAAGTGACTGTTACTCCTAACACGGTTGTTCATAAACACGCTACAATATGGCTGTGTTTATATTTATAATGGGTTTCAATGCTTACACAGATATACTGACATGCTACAGTTACATTGGTCATATATATATATATATATACTACTACACAAAAGTTATGGTATATTTTTAATTCCCTCAATATGCAAAATAAATAGAAATGACGTTCTGTTAAGTTTAAGTGAAGTTAATGTTAAATTTATAGAATGAATGATCAGTCTGGAAAGAGTTAGAAAGTCGTTTCTACAGCCCTACAGCAGAAAACTTGGAACAGTGGTAAATCTTCACTCTACAGATCTATCACTTCTTATAACAGGACTGGTCTACCCTTATACAAAGTGCTTGGTTGAAGTTTTTGCTGCTAAAGGTGGCACAACCAGTTGTTAAGTTAAGGGAGACCACTATCTTTTCACTATGTTGATGCAAAACATTTCTTCTACAAAATCTTAACTGTGTGAAGATGTGGAACTTTTTTGTGTGACAAATGTGTTAGCTTTACAAAAACAAGTCGTTTGAGCATGGATATTCAGACTGGACCAGACTGACCTGATAGGTTAAGCTTGTCAGTGACATATAAATGCATGCCGGTCATTTCTACACATGTAAGTTTATATATTAGAGAATTTAACACACATCCTAACTTTAGCTTCGTAAGTTAGCTAAATGTGACTTCTGCCAATCTCAGCTCAATGTGCTCCACGCATGTTGGTGGGCGCTTAGCATTCGTGCAGCAGCCATCAACATCGCGCAATACAAACCACAGCCACTTCCACAATAATATGATCTTAACACTAACTTCACATGTAGCCAGAACAGTTATACTTGCTTATAGAATCAACAATTAATTAAGATCACTTACACAAAGCACACAAACAAAAATATTTCATTTGAAACGTCTTTAGAGCTGAACCTGCTCATCTTCATTTAAACCATCACCCTACTACAGAAAAATGACATTTTGTTCTAAGTGAAAATAAGTTATAAAAATAAAAGGCACAAACTTCAATATGGCCTTGTTTTGGAGAACAATTTCTATTTAAATAAAGGAGCCATGTTTGATAAGTCAATCATTTATAGTAACTAAAGAAAATAGTACCATAGTCACTTACCCAGTATTCTCCAGTGTGCCCCCATGATCATATTTCACCATAAGTTCTTCAGTTTTGATTGAGTCAAAGCCATTGAAAGTGTTAGGGTTTAAACTGTGGGAGGTGCAAAGCATGTGTCTGGTGTACTGAACCTACCGGCTTGCAAGGATATCAGCCCTGTGCAAACTCCATCTTTCAAAATAACATGGCTGCCGCAGAAATAAATGTTCCCAAAAGAGAAAATTTAATTCGGAAATGGGGCTTTAAAATCAAATGGATATGAGCACTCAGTGAAACTATATAACTCAGTGTAAACAAATCTGTTTGCTGTGAACATCCTTGGGTGTATTTACACATTATCTTTCAATATCTGAAAATGATACAAATATTAAGCTTAAATTTTACATGAACCCTCCCTCACCCACACCATATCACTGTTAGTGTGGGGTTCATATACACTACATTTCCCAAAACCACTTCCTCTAGAACTTGCCTGCTCACAGTTCCTCACATTTGTGTATCTACTACAGGACTTTGTAATTCTCTTCCTCAAAACGTCTATAAATCAGCCTTTCATTTGTCAAAGCTCTGTTAAAAACACATTTTTGTCAGTGCTATGCCTTTTCTCCTACCTCTGGATCCCATCAAACACTTTGTATTACCTGTTTAATAAGAGAGATGCCGCTGCTTGTCTTTTCCATAATTTTCATGTTTGACCTGCCTGTAAAGCAACCTTTTGAGAAAAGGTGCTAAATAAATAAAAAAATATTACAATTTTAATAAAACTCTCAAACAAAAGACTTTATTAGAAGTTTATACATTTATACAAAACCAAAACCACAGAATTTAATACAAATCAATTACAGTACAAGAGAAGAGATACTCAGACTCTCTTTACTGAGGAACCAAAATTGCCATTGCAGTCAACTGCTTGTTCTCCACAAAAATACACTTGTTTTGCCTTGTTGTGCAACCTTTTCTTACGATAACTAAGGAAAGCAATCACCATTATAGCAGAGGCAAAGATACATGAGACTGTCAGGGACAGAGGGATATAACTGACATACGGCCTGGTCTTCTCACCTGAGAGTGGTTTACTCTGCTGAATCGGTTTTGAGCAACCTGAATGGAAATAATAAACAATAAAAAAACATCAGATCTGCAGTGAGTTCATGGGTATACTCCACACACAAAAATGTCTGCTGTAAATCAGAATGGGTGAGATATTTTACAGTGTATTGTTACACAATTAAAGGAAAAGAACAATAAGTAAAATAACCATCACTGGCTCATAAATATATATTTAGGGTTATCCAGATTTTGACCATGTTTATTTGGTCTACAAATGACAAACTGCCATCACTGTGAGTTTTTCCATTACTGCCAAGGTGGCCAGTCCATCACTGGTCAAGATAACTGATCAGTATTAACCAGCTGTACAGACAAAAGTATTTTTCACTGATCAATGTCTAATCAGCTGTATAGGCAAAAGTATTTTTACTACCATAAAATGTTTTTTAATAGTCCTGACAATGAGTACAACTCACCATATTCGTAGAACTCATAGTCTCCATCCTGAATGTAATGACCCAGTGGAGGCCACAGGGTGCAGCGGTAATGTCCGCAGTCCCTCTCTCTGGCGTCCGGGATAAATAGAGAGTAATCATCTCTCACTTCATAGGACTGATTAGCAAACTTATAGAGAACTGCCTCATTGGTATGCAAGTTTTTGATGACAAGACCAATTAACTCATCAGATCCTTCCACTACCTGTAAAATATACAACAAAATAAAAACACAGACTCATTAACCAAACTGTTTATTTTAACACATTTTAAACTATTGCAAATATCGAAATCTGTAAAACTTGCAACTCTACCAAATACACTCAGATTGGCTGAGCAGTCAAGTTAAAATCTATGCAAGTCATTCAGCTTTCATATTTAGAATTATTAGTAGTAATAGTAGATGTGTGGCTTGTGGTGACATAAAAGGTTGTTGCCAAAGGTGGCACAATCGGTTATTAAGTAAATGGGGGTAACTATCTTTTCACTATGGTGATGTAAGTGTTGCAAACCATTTCTCCTAATAAATATGAAATGTATTCTCCTTGTCTTGTTATCTATGTGAAGGACTGTTTGTCTAACAAATATGTGTTAACTTTAACACAGGTCATTCGACCAGGGGTATTCAGACTTAAGACAGTATGGTGACCTAAAAATGAATATGATGTGCTTAAATTATATGTATTCGATACACTAAATAGACAAAAGTATTGGGACACACCTGTTTTTCAGGGTTTTGGCAAGACCCCTTATTTCCAGTGAAGGGCAATCTTAATGCTTCAGTATTTTGGACAATGCCATGTTTCCAACTTTGTGAAACCAGTTTGGGGAAGTCACTTTTCCATTCCACTATGACTGTGCCCCAGCGCACAAAGCAAGTAAGACATGGTTGGAGGAGTTCAGTGTGGAAGAACTTGACTGGCCCCCATCCAACACCTTTGAGATGAACTGTAATGGAGATTGCAAGCCATGCCTTCTTGTCCATCAATGACTGACATAAAAAAAAAATACTCTACAGAATTAATGGACACAAAGTTCCTGCAGAAACTCCAAAATCTTGTGGAAGGCCTTCAAAGAAGAGGGAAATCTGTTATAGCTGCAAAGGGAGGGAATCAACCAATTTTAATGTCTATATATTTGAATGTAGTGTCATTAAAATACCGGTTTGTGTAATGGCCAGGCGTCCCAATACTTTTGTCCATATAGTGTATACGGTGAAAATGATCATATACATTTTGTTTCTTTAAGCGATTTTTTATATGACTCTTTCGTGTATATTTTAGTTAAAAATGAATACCTACTGGGTGTATTTAAAGTCCAAAAAATGAGACACTTTCAACTGGATCATCTTGAAGGTGTTTTGGTGCCCTCATGAGGCCACAAAAACTCTGCAAGGGCGGGCTGTTTACTCTTTAGGAAAGTAACAGTGGAGGTGGGAGGTGAATGATGTCCATGACAATAAGGTCCATGGGGGTTTATTGTCTGTTTGTGCGCACAAACCTTGTACCAGCTGATTTTCCGGTACTGCAGACCGGCCTCGACACTCGCAGGGCAGGGGATGTGTGCGAAGCGCTGCTCAACTTGCACCAACAGGGAGAGGCCAAGCTGACCGCACACTGCGGGCAAAATTCATAAACTCTATTTGCAGCTTCAGTTTTCTCAGTTGAATGAAAGAATATGCCCAGTTTCAGCCAAAACATCCCGCGTTCACCGATCGCCCCCTGATCCTGCACAAGTCACTTTCACTTTCATTTTACATTTTCTCAAGGTGGGAAAATCCCCCTTTGCGCAACAGTCAGTTGGCATATCGTAGTCTACAAGGTACTACGGTTGCATATAATAATGATGCAACCAACCAACTTACGTAAGACGATGACCAGTCCGTGCATGTTTTTCTGCAATCCGCCGTTTATTTGCCCCTGCTGCAGCTTTTCCTGTTCCAGCCAGCAGACGGCTAAGCTCCACCCTTTTGAGATTTTGAAGGTAAACAACTCATGACAGAGCACAGAGCACTTCCTGGCCAGATGCATGTAAAATGTGTAAAACAAAGTTCAGAGAGAAATTTGACCATAAATAAATAAATAGACAGACAAACAAACAAATAAATAAATGTTACACCAAACTAAACATTGCTAAATATCTATCAAAAATAAATGGATTAACAATCCTTAACGTGCTATGATTGCCATTTTACTCAGTGGCACACTGAGCACAGTCCAAGAGAACCATCTGTAGAAAATACACTGGAGTGTCAGTTTCTGCTGCGGGGAACAGGCCCTTAGACCATGGCATCACCTAATTCTGCTGGCTGGGGATGGGGGGCAGAGGTCACTGGCAGAAGCCTTTCAGCATGGCAGAGAATGTCCAGGTAGATCATTGTGGTGAAAGTAATATTTTAGTCTTCGGCATTAATTAATATTAATTTTCAAAGTGCAGCTGGTCATTTGTTACCTCAGCCAACTCAAAAAGTATAAGTTATGCTACGACCTAGATACAGTACATTTATCCCATTGAAAGGTGTTATTTAAA
>JBBPDE010000015.1:11102870-11128075 GCA_037974605.1 Nannopetersius ansorgii | reverse complement strand
TGTGTGTGTGTGTGTGTGTGTGTGTGTGTGTGTGTGTGTGTGTGTGTGTGTGTGTGTGTGTGTGTGTACATGTGTGTAGAGAGGCCTCAAGAGTTTAGAGAAGCCCTAATTATTTCTGGGAACTAAAAATACACAGTGAAACTCAAACACCACACATTTTAAGAATATTTGCATTCCATTGTTAAGTTTTGGCTGGGTAATAGCTTGAAAAGTCAGAATTTCTTGTCTAGGTTGGTCCAGCAAGCTCTTTAATTGGTGAGGATCTTAGCAGCTGTTCCTACAAGTTAGATTAATTACTAACCTAATTAGAGAGTGACCATGGAATTAGCCAGTCATGCTTTGATTTTCAGTGAGTGGAAAATGTGTAGTCCTTCAGTAAGTCCTTGTTGTGTCACTGACAGTGAATTAGTCATAATGTACGAGCCATAATGTAATCAGGCTGTTTAGTTGTTAGTCAGCTTTTTGCTGGGACTCTTTATTCAAAGAGTCATTGTAAAACCGATGGGAAAGTATATCTTAGTATTGAAAAACTTCAGATGTCTTTAATTTTGTGTTTAATCTAGAATGGCTAAAACATTCTTATGCACCACTCTTAGCTTAGTACTAACATGATATTAGCTCTAATTATCTTTGGGCCTATCTAATTTTTTGATGGTTTTGACATTTATGTCCCAAACTGAAGACCTAGCTCTAACAGTCACAATTCACTAATGCAGAGTACACAAGAAAACCATTTTGTACAAGTAAACAACGGCAGAGGAATATATCGTATTACAGATCAGGTGTCCTTTAACATTACTCGGATCACTAGTGATCAGAATTCACATCTGAATGACTTTTCATGCTCGGAAACTATTGCAGTGCATCCAACAATAAAGGCAGCATTGCTCTTTATATATTGGTATAAAACACAGTAACACAAAGAAAGCTCAGATCCCACAAGCTGATACATTTTGCTGTGCCATCATTTGATCTATCTTCTCTAGAGTTAAAGAGGACAAAGCCAGGGTTTCTGAATGTATCACCACAACATGTTAAGTAAGATACAGTGTATTTATGTCTACTGCAGTTGTTCACAAGCCAGTCCTGGGTGCACACCATTCAGCTCATTGGTTAACTGTAAAGCCAGGTGTGAGATAAGTCAAGTGTGTTAGAGCAGGCAGGTGGGCTACTGCGGGTGTCTTTGGTTGAGACCAGTGTGGTAATTGGTATAATTAAATATTTCCAAGAGATACAGGACACCTGTAGTCAGTATCATAGGGGAACCGTTATCTTTCCACTGTGTAAGACAACAGATTAAACCAAATGAATTACTGAGACTTAGCAAAATGTGAATGCTCTGCAGATATTTTTTTTTTCATTCTTAGGCAGCAGTCAGATATCAGTGATAAACACAGTGAACACAGTGAGCTCAGCTGTAACTGCAAACAGGGTTTTCATTTTGACAGCTTGGCAGTGTCATGATTCAGGCAGATGTGTGCGAGTGTGTGCCATGTATATTACAGTGAGGCAGGTGTTGTGTGAATGGAGCTGTGTCACAGTCTTGTGGCACTCTAGGGAGCTGTCAGATGATGATTGCATCTGACTATGTCAGTGCTGGGCACCCTGTATTATGTTACAGATTGCAGGTACTACCTGAACAGCTCTGATAAATTAAAATGTGTGATTTGTACATCATACCAATATACTGTATATTATAGTGATAGAAAATATCAACATTTCATATTCTGAAGTATTTTAAAACTGCAGGGACCGCATTCACAGATATACATTACTTCAGAAAACAAAAAAACATAATGAAGAACATACATTGTACTCTTGCAATTTCACAATCCACCACCACAGGGTTTGTGCAATTATTGGAATGCAGGATGTGGAATTTGAGTACTGCTGTATGATATTTGTGTAATCTATATCTTCTATCAGAATTTAGAATAACAGCGATCCTAATTTTCCACTGTATGCAATAAAGAACATTCAATACACCACATTATATTGGTACTATAGCTGTGTCTGATTGATCAAAGACATTAGAACGTTCTCTGCCGTCAGAAATATTTTGACCTATTCATACAGTTCTACCATGTTTTTCCTCATTCAGATTATTCAAGAAGACTCTCCCCTTAATCATGCTCTCCAATTTATACAGTTTACACTGTTCTAAAACATCCTCTCCCATTTCACATTCACATCAATCTCAAATGTACATGTAAATGCTGTTCTAGAATGTTCTTCTTCATTGACACTGTACTAGAATGCTCTCCAATCTCACTGTTCTGAAAACCTTCATTCATGCTGTTCTAGAATGTCCATGTTCTAGAGTGCTCTCCTCTCATCCACACTGTTCTAAAAAGCTCTAATTTGTTCATGTTCTAGAATGTTTAAGGCCCAATTTCTGGAAAGAATCAGTTCCATACTGTTCTAGAATTCTCCTGCACTAAGGGTGAAAAAACAAAGAACAAACCAGAGAGCAAGATCTAAACACAAGCAACTATGAATAAAAACACAAGTAAAATAGCACAACAAACTATAACAGAAACAGTTTGACAAGAAATTATTAACACATACTCTAATGTAATAGAGAAAGGCACATGAAGAATGTTATAACACCATAGACAAGAAAACAGGAGTAAGACAGAACATTACAAAACGCTAAGAAACTGGACAAAATATGGAGCATGTTATAACTTCTAAAAGAAAAAAACAAGTTTGTTGTAGCACATTTTGTCTGTGTTCTCTGGCCTTATAGCAGATCTGGGTGGAACACAGTCAGGAATGCGCAAAAGACGATGCATCTTTACAGTTGTGAGATTTTGCCTGTGACAACTGTTGAGGTTGAGCCCTGCCTGTTTTGTGTATCCCAGCTGTTTTTAAAGTGTACATGCTGAATAACTTGCTCAGGTACAATGGAACAACTAAAAACCTTCACACATACTCTGGGTAACACATCATTCATCACCCACCAACACAATGATTTTGTAGCAAGACAAAAACAAATTCAGCCCTGCTTCAGCATCCTGTAATGATTCTATTCTCAAATATCAGCCCCGTCCACACACACCTTCTTCAAGATTGTCTTGTGAGTTTGTTGGTTCTATTTCCAGCCGCTGTCTTTGACTTTTTCTCAGTGGATGGCTGACGAAGAGTGCGTCGCATGGATTTCTAAGCGGCACGAGTTTCTTCTCCTGACAGCGCTTCAGAGGAGCAGCAGAAGGGGAACGTGGACCTCCTGCCAGCGGAGGGAGGACCAAGCAGATGGGCTTTCACACAAACAACGCAAAACATCAAGCACGGCCAGCTAAAAAGCCTGGCCGTCACAGGCGATGAAACGGCATGCGGAAGAGAAGGCTTTTAATGAGGCTTCGGTCGGCTGGGACGCGCCGTACCCAACCAAGACAAATCGTCGAGTCTTAAAAGAAGGGCTTATATAATTGCAGTGCTGCTGTGTCTAGAAACTGCCAGAGAGAAAGAAAAAAATACAGAAGGAAAGCAGACCTAAGGTTTGTTAAAGGTCCAGTAAAGAAGCTCAAGTTGAGGTTTTGGAGTTTTTGAGCTTAATGCTCTCATTTTATCCTCTTCTAAGGCCTTTTTCCATATTTCGCCACAAGTTCACAGGCTTGCAGCTAGATTGGCTCCGCATGACTTAATAAAGAAAAGCACGAGGCCCACACACATCTGCATTCAAATGATACAAGTGTGTGGCCACTATGTTGGAATAAATGCCAGCAATGACAGTCCCTTCATTTATAAAGCTGCATTTTAATTTGTACTCCGGTCACCTGCCAAGTGTGCAAAAGTCATATATCACTGTGGTGTTTTACAAAGTTATTGATAAAATGCTTCACTTTAACATCATTCAGTGTTTTTAAATGTTAAATTTCCCCTGGACTAACCTTGCTCTCATAGGTGTTGGACTGTAAAAGTGCCTCTATTGACAGTCTATCAGTGAGACAGGGGTCAGTATTGACTGCTACAAGTTCTTATGTAATGTGTTTATTTAATGTGTTATGTGTCTCAAAAGCTCAGTGAGATCAGATACATCAATCAGTCACAGCATTAAAACCACTGACAGGTAACGTGAATAATGCTGTTACATTGGTACCTGTCATGGGGTATGATATGTTAGGCATCAAGTTAAGTCTGTTTTTGAAGCTGATGGGTTGGAAGTAAAAAAAATATGCACCTGAGTCCCTTTGGCAAGGGCCAGACTGGTCGCTAGAAGATGATCATCTTCATAACAGCAGGTCTTGTTGGGTGTTCCAGAGATAAAAGCTTCTGCTAAATGAATGTAATGTAATGTAATGTAAGCAGTGGTTAGTATCTACCAAAGTGGCCCAAGGAAGGACAACTGGGAACCATTTAATGCACATGGGAAACGAAGACCAGCAAGTCTAGTCTGATCCCACAGAAAAACTACTTTTCAGCACAAATTTCTGAAGAGTAAAGAATTCAAAACACACATTGCAGAGTCCATGCTAACCCCCTCTCCACCACTGAGAATGGAATGGGCACAGAGGTGTTGACTAAGTCTCCAAATTTCTCAGATTCCAATCTGATCAAGCATCTGTGGGATGTGCTGGACAAGCGAGTCCAATCTATGAAGACCCCACCACAGCTTATAGGATCTAACGTCTTGCTGCCAGATGCCACAACACACTTTCAGGGGTTTTGTGAAGTCTATGGCTGGATGGGTCAGAGCTGTTGAACATATAGCAGGTGGTTTTAATATCACAGCTGATCAATGTCCAGCACTACATTACCCAGGATTCAAATCTGTAACCACACTGTGTTGTTGCAGATACTTTTAGTAGTCTGGTATTTAGGTCTTTGTGTACCATTCTGTTTTGGAATCACTTCTCAATTATTCAAAGTTTTGAGTTTTTTGCCAGTAGTTAATATGAATAAAATAAAATGATTCTGATATGATGTGAGCATTCTGGAGCCCCATTGGTTTCAAATAATTTATTAAAAGCTGTAAAATATTGAAAGCTTTTTGATGTGCCCAGAACAATGAACATAGCCTTACATAGCACAAAAATTGTTCTACTATTGTTATAAGTAAAATAACCCATTTTCAGTACTGTATCGAACCATTTGAGCTAAGATTGTTGGGATCACAATATTATTTATTTTATATTATATGTTTATCATATGATGTAAAATAAATAATCTTTTACAATGTTGTATTTATCATGTTCACCAAACATTGAAATGTTTAAATGAACAACTTGTAACTTTTATTTGACATTTAATTTGTTTCTCTGGGTGACTGTGCAGTTGTAAGAGTCCTCTGGTATTAATATATTTTTTATTTTTATTCTGATTTTGATACTTCAGTCTACCTGATGTTACTGCAGCATTTAGTGCAGCATTTATAAAGTCCTAAACTTTCTGAACATTCTGAGCAGATGTCCACTATTAACCTGTCCAAAGAAATGCTCCACAAAGATTCCGATTCAGTAGATGTTCACTGAGCCTAAAACAAAATTAAATAGAAGTTAGAAGTTCAGTGTTGCTGCCAGTCTGTGACTGTAGACAGTCATGACCACCAGAGGGGGCTCATATGAAGCACAGAGCAGCATGTTGAAAAGAGCTGAGGACAACAGCTTTGAGAGGATGGTGTGGATTATTGTTGCAAGAATGGCTCACGGTATCTTTGTTTCTGTAGATTAGTGTTTAATGTACACAACTGGAAGTTTCATCAAAATCACTGTGCAACTCTTTTTGTTCTCCTTTCTTCGTCTCTTATCTTGTCTGCTTTATTCTGCTGTGTTTGACACTTGTAAAATGTTTTACACAGACTCCAAATTAAACAGAAGAGCCACTTAACATTGCCAAAGTTATACAAGGCTACATAGGGTTATGCTGGGATAGGCTCTTCTCAGACAACTGAGCTTTTGACTGTTGTATATTCAATATTGCATATGGTTATTAATTATTTATCCTTTATGCAACCTAATGGCACTCTCACAAATGCTTTTCGTAAGAACCCCACCCCATAGTTCTGTGTTCCAATAAGACGAACCCAACAAGGACAAACATTTACATGCGAGTACTTTCAAATTGCACCGTTCACTCAGTTGTATTACTAGCCTTTCAACCTAATGTATAGTTCTAAATTATTATTAAGGTTTATAAGATTGGCTTCACTACAAAATTGCAATAATATTATGGATTTCTAGTGAATATATACACGTACTGGTGCTTAAATACAGCCTTGAATAAAATAACTTGATGCTGTAAATCAGTTTCTGCTGATAACACCAAGAAATATCACAGTTCTGGGTCGGACAGTAGCTATTTACTCTTATTAGGTCAGCAACATTAAGTCATTAGTCTGTCCTGTTTCTGTGTCAGGCCACCCAGTCGTGAACCCCATTAACCTCATCACACCATTGCCCAGTGGAAAATGGCCATACAATCATTTTCAGCTGTAAAATATTGTTCATAATATGCTGGTAGTGGTAAAAGCTAACCTGTTGCACCAACCTGTTTACCAACCTGTTTCTCTTATAACCATTCAAAGGCAAAGGAAAACAGAATTCTCTTCACTTTTTAAAAGTAAAGTTTAATGTAATATGTTAAATATTGTTAACATTTCCAAATGGACTATTTACACCACAGTCTGAAGGGTCTATAATTTAGAAACTGTTCTGCAAAAACAGCCTGTTTTGAAGTCATTATTTTTGTTGTTTTGCAAAAATAGTGCTTTTACGCAGTTTTTGTTGCCCATACACACTGATGTTTTTCAGTCTGTTTCTTGAATGAAGCATAATACTGGGAAAAACAGAGGTCTTTTGCATCATTGTATCAGCCTTAAGCCACAATGACAAAAAGAGCCATTGTGTCGTAAAAAACAAGAAAATATTGAGCTTTCGAAGATTTGTATAAAGTATTAGATCACTACCTGGAGTATTTATTACCATGAATGAACTTCTGTGTCAGTGTAGTTATAACACTTAAACCAATCCTAAATGCAGCAGGTATCTCTAAACCATGCTGCTTTAGTAACAGTAATGTTTATTGTCTTGATTTAAAAGGAAAGAGGTGATATATCATTTTATAATATATTTGCGTTTCTGCTTGAAGGTTGCATAATGCCTTCGTCTTGCTGGTTCAGTGGTTAGGACAGAACAGAAAGCAGCCTGCAGTGTCAACCCAAGCACATTAGGAAAGGCATGCATTATTCCTGTTCAAAGATGGCTCAGAGCTCCATCTTTTCAAACCTGCATAACATTTCATACGTATTAGTAATTTTTGTTTGTTTTTAATTGAATCAAATTTGTTTGTGTGTACCTTTATTGAGTAATGCAGCCATCTGAGACTGCAACATCTGGCTATAAATCTGCGTGTCTGAGCACTTCATTAATCAATTACCACATTATCCGGATTATATCCAAAAATACACCACATCTGCTTCTCCTTTCATTTAATTTATGGCTCATTTTCTGTTATGCTTGCAACAGCCTTCAGTATTTAGCATAAGGTTATTTTGAACAATAGCTGTTAGTAATAGCTTGTTCATGACTGTCTATGCTAAATGTCCTTTAAAAATATACACTTTTAAAAGTGATGTGTTAAAACCAACACATTGTATACTTAACTAGACACAAACATGTCTGCGTTAAGACATTTCTGTCTGATGAATGATAATACATTAAATGTACAAGGTCAAAACTACTCAAAAGGTTTTAGCCTTATTGTTGGGAAATGCAGATTTGATTCAGGAGGATGCTATAATTATAAATGGCTGGGAGTCCAAGAGAGTATAATTAGTTTCACTCTCTGTGGGTGAAAAGGATGGTCCTCACTCTCCCCCATCACCCTGTGCTGTGCGAGCCAGTGTAGGCATCTGTTAAGAGAATTAGCAGTTAATGTTCTCCTCCAAAAGTGTTGAACTCTCTAATGGTGTTGGAAGCTTGATAAAGTGCAACATCTGAGGGGGATGGGGGATACTTAGCTGGCAAGTAGTATTGGGCCTGACTTAATTGGGTAAATCAATTAATAAACAAACCAACATACCACAAGATGTATGTTATTTAAGGTATCCTTTCTGAGGGTGTGGAATATTTCGGCTATAGTTTTTCCCCAGATCTATAAACAACAAAACCTCCCCTTCTTCTCATCTTTTGCGTGCTTGTCTTTATCCTCCTCTCTCTTGTTGTAGCAGATCGTCTGAACTCTGCTTTAACCTCGCTCACTATGATGGCCCTACTGCCATAATTCAGTTTTACTCCGTTCTCTATTTTTCTCGCCATTCTTTAAGCCCTGACATTGTAAAACGCTCTGGTCCAGCATAAAATCAATGTTCCATTAAATTTTAATCATTAGGAATGGCATAATGGCACCAGAACAGATGCTTCTGCCTTCAGATTCATCCTGTTCTCACAAAGCCTACTAGCTCTGATCTTAGGTCAGCTCTGTATAATGTATCTCAGCTGAATTCCTGCACAAAGGTGATTCTAAGATCAGCATTCGGGGGCCACTGCTTCCACTGATGGCAGATGCATTAGATCTGTCAGAGCTAATACCCGCTAGGTGATCGCTGTCTGTCAGAGAAGGCATGATCCTGTAGCACTGCCTTATTAAGGTATGGAGAATGCTCCTTTAATGGCCTTTTAGCAGCCCTGACCTGCGAGTCATCGGCATTAAATTACTCCTAATAGGGAGAGAGGGGTATTTATGGGAAAGGGGTCTAGCAGCCTTTGAATCTAAACAGTTATAGGGAGTGCTCTGTGTTATAAATAAACCAGGACATGTGAATGCATGTGCATTACGGAGAATTGAATTATGACTTGTGCTTAATAAACCTTAGACAAAAGAATTACAACACACAGCATTTGGCCTTTTTGGAATCGTGATTGTCTGGCCTAAATTTACTTGGCAAATAACCTCCAACAATGCAGAATTGTTTTCCAAGTAATTAATAACAGCCAAGAAAACTGAATACTAGTTCCAGAATAATGGGTGCAGCAAATGAATTAACCTTGTGGAAACGTTCTTAATATTTAGAGTGTGCTTGAATGTTGGAATCAGTCATATCACATATATTTGCCTAAATGGCACGTAAAAGCAGGAATAACAAAACAAGAGAATTTGAGGGAATCACATTCTAGACACTTTAGAATGCTTGTGCTATTGGTTTTATTACTGTTGTCATCATCGTCATCATCATCAACAGTATTATCCCCACTTTTAATAAGAGTAGCAGGGGAAAAAAATTAAAACCACTCCTTCTCAATCATGGCTTAACATTTTTCACACGTTTTGAGAAAGAGAGCGAGAAAGAGAGACAGAGAGTGAGAGGGAGCGAGAGAGAGGGTGGGAAGGGTAAGAAAGAAAGTGAAAAATCTAAATTCTGTCGCTTGAGGACCATATGGAGGCTCTTGAGTGGGCCGCCATATGTTGAAGGCTTTTGTTATGGAAATTACACTTTTTTTTGGCACTTTTCGTAACTGCGCAGCCAGAGTGGGCACTTAGACAAAAGACAGGAATTTTTTAAAAAACAGAAAGAAAGAACGATAACATCGTCAGATCTCCTAGAATACACAGAGAATGATTTCTTGTTGACAACAACCGGTCAACGCAGCCTAGAGCAGGTAATTAGCTAATTAAGTCATGTCCCTGATTTTGCGTATTCTGCCCAGGTATTTACTGGTACAAGTATTTACTATGCAAAAAAAATCACATGAGAAAAGAGAAAAAAGCAAAAAGGATCAAAATTTCTCCACATGCAGTGTCATATTATTGCTGTGACATATTTACAAACATATTTACAGGTTTATCAAAGAGGAACAATGTTATCCCGCCGAATCTCAGATTCTGTTGGTTGTCCGTGTGATCGTCCACAATTCCTGTGAAGCTTTGGGCGACATTTAGAGCGGACTTCACTCCTTTAGTACTGACATTGCTTAAGATACGTTAAAAATGGTTGTCCTTTAATTGCAAAGAAAAACAGAGAGATAAAGCTAGTCGTAAATCTTCATATGTCCTTGCAAAGGCTGTTATCCACGTTATCAGGGGCTTTGCATAATAAAACGATTCATTATTCAGTGGGTTTATCATTGCTTCTAATCTTAGGCTTTAAGTTTGAAGGCTCTTATGCAAGGAGAAAGGATGGGGAGAAAAGACGAATGTCCAAGAATGAAAAATAATGACTCCTTCGCAGACGTGATGTATCCTGTGGTAATGAACTGGACTTGAGCAGGAAAAGAGTGACACTTCTGTTCCTGCACTTGTAGACGTGAACTGCGCTGACTCCCGGACAATGAAAGTCAGTGGTTAAGTGGGAGAGGTCATGGATGCGTGGCTGGAAGAATGAATGGACGGACGGATGGGTGAATAGAGAGAATGGAGGAGGAGAGGCTAGGTGAGGGGGTGGGAAAGGAAGCTCATCACTGATTCCCTGTGGGTTTTGCACCATTACTGAGATTGTGTTGCCACGTTTCAGAAATATGCAAAACGCTGACAGCGCATTCGCCTGCTGCTGCTGCCACGACCTTCATCCACAAGGTCAAACTCAGCCTCAATTACTCTCTCTGCCTGTCTACTGCCTGACCACTACCACCTGTTCACCCAGCAGAGAGAGAGGGAGAGAAAGACAGGAAAAGGAAGAGAGAAAGACAAAGAGACATAGGGAGAGATGGAGAGATTGTGAGTGTGTGTGTGAGAGAGAGAGAGGAACAGAGAGATATTGAGAGGGAGCGTGAGAGAGAGAGAGAATGTAAGGAAAAGAAAGAGAGAAAGACAAAGAGACATTACCAGAGAGAGAGAGAGAGAGATGAAGGAAGTGTGCTAGAAAAAGAAAGGGGAGAAAAGGAGAGAGTAAGAATGAGTATGACTAAAGGGTGAGTCCGACAGGAAATGAGAGGTAGAGAGAAAAGATAAAAATAAATAAAGGTGGACAGATTGAGAGATAGAAAAAGAACCATTGAAATAAATGAATGACAGAGGAGGGAAATGAGTCTTTCTTAGAGAGAGAGCGACTGAGAGAGACAAAGAAGAGGGAGGAAGTGAAGGTCAGCGTGGAGAGACGCAGAGCCGAGTTGCGTCCCAGACTGGCTCGTTTGTTGTGCTGTCGAAACAGCAAAAGCTGAAACTTCCAGAACGTGACAAAAACACACACACAAAGCTGGGTGCCCTCTGCGTGCGTATGGCATCGTTTGAACATTACTTTGCTTCGCTGCTGCACCACACTGTCTGCGCCATCATTAGAGCTGTGTTTACTTCACCCTGACTGTCAGCGATGACAAATATTTGCTTTGAAGCTCATTCCTGACCAAGTTCACGTCAAAGCGCGCCTGTCTGCAAGCTATGCTTCAGATCCCAGCACAGAGACGTTGATGTTGATGAGGAGGGCATAATGAGATGGTGCGCGTGTGCGTGCGCGTGCGCATGCGTGTGTGAGTGTGTGAGAATACAATCCACCGATCACTTAGTTCTTGTTGTCTACAGTGACAGGGAGGCTTTATTTTTAGCACCTTAAAAAAGGCCTGGTTGCATGCACAGACTGCACTGTAATGGTAGTTTATTAGCCTCCAGGTTTGTTTTGTTCTCTGCCCTCGCAGTGTTTTTTCTCTGTAAGGTTCACTCCCTCCTCAAGAGCGGCCATTAAAGATAGCATCAGCGGCCCGCTGACTAATCTCCAACCCCCCACTACCCCCCTCCCCCCACCGGTCCACTTCATTTAGAGAACGCTTCTGATTTCCCCCCTTCGTTCCGTCTGCGCCGCAGATAAAAGTGCCTGAATGCAGACTACATTTGCCATGGATGATGGTAATCCTGATAATCCTTGTTGTTTTGTTGCTCATTTTCAGCACCCTGACTTCAAAGGGAGAGAACGCGCAATGGGGTAAATGATGATATACACACACCGCCGAAAATGATCGTCATCATCTGCCTATAGCAGGGCCTATTTATCCTTTAATCTTGTACATGGCGCTATGGGGGCCTCCGACATTATTAAAGGCATTCAGTGTGTTTCGCAGCAGCCGTCTCTATTCTCAGCGTTAACAACTTCAAATATGTTCATTCTTCGATAAGATGTCCCAAACGCATCTGGCAAATAAATTAGCTCTAGTCTTAGTGAAAGCCAAGCTTTCAGAGGTTTTCATAGTTGTCAGATAGGGAGGATTAGCAGCATATATATGAAGTTAAAGGAATACTCTGCAATGTTTTTACGTGATCTTTGTCTACTGCATCTGTAACATACCGGCAATTAACAAACTGATTCAACCGACTGATTTAAAACACACAGCAGAAAAAGTTGGGCAGGCGCTGAAGCAGTTTCCCATTGGGTTTAATTGATACTGCAATTGATACTATTAGATATCAAGTAATCTAGCAATTCTTTTAAGATTAATTGAATAATCTATAACAAATATTACATTTTATGGCAAAAATATGACACTATGAAAATTAGTGTATTAGTGAGATCCTGCTGGTGTGGGTTTCCTCCCTTACAGTGATGCTCACAAAAACCTACTGAATTTAGTTCAACAGTATAATGGCCTATTTCTTCTTTAATTTGTAATTAATTACTGAGCTTAAAGTGTGCATTTTAATTGACAGTGTAATCAATTTCTACTTAAATATCATTGGTAACTGGCAGAGTAATAGATGCAGCAGACAGAGGTTGGAATAAAAAGCATTGGTGTATTCGTTGAAGGTGAAACCGGATGGCTGTATGGCATTCTCAGAAGAAGAGTTAAGAATGTTTTAGTTCAAAAAGTGTTAAGTTAGCCATCAGGTTGTAAGTGATAGTATGGTGACGCACCATTTGAACAATGGAAATGAAATGAGTAATGTCTTCGGAACATAAAGTAACTTCTATAATTACTGGCACCATTAAAGGATCATTTCCCCCCAAACCCGAAGCTCATTTATCCCAAATTAAAATGACAACAACGAGATGGAGAATGACTTTGTGTTTCGTGTTCAGGCGGTTTCATTTATTGCCCTAAGTGTTCTGCAGACAGGACAGCTATGATTACACAAGTCCGTTGCCATGCCAAAGAAGGATTATTGCCTGTGAAACAAAGTATTCGTCGGCATTCTGAAGTTTCAAATGCTGTACATTGTTCCTCTTCAAAAACGCTAGAAGTCCTACGGACTTTTTCTACAGTTTTATCATGCATATAAACATTTTCTTTCAAGAGCAGCATCTTACAAGGTCAATGGTGGTATTCAGTATTCAAAATGCACAGATGAATAAGTTAAATAAATTAAATAAATAATTAAGACCCAAAAAATAAATAAATACTCAAATCAAAGAATAAATAGTACATGAATAAATACATAAATTAAACAATACTGAAATGGTAAGAGATGAGGTTGCTGTTTCGGCGGACATGAAGGATGGACGGGGTGGCTTGGAGACGGAGGGATCAGAGGTCATACCTGCCTCTGGGTGAGGTAATCGTTGGACAGGAGGTGGGGTGGGGGGGTATCTCCAGATGGATGGAACACTTGAAGAGTCTGCTTTTAGCCAAACTGGCGGAGGAAGACCTGTATCATGGGTTCAGATTGCTTTTGTTGCATCACTCTTCTTTGAATTCTGCTAAATGTCCTCATTAGAGTCCTTGTGAAGTGTTATTGTGAGAGCATGAGAGATATTGCATCCTGTTACACAGGACATAGATGAGAGCAACAGGTTTTGAACCAGAAGTGTCTTTGAGTTAGGTTTTGCCTTATTCATCTTCATACATTGTTCTTCTTTTTCGTTTGGCGTAGCCCCCGGTGAGACCAAATACTGAAGCAAAGACCATGTTCTTAAGAAAGTCCATCATAGTCACATTCCCAAAGATTGCTTTTTTTCATATAAAGTTATCAGGGGATGATTGGCACAAAAAAGAAAGACATTAAATAAACTGCTAGAATTTGGACTTGTAATATAAAAATAACACTTGTAGAATTAAAATAGTAAAGAGTGAGGGAAAAAAAGTTTTCACCTTTTCAGTGGCCTTTCTGTTTTTTGCAAATACTGTCATTGTTGACATAGTCATAAAAATTGAAATTGGCAGTTGCAAAAGAATTCGACTCTTAGCACAACAAAAAAAGCAGCATAAAAATACATGAGGTCATTTTTTTTCTGTCCGTTTGTTTCTAAAAAAAGAAGGAACACTGTTGTTGTCCTTTTTTTGTTTGTTTTTTTTTTCGTATGATTTGCTATAAAATATCAGGAATCTAAATATTATTACTATCATTATTAATATTATTATAGTCATTGATAAAAATTCACATGCCAGGCCTCATAATAAGTGTGTATGTAAGTGTGTGTGTGTGTATGTGTGTGTGTGTGTGTGAGAGAGAGAGAGAGAGAGAGAGAGAGAGATAGAGAGTCAAAGTATGTTGTCTTGTATCTGTGGACAATTAGCAATTGCGAAGAAAATTCCAGCATCTATTCATTATTGTCTGGTCATTATTGTTTTTCCTTGTTAATCTCAGCGAAAATATTGCTTTCTAAAAAAGGGAAGAAGAGGGAAAAGGCGCATTTATGTGTGAGCGAATGTGTATATGTGTGTGTGCGCAAAGAGGAAGGAGATTGGTGAAGGGCTTCTGGAGCTGAAAAGAGAAGGCGGACGTTTTCTTTCCCCTTCCTCGTCTGCTCTGCTGTGCACCAACAAAGACGATGCATTGAATTTACTTGATTCGAATGCGTCATCACATCACATCAACACATTGTGTTGATGTGATGTGATTTCCACATCACATCAATACAAATTTCTCTTTCTTTTACTTTTGGCAACGGTTGTTTTGATGTGATATACAGGGATGAGGCTGCTAATAATAATATTAGCCAATAATAGCTGCTGATTAACACCTTGTTGCCAGTAACCTCATGTTATAATTATTTAAACCCCACATTATAATCCATATTTGAAGTGCAGAGAGTGTGAGTCTAGCTCTAACATTGCGCATCCCTAATCACAAACTTTATTCACGCATGAGCCGAATCAAGTAAATTCCTTGTGTTACTTTTTCCAGTGTGTATATGCGCATAGGAAGGGTCAAAGAGGGCTTGTTAAGCTGAATGGAGAAGACGTGCGCAAATAAACAAGATTCTCCTGACTCTTCCTGATGAATTTTCTAACAAGACGAAGGCTCAGGTTTCTGCCCCTCATCAGTTTTCGGACCCGGACTCGTCCTCGTCCCCGGAGCCCTTGAAGCAGGCCGACTCGTAGTGCTTGTTCAGGTAGGACTTGAGCGCGAAGGTCTTATCGCAGCGCTTGCAGCGGTAGTGCTTGAAGGCGGAATGCGTCTGCATGTGAGCCCTCAGGTTGGAGCGGTCAGCGAAGGCTTTGCCGCAGTGGGCGCATGCGAAGGGCTTCTCTCCAGTGTGTGAGCGCATGTGTCCCTGCAGCAGCCACGGCCGGCTGAAGGCCTTGCTGCACACGTTGCACTTGTGCTTGAGGTCATGGGTCAGGATGTGCATGGCCAGTGCCGGCATGGACACATACACCTTGCTGCAGGTGGGGCACTTGCGTGCCATCTTGCTGTCCAGGCTGCGGTGTGTCTGCTTGTGGCGGCTCAGGTTGGATGACGTGGCGTACGTCTTGCCACACTCGTTGCACGTGTGCCGCGGGTTTCCACTGTTGGTCTCCTTGACTTCTGACGCTCCTTTCCGCGAATCCTTAGCCTCGCCTTTCCTCCGCGAGCGCCCGTCTGAGATGATAAAGGCGTCCGCAGTGGAGTAGCCATCGCTTAGACTCTCCGCCTCCCCGCTGTAGTAACCGCGTGCAGTCAGACCAGACTGAGGACTGTCTGGCTGCTCTAGATCTGGCTCGCAGTACTCCTCACCCCCACTGCTGACCGGAGCATACAAAGGGTCAGACACAGCTGAGGCCAGCTTAAGTTCCAACTTCTTTTCGCCTTGATATGTTGAGGGACTGATGTAGTCCTGGATGTAGCCTGGGAGTAGAAGAAGAGGCAGAGTCAGGCCAATCCAAATCATTTTTTACTAGGAATGTCCAGTCGGGACCAGTTAGACACATTTTAATGGATACATATAAGCGGTGTTAAACAATTTCCCATTATTTTTCTCATTTTGTTTGTTAAGTCTTTTATACCCCAATTGCATTCTATGTATACTATTATGATTGAGGCGACTTTATCAGACGTTATCTACTTGCAGCTGTGAGTGGTGTTTTCAGAGGTTAATAACTGTCTGCAGTGTGGAACAAAAGCAGCAGGCAGTGCTAGCTGCCTTTCATTAAAACAGTTAAATAACCTGCATATTAAGGATAGTATAAGCCAGGGCTAGTATAACTTCTCAGCATTGTACAGCTTTCTTGGTTAATGAGCTTGTTGGTTTGTAGAGAGGTCAACTGTTTGCTAATGAATTCTTTAGGTGAGTAGAGATTCTGTAAAATTTGAACGCGTGGAAATTGCACAGTTAGTAGTAAGAATGAGAGTGTGTTCAAAGTCAAAAGGAAACAAATTCACACCATATATTCAAGACACTATAAAAGTCATTTATAAAGCATAGTTAATCAAACAAAACATATGAGTTCAGTGTGTAAGTCATTTTCCCTATGTTGGATTTGTCTTACTAACTTTACTGCAACCACAGAGTGTGTTGTGGTCATGTATTACCTATTCAATCTACTAGTACTGACAAATTCTGCATTAAATGTCTGGGATTAAAATCATGGGAACAAAACTTGACCACAAAATTGGTTGTGTGTGTGTGTGTGTGTGTGTGTGTGTGTCTGCGTGTGTGTGTGTGTGTGTGTGTGTGTGTGTGTGTGCGTGTGTGCGTGTGTGTGTGTGTGTCTGCATGTGTACGTGTATGTGTGTGCATATATAAAAGAGCGAGAGAGAGGGAAAGCGAGTGGGTGTGTGACCCAGAGGGTTTTAACACAGAGATAATGGCTAATTAAGTAGACTAACTGTATTGGGAGCTCTGAGAACCCCTGCTACCTTTTTTGCTCTCTCTCACTCTCTCTCTCAGATGAAGTAATCTGATTGATTAGGTCCCTTTCTTTGATAAGATTACCGCAGGGCATCTGTAGGTAAGTCTCAGTGTCTGTGTGTATGTGTGTGTGTGTGTGTGTGTGGTGTGTGCCTGTGTTATGTGTGTAATATTTGCGTGGTTGTAAGCCTAATTTTCCCTTCCATTATACTCAGGGCTGAGGCTCATATTGTGGCGTTGATTAGTAGTTTACAGCTTATAGTTACGGAGGCGCTTGAATCAAAACACATCATACACTTACTCTATTTGTAAGTAGACTTTATCACACCCAGGTCTGGGCCTCATACCAGCTGTCTTTGAAATACAGCCAGACAACTGCACATATGCATTCACAGCCTAAAGTAATCTAATAAAAGCCTGAAGTCAGCATCCCTGACTGCTACACCAGTACCTTTAATAAATAAGGCAACCTTTTCAGCACTATTACCACTACTGAATACATTACTGACCTCTTGGCACAGAGAGGGCGAGAGAGAGAGAGAGAGAGAGAGAGAGAGAGAGAGAGAGAGAGTAAGAGAGAGAGTGGCACTTGTACATCTGAAGCTTTCCAACATTGGTATAGAAATATTCCGTTAAAAACAGAAAGTGAAAAATCCTCAGAATGACACGCATCAGAACGTGTGTGAGTGGAAGAAGGCATCAGAGCGCAGAGGTAAACGGTCCCACGGCCTTGAACGCAGCTACCGCTGCAAATTAAGTATCGACTGCCCTTTTAATGAGATTCAAAGTTTTTTGGTAGTTGATCGATAGCCTATCTGCTGTAAAACAGCCCACCAGTAAGCAAGAAAGAGAGACGCAGGGCAAGCCCCACCCCCTGCACTGGGGTTTGTCAGTATCCTACTGTCAGCACTGGGTTTGGGTAACAGTGTCCTAACTCCGGCGAGGATTATCTAATTGTTCATATTTACAGTCGGTCAGCTGATAGGTGGACTTGACTGAATGCTTGTGAGGAAAAAAAACAAAGCTCATGCTGTGGTAAGTTTGCTGAGGAGCTTTAGAGGGCTCTAGGTCATTAGCCAAGCTGTTAAAGCACACTTAATGCTCCCCACTCTAGCAGGTCCTCACATGAAGAGCAATTCTCAAAGTACTCCATGGCGACGGGACAGCAAAGGATGACCACTGTGGCAGGCTGCTGTAAGGTCACTGTATCTCAGCATTAAGAATATTTACTGAGTCATAACACACAGTCTTTTAGTTCTTCTAAGCATTTAGTCCTAAAAGGAATGCTTAAAAAAATGTATCCTCAAATGAACTCATTTTAAGATTAAAAACATTTGTGAAAAACATACATATAAAATAAGACATAATGCTAAAATTCCTTCCTTTGGGCTTCCACAAGAGAAAGAACAAGACAGCAAAAACATTTTTAAAAGCTCTGATATGCTGATAATAATCTTTGCAATAGCCTCCAAATCTGCAAATATTGCAAAGCATATATTTTCCCAAGGCTCTGCTGTACTCATAAACCGTAAATCATATAACTCACCAAGGACATTTTTACCACTCCGCATACAGTTGAATGCTATGGGCACTGACACATATATGTCATATATTCTACATGTCACTGCTTTCTGCTTTCTACTCACTCTTAGAGTGGAGAGCAGAATATCAGAGAGGCAGAATCTAATGCAAAAAAATCGAGATAAAGTCTTTAAAAACACCCATTTGTAATTTGTGCAGTCACCCATGCATGTGATATAATTAGAGTTTTAATGTTTTATGAACTGTTTTAATATTTGCACATGACCATTTTGAACACAGTGCCCGAGGGAGTTCTGTTTCCAATGGAAGCCCACTACACTGGAAACTGGAAATTGAACAGAAAAACTGGACAGCACAGAAAACTAGGAAAAAATGGAGAAAAACTGGGCATGCTCTGAGTGCTTCTGATAATGGAGTAAATGGCAGTGGAGCATTCCACAAGTTCCTGTTGCGCTCCAGAGCATTCAACGCATTCTGCCTCAATCGCACATGCGGAGAGTGGGTTATCTGCTAAACTGCTACACCTGTCAGCCCTCCCAAATGTGCATGTTAATATAGAATATCTAACATGCACATATAAAATGTATGTATATATATGTACATACACACACACACACACACACGCACATACATTATACATGTATGCATTTTTATTGTCTCGTGATTTTAAATTTGTTTATGCCAAAAGAGCTCTCTATCATGTACCGTGACATTTTTACTGACTGTGTGTGTCAGTTCTACAGTGTGAGACTCTTCATCATTTGACTCTTTGACTCCACTAAACCGCAGAAGTGCCCTCTCTGCTCTCCTGTCTTTCTTCCACCGCCTCACCTCCTCCTCCCCCTTTTCATGGAGACGGAAGTAGGCTTCTGATGGAGCTGCTTGCACTGCCTCCTTTGTTTCCGCTGAGCTCGCGGAGCTGTGATAGTGCTGACGCAGCATTCATTACTGATACTGAGAGCAAAATAGGTGCCGTATATTGGGACAAAGCAGAGTCTAGTCTGATGTGATTTTCTTTGTTTGTTTTTTGTTTATGTTTCTTCAGCTAGATCTAAAATAAAATGGCAAAGCTGTGCTCTTGTGTATTTTAAATGCAACAGAATTACTTTATAATAAACCCTTCCTATGGTCATTTAGTCCCATAACTGAGTGAGCTTATTTAACATTGTAGTCTATGATTTAAAAAACAAACGTGAATGGTGATGGATTCTATAAATTGCCGAGCCACTTCGTTTTGTAACCCGCCTTAAAATCAAGCACGATGAGTCATATTAATGTCTGCTATTTTGCAACAGGTGGGAAAGCATCACTTTCTTTTAAGCTGTGCTCCCTCTCTCCTCCTCCTTTTCCTCATCTCCTTTTCTCTCTCCTGCCCTGCCTAAATCTCTCTATCAGCTTATCTCTGAAAAACATCATAACACAACAGAGGGAAGCAGACATCTGCTGCCCAAATCTGCCCACAGAGAGCAAGAGAGAGAAAATGTGTGTGTGTGTGTGTGTGTGTGTGTGTGTGTGTGTGTGTGTGTGTGTGTGTGTGTATGTGTGTGTGTGTGTGTGTATGTGTGTGTGTGTGTGTGTATGTGTGTGTGTGTGTGTGTGTGTGCACGTGTGTGTGTGCATGTGTTCGGGGCTCAGGGAGCACAGGACGCCCCCCCTAACTGCTGCTTAGCATGTCTGGCTGGATGGGCCCAGCCTACTCATCTGTGATGCTATTTGTCCTTTTGTGTCACTGTATTTGTCCTTTCGTGCGACTCTGCACTGCATGTGTACACTGTTCACTGTATATGATGATATTGTCTATACTGCAACAAGCCTTCTCATGTTTCACCTTCCCTTTTATATCCTCCTACACCCCCCTCAACCCCCGCCCCCGACTCTGTTGTTCTGTGCTGTACTGTACTTGAATGTGTCCCGTGGTGTTGCTGACTGAAATCCGGCTCCCCTACTTGGTTTCATATGTTGCAACTTAGGGGACAGAAAGCGACAGACAGAGAGGGAGTAGTGCTAGAAAGAAGGATGGGGGAGGTGAGAGAGAGAGCAAGAGAGAGAGAGAGAGCGAGATAATGTACACGCTGGGGAATGGGGGGGGTACATTGGACGGTGGCAGAAACTCAAGGGCATTACGAACTAAGGACAAACGCATCATCCAATCATGCCTCAGGAACCTTTCGGTCCAAACGGTGGCTGCTGGCTCTCACAGCCAGAGCAGTCCATCCGCAAAAGGGAGAAAGGCTTCAGCCTTAGCACTTAGCATTAGCTGCGAAACAAACCCACTATCAGCCCCTGTCGCATGGCCTTATTTACATAAGCCGATCGTTTGTGTGTGACCTGGATTGTGTGTGTACATCACCCAAGTCAAAAACACACAAAGCTCTGGGGCCATGGGGGGTGAATAGGGGAGGACAGAGGAAGAGAAAAGGAGGGAGGCAAAAGAGGGGATAAGGCGAACGGGGCTTTAAGGATTATTTAGGATCCTAAAACAACAACAAAACCCCAGGATTTATGGAACATCTGGTGATGATTCTCGGCCAGACGGTGTGAGTGAAATTTCTGATTAAAAAGAAAAAAAAAATCGCCAAAAATTCATCACAATCCTGATTTTGTTGTGCTGCAAATGTCTCCTGGTCTAAAGGGTCAAGCAAAGACTTGGAGTGTGAAGGTATTGGAGTGTGTAGAATGTTGCATCAAGCGATAGACATCCATCAGACAGACATGGAGGCTAACACATGCATATACACACAAACACAAGCACACACTCACCATTCTCGCTGAGCCGGACGCCCAAGCTGGTTACAGAGTCTGTGATGGAGCGGGTGAAAGTGAAGGAGTCGTCCAGGTGATGGTGATGATGATGGTGATGATGATGGTTAGATGCCACCACAGGAGACGAGGAGAAATCATCTAGCTTGATCTTCTTCACCAAAAAGGAGCGGGGCATGATTCACACACGGTCAGCACACACACGCGAGAAGCACTACGCATGGGCGTCGAACAGAGAACAGGAGGGAGAAAAAAAGAGAATTTAAAAAAATGTAAAAATAAAAAAGAGATTCCTGGAGAACAAAAAAAAAAGAGAAGCAGCTGGAGCGTAAATCCGTACGATCAACTTAAGAAAAGACCTGACCTCCCAGCAAAGAAGAAGTAAAAGAATTTAAGAGGGATGAAAAGAATCAGGGATGGAGATAAAGGAGATGGAGTGCAAGGCAAGAGGAGGAGAGGCGACGGATGATGCGATGCTGCGTGTGTGCGCCGTTACTGTACGAATCACACGCACACATGCACACGCTCACTCTCTCTCTTCCCTCCCTGGTTGTGGAGACAGGAAAAAAAGGGAAAAAATGGGAAAAAAAGAAAAATACACTCGTTCAGCACTGGATAGCTCCCGGGCTGCAGCGGGGGCCGCTAGGAGAAAGAAAAAGAGAAGCAGAGAGACAGAGAAAAGGAGGAAAGAAGAAGAAGAAGAAGAGAGAGAGAAGAGACAGAGAGAGGAGAGAGAGCAAGAAAGAGAGAGAGCGACTGAGAGACTAGCTGAGATCAGCAGTCAGGCAGGCTTATATGGGGCGGCAGTGGGAGAGAGATCAGGTGGTACACAGCAATGGAGCTGCTTAGCTTTAATCCATCAAACGTCCCCTGGGACACACATCAAATTACTACTGAACCGTCTGTGCATTCACACACCACACACACACCAACACACACACACACACACACACATGCAGACAGGGGTAGGGGGGGCACAACCAGACCCCCCTCCGACACCCCCCTCTTTCAGCCCCCCACTCATTCACTTGGCTGGGAGGAGTGCGAGAGAGATAGAAAGAGGGAGGAGGCAGACAATAAAGCCATGTGGCTTGGAGGGGGGCGCTCCATGTCCTGTCCTCTATTGTTTTCCAATGAAGTGACACAGTTTATGTCGGCCACTTCTTACAAGCTGTGCATCCTCTCACTGCCTCCCAACCTCCTCCTCATCGCTGTATCCTCAGAATACCCTGACATATCTCCCACAGAGCAGCCGAGACTGCCCACGCGATCTGTACAGAGAGAGGGAGAAACAGACAGACAGAGAGAGACAGAGAAATAACAAATTCAACACCTAAACACTGGCCGTCCTTCAGACCGCACACATTCTGCCTGTATCAGTAACATGTCAGTGCTCTAAACTCTCCAAACCCATCGCTTATGTTCCTCTCCTCTCTACCCTACTGTGCCCTCAAGATGTCTGCCCTACTATGCATAGCCAATTAATTACAGAATTAATTAATTTTAATCTTTATCGTCCTGACAGCATGTAAAATTAGACCCTACATATGCTAATTTGAGAGGAATTTGCCATAAGAGTTGGGAGGGAGCTAGGATTACATTCACATGGAAACACTGCATATGTTTTATGAGCATCAGTATTCAGCAGACGGGCCCATAGGACAAATCCGTCAATGATTAAAGATCTGTGTGGTCTATTTAACTGAGCTGAACAGTCTTAAAGTTTCTGTAATTGACTCAGATTTATTTTATACAACTTTAAAATTGTGAAATTTAAATGGATAATTTGACAATATAGTTCCCATTTAAATTTTTTTTTTTTTTCATTGAAAAGCATGGATTTTCTACATAATGGGAAGCATTTATAAGTAAATGCAAACATTTTAAAGTGATGTACAGTTCATAGACCAACAAAAAATTTAAAAAAAAACTTTAAAGACAATGCACCGGACACTGGATCTTATGTATCTAACAAGTAAATTACAGTATCAGTGTTTAATCTATAATTTTCACTCATTGGCCATTTTATTAGGTACACCAATAACAGAGGGTCACTTTGCAGGTTTACAGTTACAGGCTTTACTCCATCTGTTGCTGCACAATTTGTCAGCCACACTCTACTCCATCCAATGGAAAAAGACTGCCATACACTTTTTGTGGGACAAATGCTCAAGCATTGTACAATGTTCTGTTGTGTTTTTTTATCCTTTGTTTTTTGTAAGTCCTGTCTTGAATCTAGACTTTTCATTTTGCGTTTCTACATAAAAAAGTGAAGTGGAATATGCTCCTTTCTCTTGGGAAATAAATGTACCGCACCTTTAAAACTCATTTAAGATGTACAATTGGACAATGTTTCAATTTCGAGGATGCAATTCCTTTGCTTGTATCCTGGGGGACAGATATTGACCTAGACGGTACCCTTTTGTGTCTGACCGTATAGGACCACCACTGTCCAGAATTACTTCAGTGCAGGACTATTCTGAGCACAGCAATGACAGTGGTTTGGTTGTGCTGGTATCAAGCACAGTGGTATTGCTGAGGTTTTTGAAGTTTATTTTCACTAATAAACTGGTGATGTGTACATGAAAACCTCCAGAAGCTAAGAAGATCTGTCTGATCCTTACAGGTAAATTTGTCATTTACATATACACACCCTACACCACAGTGTGTTCCCAGTCACCAAGACAAAGATCTTCACAGTGTCGAAAAAGACGCAGCAGAATGTCAGACATACAGCGGAAAATGAGGACTGACCCGAATATGCCAGTACAGGAGTGCTTGTATCATATCAACCACATGCACCTGAGCTTTTCTTCTCAGACAATCGAGAAGGGTCAGGTTTGGAGGCCAACAAGTGTCGCAATCTCCAAGACCACTGTGACACATGTGCGCAAGTTTAGCTAATGACTGGTATGGCATAACTGTCTTGACCTACGAAAGAGGGTGTCAGCTCTGTCTTGCCCTAATGGACCCTAACAAGGCCTTACTGGCTCTTTAGAAGAGCGAGACACTGCTGACGTCAATCTGCCAAACCAGCCCACACCAATGCGAGCGGCTCATCAATCTGTGGAATCAGCCATCTCTCACGCATAAAGGAAAACAGAGGCGCATGGAGCAACCGCGAAGGGCCAAGGCAAATCAAAAGTGACAGATATGATGAAGATACTGCGCTTGTGGCGTGAAGAGACAGAGGGAAGGAGAGGTGCCACTTTGCATCTCCAAAAGACGGGACAGAAGATTGAGACTTAATGCTGAATTCGGGCACAGCTGATTCAGTTGAGTAGACGCAGCGATTTTAGCTCCGTTTCACCATGGACTGGTGGTTACAAACGTATAGTCTCAATAAAACTCACAGTCTCGTAGAATATAGTCTCAATAAAACTGTCACTGCCACAAACAGCAATATCTTTACATGCAGGTGTGGGACCGTGCTGTTCTCTTTATGCTGGAGCTTACTCTTCTTCAAATCTTGCTCTGCTTCAAAAGCTTTGACAGGGTAATCTGATAATGCATTGCATTTATCTTTGCTCGAACAGAGACAGAACGACAATAACTAACAGCAAAACCGCAGCTCTCTCTCTCTGTTCTTCCATTAGTTACTGTCCATTTGACAAGTCTGAAGCGCTGCTTGTGCAGTCAGCTCTGCTGTAGGCTCATTCCCAGTCTGCAAGCCCACAAGCTTCCTGCTGGGCTGAGCTCCACTGTGGGATCTGGAACCCAACATGGGCACCAACAGATGATTTATTACATTTTGTGTCTGCGTAGTGGACCAGGTTGAATCTTCAGACCCTTCAAATTCTCAACCCCAAATGAACAAAAGGCTTTGAGCTCCTGAACTTCTGAACAGTAATTAAGAGATACTTTATTAATGAGGAAATCTACATGAGCAGTAGGGCTAATGAGGAGGGTCTTGCTTGTGTGTGTGTGTGTGTGTGTGTGTGTGTGTGTGTGTGTGTGTGTGTGTGTGTGTGTGTGTGTGTGAGAGAGAGAG